>JAUIMM010000951.1:477500-1020000 GCA_031769625.1 Taudactylus pleione
CACTGACATTCCTGTGACAATCCCGTTTTGTAGTGTCTGAACACTGTCGTATCCAAGGTGACAAAATCTTCCATGCCAGATTTCTAGTGACTGTGATTCAGTTGTCATCATTGTGTAACAGGGGGTGTGGTGTCATGATTGCACCATCTTGATCCCACTCCAAGTATACAGTACTGAGAAAACAGGTATTTTATAGTGGGGAGATGGGGCCATGATGACGCAATTCACAGCGAATCGTGTCATAACCCCCCCTCTGCCTCAAACTGACTTGTGCTCTGTAAGTGGGTGGCCGTAGGAGGGTGCAAGCAGGTGGAGGTGGGGCTGTGGGGTGTGTGAGCGGTGGAGAAGGGTATGGGAGACTTGCCTACTTTTCCCGGGTGGCTGGGAGCACCCTTCAATCCTTCCAGCCATTCTGGTAGAGTGGGAAAGTATGCAATAAATTGAAAGCTAAGAGTTGTTGGTTGTCTGATCTGCTACATCAGATGACATATCGTCTAGTGTTTACCCGGCTCATGACTCCCACTTTATTGACCAAAGCCATTGTCCTGCCTGTGATACCTGTATCAAGTGCTCAAGCCCACTGTTCTCCTTAAAAACTACAAGTAAAATAAGAAAGATCACTGACTGTCTTCTGCAAACAATGAAATCCATTATAAGCACAAATACCTGTCTGAGTCATTCTCATTTTGCATATTTTGCCATAAATTATGTCTTTTGAAGATCACAGTTTTACTGTACATTTATGGTAATAGTGTACTAAGATGAGTCCAAACTTTTAAAATGAATAATGGTTTAACTCTATGGGGTAAATTTACTAAAATTCGTGTTGATCCGAGATTGCTATCTCGTGTGAAAATATCACTTTTTTGCAAATCAGGAATTTACTATCATTAAAGTCGGATGTGTTGTTCACCTTTTGGGGTGGAAATTGGGTGAGTTAATGCCGCAAATTCGTCCATTTATTCACTAGAAATGAATTCACCATCAGCTCAAATCGGAAGTACTTTTCATTCATTTCTGCCTATATTGGAAATTTACAAATAAAAATGGTAGTTGCTCAGATCAGCTTAATTGCATAACACAGGTGCTTGTAAAGGGCGGGGTTTACTCTGAACACAGAAAAAAAAGAGAGATTTGCCCTCCAGCACACTGCAGCAAAAACAATACTTAAATCCTACATAATAATAGAGATTTAGAGGTATTGGTTACACATATCACTTCTCTATTTGTTTGTACATTATATATGTCATTTTAATTCTTTATCATTTCATTAACACTTATTGATTTATCTTTACACATCTTTTCTACATACTTCACTATCACCTTTTTCCCTTTTTCATGTGATGCCCTGGGGATGGCCCTTGGTTGGAATTTTTTTGGGGTGCCTTGCTTCTCGGACGTAAGCCCCTTAATATTAGGGACGCCAGTATAGAGGAGCCTTGACGATTGGCCTGGCGCTTATTCATATATTTGCAAATATGTGTAACCAATACCTCTAAATCTCTATTATCATGTAGGATTTAAGTATTGTTTTGCTGCAGTGTGCTGGAGGGCAAATCTCTCTTTTTGTCTGTATATTGGAAATTTACAAGAAACAGCAAAGGGTATCCCCCAGCTCTCTGAATGATATCAGCAGGGGCGCCAAGAGGGTGGGGAGCAGGTACTTAATACCCGGGCCCGGCAATGGAAGGGGGCCCGGGTCGCCCGCAGCACAACATTAGGCGTTTTTTTTTTCTCTTCAACCTTTTTTTTTTTTCCAATTCATGTCTACCAAACTTTTGCAGCTGGCTCTCTATCTTCACTGGGCTCCAGGCTCCGGGGGCAGCGGACGGTAACTGGGAGGGAGGGGCTACCGAGAGGCAGCAGGCAGTCTGGGTGACCGTGGGCAGTCTTGTTTGTGTGACGAAGACAAGGGAAGGTAGTGTGTGACTGAGGAAAGAGCCGAGTGCGCCACTGCTGTAGCCTGTAACTGTGAGTCTGTGTGAGTGACTTGGTTGTCCATTCTTAGACACTGTAGAGATGATGCAACTGCTGCTCGCTGCTGAAAGCTGCTGTACATTTACAAATTCTATATAGTTATTTTATAAATATGAATTCATCACCATTATATTATGTATGTGTATATACAGTATATAGTGTGTATACTATATATATATATATAGAGAGAGAGAGAGAGAGAGATCAAAACCCAGTTGCACTCTTATATATAAAAGCAGGGGAGTGCTTGGTACATAAAGGTATTGGTAGATGGTTCACACAAAGAACCAGCACATCCATTTATAAATGCAAAAAAATCATATATATTTGTAAAAAAAAATTCAGCAGCATCATGGAATCAGCAGCAACATGAAATGTATCAGAGTATAGTGAGATCCAATATAAAAGTGAGGCATAACGTTGGAACAGAATACTCAGCCAAGCGAGGGTGGTCACCACAACTGTCAATACATCAACATCTCACAGGACCCACATGGCTGCAGATCTGTTCGACAGCTGTTTCGGCAGCGCCTTCCTCATGAACAGAAAAACTGTGGCATGAGACACCATTAAATAACCAAACCAATCACACAAACTGCAACTCACCTGCAGGTGTTCACGTCTCCATCGCCGTCCGCAACGGGACCGGAAATGACGTGACGCATATGTAGGATCTGATGAATAGAACCCGATCACATGATCGGAAGTGACACAGCCGTCACCCAGGCAACGCTAGTTGTAAGGAAGTCATAGTAACCTAATGGCACCATGATTATAATGAAACTACATATGGACGGTAATAAAACACATCCATAAAGAGATCTATAGTCTACCCATATAATACAACATGGCCTGTTGTGAATATGTAATATTACTATGCTAGAGGTCTATATGCATAGTAAAAGCGGACAGGTGGCTATAAATGGTGTACGTGCACATCAATTACTGGGTACCAATGAAAGAACAATACAACATGACAAAAACAATACACAGACCTAAATAATAAAGCAGACTAAATAAAATAAATAGGAAAATATAGTGAAAAGTAAACTGGCATATAGTGCATTACATAACCTATAAAGATAGCAATTCAGGATATAAATCACAAAAAGCAACTCAGATATTGACCCTCGATACAAAAACTCTCCTTCTGCAACAAGAGTCTGTTCCTGTCATCCCCTCGTAGGAGGAATACAATCAATTGGCATACATCTGAAATCCTTAATAAGGTGTTTGGCTGTCACGAAATGTCTCGCCACCAGAAGGGTATTGGCATCAACTATCTGAATGGCTTTCTTAATGGAAGACCGATATAGGGCAATCCTCTCTTTGAGGGTACAGATAGTTTTACCCACATAAAGTAGGTTGCAAGGGCATTTAATTAGACAACAAAATGGCTATTGCAGTCTAGATGGTGTTGAATTTCATATTTAATGTTATTTTTGGGATCCACAAAATGAGCACCAAGCATTAAAAATTGACAGTTGACACACCCATGGCATTTGTAGGCTCCATTTTTGGACCGTAGCCAGCTTTTGTTGGAAATGGGTCCTATATCAGATTTAGAAATCATTTGTTTGATGTTGGTACTTCTTTTATAAGAGAAGAGTGGTTTATCACAGCAAAAGCGTCCAATGTTCTCATCAGACTGTAAAATATGCCAATGTCGCAACACAACCTCACGGATGTATTTGGAGGCAATTCAGTAGATGGTTGAAAATATCATCCTGGAACCTTCAGTCTTGGAATCTTTGTTACCAAGAGTGTCTGTGGTACCCCCAAGCTGTGGGAGTACCGCTTTATAGAACCCCTGATGTTAAAATGACCCAGTTTTTGTGAAAAGTGATGGTCATGATGTATTACTAATGCCTTGTTAGTGTTTCACAATGTTTATGTTGAATGCATACTTTGTCTGGAATTACCCTGCCTTATTTGTTGTGAAAGCACCGTGCCCTATTGCCCTAGAGGAATGGTATATTCCCTTTTGACTCACACTGTGGCCGTTATGAGGGGGGCACGAGGCAGGACTCCCCCATCGAACTGTACAGGGTGCCAGCAACCCGTCAAGGCGGAGCTCAAGGCGGAGTCGGAGGCAGATGGGGGGTATTCAAGACAGCCCTCCCCTGCTTCCCTGCTAAGTCCGGAGGCGGAGATAAAGGATTTGTGAGGCGGATCTATCGGAGAGAGGGTGGAGGAGCGCTGGTGAGTGACAGCTCCCTTAGGGACTTGCCGTACTTTACAAAAAGCACTTAGGAGTGGAAAACAAAGACATAAAAGGTCCCTATATAGTGCAGTGATATGGAAGGAGCTATAATCACAGTAAAAGCATCATAACATCAGAGGCCTTACACAGTCAGATTACAGACTCCGCAGACTTTAGGGATTGCTCTCAAGCTCCGTCAGCAATACTTACCTCAGTTAATTATACTGCTTTCATCACACCCTCATTAGACTCTGCAAGCCAGTGAGGTGCAGTCAAATCATCCTCCCTCTTATTCTGCAAAGATACTCTTAAGCCCACCCATGTTCGTCTCCATGCAGCCTTGGCCTTTTAACCTGTACACAGAGAACAGAGGATTGTAAACTGATTAGCAACAGTGTCAACAGCCCAGAACAGGATTATAAGTAGAAACTTTCTTGACAGTATAGCGCAGGATGCAATCTCTGCCTCATTAAATAAACCGGTTTAGGAAGGGAGTCAATACAGTAACGCAGAGATAGTAACGGGATTTAACCAATTAACTAAAACAAACCATCTGCATTTCTCATGAGCTTATAGTCTCATTGGAGCAACAATTGGGCACCATCGTTAATAACTTAGTTGGCCAGCCATCTGGGGACTGTAATATCTTAAAAGGTTATTATACTGCATGTTATTACTGTTACGGTATTTAAGTAATGATATATTTATTGCATGAATTCTGATAACGACTAGAAGTACTGGGTTAACCCATTTAATTTGCAGATAGACAACTGTGAAGGAGTCTTTGTTCCAGTATAATAAACTATTCGTTGGACAAGTGTCCCTTTACTGTAGTGCACTACTGTAATACATATGTGATTTATGAAATGTATTGAGTAATACTCTCTGTATCGTGTATTACATTTGCTCACTTGTCACTCTTTGAAACAACATTAAACCTGTTGTGGTATCTCCAGAAACGCAATCGTTCCAGAGTGAAACTTATTTGGCATCGTGGTAAGACATTCCTAATACACTACCGTACCAGATATCACTTTAGGGGGGTGTTACAAAGTTGGCGTCCCAAGAACAGGATACGAAACCTGAAATAAAATCAAGATGTCACAGGAACGTTCAGCAGGAGATTCATCCCAACAAAGTCCGGCAATGGCACAATTAAACCCTATAACAATGCCATATTATTTCGGGGCACCGTGGCTCCCAACATATACAGGGGATGAACAAGATGTAGAGTCGGAAGGTAATTCTTTAAGGGAGTTTAAAAATAAAATGAGGAGCATGTTCCGATTATATCCTTTGACAGACTGTCAGCAAGTTGAAATACTAATTGGACAATTAAAAGGGTCCGCCTTAAGAGAAGTTACTTCCTGGCCACGAGAAGAAAAGCTTCATATTGACCAAATTCTACAAAGGTTGGCTGATACCTTTGATATCTGTACCGTGTCAGAATTAAAAATGAAATTTTATGCCCGAAAGCAGCAGTTTGGGGAGTCCCTCCGCAGTTTTGCACTGAGCCTCCAAGAAGCGCTGCGTCGAATCCAAGCTGTGGATGCCACCGAGGTGTGAAACATCAATGAAACCTTAGTCAATCAATTTGTTGAGGGGTCTCGAGGGGAGAGCACTAGAGCACAATTACGTCTGCTGCGAATGCAAATGCCACGAAGCACTTTTCTTGATTTCAAAGAGGCCTCTATTAAAATGGTGGGATCTGCCAGGAGTGATGATGTCATTTTCCCCAAGATGCCAGGCTTTCAGGAAATAGCTCGAGATCCAGCTGCAGAGGGTCTAACTTCGTTAAAGGGGAACTTGGCCCAAAGCGTTCAGTCCACCACTGTGGATCCGTTGCAGACTTTGACAAATCAGGTGGAGAAGTTAGTGGCTGGACTAACTGACATGTGTCAGGAGATTAAAAAAATCGCAAAGCATACAGTGGAGCCTAGAGCAGAAAACTGGCGCCGGGAAAGAAGAAGAGTAACTTCTGATTGGTGGGCTCCACCCCACTCCAGCGGGCGACGACCAACAGATCAATTCGATTCAATGGGACGTCCAATCTGCCGCAAATGTAATCGCAGTGGACACATTGAGCGGAATTGTACCCCAACAGATTCTTTAAACTCCAATGCCACGAGGATGGAGAACAATCCTCGGGGGTCCCATGTCGAATAGATCCAACTCCGGAGAAATGGTGGCCACAATATGTGGGGCGTTGTCCCACATATTGTCCCTGTTCATTTGAATGGAATAGAAATACCCGCTATGCTTGATACTGGGTCCCAAGTTACCACCATACAGTCAAAAGCCTACCAGAAATATTGGAAAGATGAACCTATTTTTCTTCCGCCACCCACGTGGCTACAGCTGATTGCCAGTAACGGCCTGTGAATCTCTTGCCAGGGGTATTGGGAAACAGACATTCAAGTGGGAAGGGCGATTCTACCAAAACAAGGGTATATCATTACCAACGTGGAAGACGACAACGCCGTAGCTGTCATCATTGGGATGAATGTCCTTCAGAACTGCCCTGAGGAGCTTATTATGGCCTTAAAGGCTGAACTTTATCAGAAGAGAATGACAGAATGCCAAGTCCTGCAGCATACTAATAAAGTCATCCAAGGTCACCAGAAGTTGGCCAACTCAGAAGGGGAAAAAGGGAAAGTCCGAGTGGCAGATAGTCAACCCATAATTCTCCAGCCCAATGCAGAAACTGTAATCTGGGCCAAAGCACGCTGTGGTCCCCAAGGGACCAGTTACGAGGCTGTGGCTGAACCAAATGAAACCCAAGGTCGAGAAGATTTAGTGGTGGCCAAATCTTTAGTGAAAATCTAGGATGGGCGCATACCACTGTGTATTCTAAATCCTCATAACCATCATATACAACTTTTCAAGCATCATCCTATAGCTAAATTGTCTCAAATCACTTTTCAGGATGTTATTGACTCAAGGTTCGTTACCAAACAACACAGTATGACAACAAAGACTGATCAGAACTCAGGAAGAACCATGGTGGAACACTATCCAAATTGGGGATGAAGAGACGACAGTTGGCATGAAGGAAGGAGTTCTCCAAGTGGTTCAAGAATGTTCAGAGGCCTTCAGTGCGGATCCCTCCGACTTTGGGAAGGTTGACTGTATCATGCACCACATTCCAACCGGGAATGCTAGTCCGATTAAAGAAAGACATCGTCCCCTTGCCCCAGCTTTATATCAGCCAGTAAGAAAGATGTTGCAAGACATGGAGGCATTGGGAGTCCTCACAGAGAGTCATAGCCCATGGGCAGCCCCAATGGTCCTTGTAAAGAAAAAAGATGGACAGTTACGATTTTGTATCGACTACCGAAAACTTAACAACGTTACCCATAAAGATGCATATCCCCTCCCAAGGATTGAGGAATCATTGGCAGCCTTGAAGACAGCAAAATACTTTTCAACCCTTGATTTGACCAGTGGATATTGGCAGGTGCAGGTGGCTCCCAAGGATGGGGAAAAGACCGCCTTTACTACCCCAATGGGACTATTTGAGTTTCTAAGAATGCCTTTCGGGCTCTGTAATGCCCCCGGGATGTTCCAACGGCTGATGGAGCATTGTCTCGGCCCTAGAAATTTCGAAATGGTTCTGTTATATTTGGACGATGTGATCGTATTTTCCCGAACCTACCAAGACCATTTCCAGCACTTAAGAGAAGTGTTCAGACAGCTTGTTAAGCATGGACTCAAATTGAAACCATCCAAATGTCATCTTCTCAAGCCGAAAGTATCATATTTGGGGCACATCGTGGCAGCTGATGGGATTTCACCTGACCCCGACAAGATCCAAGCCATCCGAGAATGGCCTATCCAACGCACCATTAGAGATGTATGACGATTTCTAGGCTTCATCGGGTACTACCGGCGTTTTGTTGAACATTTTGCAGAAATTGCAGCCCCGATCCAAGAACTCCTAAGAGGAGTCCCCAACTCTGGGCACACAGGAAAACTCCCGATAGAGTGGACCTCAAAGTGCCAGGAAGCTTTCAATCAACTGAGAATCGTCTTGACTGAAGCACCTTTGTTGGCCTATCCCAACTATGGACGCCCCTTCCACCTGTATACAGACGCCAGCAATCAAGGTCTAGGAGCAGTCCTATCACAGGAGCAGGAGGGGCGAGAGCGTATTGCCTATGCCAGCAGGAGTCTAAAAAAACTGAGAGAAACAATGCCAATTATAGCGCCTTCAAACTGGAGTTGCTGGCACTGGTGTGGGCAGTCACCGAAAAATTCAAGAATTATCTCTTGGCCACTCCAGTTGTCACCTATACTGATTGTAACCCGTTGGTTCATCTACAAACTGCACAATTAGGGGCCCTTGAGCAACGGTGGGTTTCCCGATTGGCTAATTTCCAAGTCGACATCCAATATCGAAGTGGCCGAGTAAATGTCAATGCTGATGCTCTATCCAGGATATCCCACCAAAAAGAACAAGGGGAAATGGAAGACATGGAAGAAGCAATTGAAATGCCTACCTTTCAGCCAGTTCGGAGTACTTCAATCCAAAATACCATCACTTCTGACAATTGGCCCAATAGTCCCCCTCTAAGTGATGATACAGGAAGACTGTGGCTACAAAAGCAAAAGAGTAGCCCCATTATCCAGCAAATCGTAACCTTAATCCAAAATCACAGGCAATTATCCAAGCAGGAAAGACAAAGTGCTCCATTGGAAGTTTTGAAACTATGGAGGCAACGGGAAAGGATGACAGTACAACGCGGCTTATTAGTTCGAAAAAGCATTGACCCTAAAACACATCTCCCGATAACCCAGATCGTGGTACCGAGGGTGGAGGCAGAGACCATTCTAAGGACATATCATGATGGCTCTGGCCACTTCGGTCATCAGAAAACTGAAACCACCATCAGAAAACGGTTCTACTGGACAAATATGTGTGAAAATATCGAAACCTGGTGCCAAGAATGTGTCCCTTGTACCTTGAAAAAGAAAGCACTGACCTCACAAATATCTCCTTTACATCCTATTGTAATATATCGTTCCCTGGAGATAGTCACCCTTGACCATGTCAAATTGGAAAGAAGCCGAACAGGCTATCAATATGCCCTCGCTATAGTGGACCACTACACCAAGTATGCTGTTATCTTGCCATTACGGGACATTACCGCCCAAACCACAGCCGAAATATTCTGGAGGGCCTTTGTTCGACCGTATGGTTACCCCGAGAAAGTTCTGACAGACCAGAGGTCTGCTTTTGAATCGCATCTATTCAAGGAACTGTGCAAATTGTACAGATGCAACAAACTGCGAACCACCGCCTACCATCCACAAGGGAATGGTGTCTGTGAGAGAATGAATCAGACCCTCATCAACCTTCTCAGAGCTATTCCCCTACCACAACAAAACGAGTGGCCTACCCTACTGGCTGAATTGGTCTATATCTACAATAATACCGTACACCAGACCACCGGGTATACCCCGTACTACCTGTTATTTTGGCGACAGGGCCAATTGCCCGCAGACATACAGCTAGAAGTGTCTTTAGAGGAACCGCAAGACTCCCACCATCAACAGGAATGGGTAGCTGAGCATCAGTCTAGGTTAAAAATAGCCTATGATCTGGTAAATCGACAAAGTCAGAGAGCTCAAGATAAACAGAAACGAAATTACGATCTCAATGCCCATGCTGAACCATTACCCGTTGGAAGTCAAGTATGGAAGAAAAAAAATAATCGAACCAGCAAATTAGACTATCAATGGGAAAAGACCCCCTACACCATAGTTGAGAAACCCAGAGAGGGTATAGCTCTGTATCTTATCCAAAGAAAGGATAGCAGTCACAGACATCTAGTTCACCGAGACCTACTTAAAGAGTATCGTCATCCAACTGCTAGTTGTACGGACATGTATAAATCAGACCTGCAATGGTCAGAAACTCCTCAGACTGAAAAACCAGTTGATTACATGAATCTATTGATGACCATGTATTGGCCTGTCCATTGTAGCTCCAGTGAACCTTCAAGGGGTCAAGACATTTCGATCCCCTCTGATGAAACCGAGAGGTCTCCAAGTTGTCCAACAACCGATCTGACCTCCTCAGGACTCAGGCACTCAACAAGAAGCACAAGGGGAAGATTGCCCCAAAGATACCAATATTGATATCGCAATTGGTGCCAACAAATGTTAAATATGAACATTAAAATAACAATTGTGATATATAACTCTGCGTATGGTCATGTATGTTTTAGAGGGGGGGAATGTGGTACCCCCAAGCTGTGGGAGTATTGCTTGATAGAACCCCTGATGTTAAAATGACCCAGTTTTTGTGAAAAGTGATGGTCATGATGTATTACTAATGCCTTGTTAGTGTTTCACAATGTTTATGTTGAATGCATACTTTGTCTGGAATTACCCTGCCTTATTTGTTGTGAAAGCACCGTGCCCTATTGCCCTAAAGGAATGGTATATTCCCTTTTGACTCACACTGTGGCCGTTATGAGGGGGGCACGAGGCAGGACTCCCCCTTGGAACTGTACAGGGGAGCCCTGTATGTTAAAGCAAGGCTGGCCGGCTGCTATTAGAACTATGGGCCGTGGCGCGCGACTCCGGCGGGAGAAGAGCCAGCGCGTGTTGGAGCCCCGGATGGGGGATATAAAAGTGCTGCCCACCTGACTGTAAGAGAGTCCTGAGGGAACGCCATCGTGAGGAGGTGGTACAGTCTGTCGGGAGGTGATCGGCGGCCGGACGCGGGCAGCGCAGCTTCAGGACCCGGTGGTGAACGCGGAGTGGGTTCCGGAGTGTCTCACCACTCTCCGGAGAGCAAGTGCCGGCAACCCGTCAAGGCGGAGCTCAAGGCGGAGCCGGAGGCGGACGGGGGGGTATTCGAGACAGCCCTCCCCTGCTTCCCTGCTAAGTCCGGAGGCGGAGATAGAGGATTTGTGAGGCGGATCTATCGGAGAGAGGGTGGAGGAGCGCTGGTGAGTGACAGCTCCCTTAGGGACTTGCCGTACTTTACAAAAAGCACTTAGGAGTGGAAAACAAAGACATAAAAGGTCCCTGTATAGTGCAGTGATATGGAAGGAGCTATAGTCACAGTAAAAGCATCATAACATCAGCTGGCTTACACAGTCAGATTACAGACTCCGCAGACTTTAGGGATTGCTCTCAAGCTCCGTCAGCAATACTTACCTCAGTTAATTATACTGCTTTCATCACACCCTCATTAGACTCTGCAAGCCAGTGCCAGCGCAGCTTTAGTGAGGTGCAGTCAAATCATCCTCCCTCTTATTCTGCAAAGATACTCTTATGCCCACCCATGTTCGTCTCCATGCAGCCTTGGCCTTTTAACCTGTACACAGAGAACAGAGGATTGTAAACTGATTAGCAACAGTGTCAACAGCCCAGAACAGGATTATAAGTAGAAACTTTCTTGACAGTATAGCGCAGGAAGCAATCTCTGCCTCATTAAATAAACCGGCTTAGGAAGGGAGCCAATACAGTAACGCAGAGATAGTAACGGGATTTAACCAATTAACTAAAACAAACCATCTGCATTTCTCATGAGCTTATAGGGCCTCATTCAGAGGTGGTCGGAGGATGCAAGCGGTCGCTCAGAAACTGGGCGGCCACTTGCATCCTGACCGCCCGCCTCTGTTGCGGTAGTTAGGCTGTGGGTTAACACCCACAGCTCTAACAACCGCTCCGGTGATGGTCGCGATGGTCAGAGACCATCGCGACCATCGGGGCTTATGACGAGACCCTAGGGTAGGGTCTCACTTGTCGTAAGCCCCGGAGAGCTTCTGGCTCTGTCTGAGCCGGAAGCTCTCCACTGACATCACTAGTGATGTCAGTGGGGTCTCCCCCAAACGGCAGGCGTTCCCATGGGAACGCCTCCGTTTGTGCTACCACCCCCCCGGCCCGCCTTCCAAGCGGGGCGAGCTGTCAATCAACATCAACAGCTCACCCCCTTTGGATCGAGACCCGCTACGACCGGCGCTGTCATCGTGCGCATGCTCTGTGGGGGGCCATCGACCCGGTCCGAGCGTATCGGCGATAACGACCGGGTCTGAATGACCCCCATAGTCTCATTGGAGCAACCATCGTGCACCATCGTTAATAACTTAGTTGGCCGGCCATCTGGGGACTGTAATATCTTAAAAGGTTATTATACTGCATGTTATTACTGTTACGGTATTTAAGTAATGATATATTTATTGCATGAATTCTGATAACGACTAGAAGTACTGGGTTAACCCTTTTAATTTGCAGATAGACAACTGTGAAGGAGTCTTTGTTCCAGTATAATAAACTATTCGTTGGACAAGTGTCCCTTTACTGTAGTGCACTACTGTAATACATATGTGATTTATGAAAGGTATTGAGTCATTCTCTCTGTATCATGTATTACATTTGCTCACTTGTCACTCTTTGAAACGACATTAAACCTGTTGTGGTATCTCCAGAAACGCAATCGTTCCAGAGTGAAACTTATTTGGCATCGTGGTAAGACATTCCTAATACACTACCGTACCAGATATCACTTTAGGGGGGTGTTACATGTCTTCTCGCTTAATTTGCATACATTTATTAATCGCCTCCTCCATTTCATGACTCTGGTAGCCCCTATTTGCAAACCTTTGTCCCATCTCCTGTAGGGAACAAGGTAAGTCATGAATGTTGGAAGTAATCCGTACAAATCTAAATAGTTGGGAGAAAGGAAGGCCTCGCTTCAAAGGATTTGGGTGAAAACTGTCCGCCAAAAGCAAAATATTTTTGTCCGTTTCCTTACAATAAATCCTGGTAGATAATCCACCAGTATTAAAATACAATAGTTTACTACTATTTAACACTTTATTACCCCCATACCCACCGCTCCAAGGGTGCAGGGAAGAGCCTTGGGCTCCTGACCAAGCCTGGTGTTTTGGGAGAGGAAGGACCCCTTTTTTGGGGGGGTTCCCACCTCCCCTGAGATCCCCGGCTTGGCCTGACCGGCTTGGGGTGAGAATGCTTTGGCCATGGAGACCCATTAATAGGATATCTTGGCTGTGGTCTTACACCCCGGTCGGTTTGGGTCCGGTGCTGGTTTTAAATATAGGGGGACCCCTACACATTTCTTCCCCCTATATTTAAAACCATCAAAGGCCCTGCAGCCAAGTGCTGGTTCCTAAATTACAGGGGAACCCTACTCATTTTGTTCCTGTAATTTTCAGAACCAGGACTGGCTGACCAATCCGGGGCTGGTTAGGCTTTTGGGGGGGACCCTACGTCATTTTTAACAAATAAATTAACCCTTAAATATAAAACAAACAAACAAGCAGCCTGCACATATTTCACTGATATGTGCAGGCTGCTTGTTCGGGAGAGAAAGTCGGGCAGGCAAATCGGGATTCAACAAGGACAGGATCCATCAAATACACCATCGAACAAAACGATCCTGTCAAAACCGGGAGCATGGTAAATTCACGATTTTTAAAGCAAAAAACAACGGCCGTTTTTGATCGATCCTATCAAAGTTGAAAAACGAGACAAATCGGGACCAAAACGATTCTTAATAAATTTACCCCTATATCTTTCACATGTTAAAAATAAAATTAAGAGTAAATACATTTTTTATAATATCATAACTTTAGAGAGGATTATACATTTTACTTTCACTGTAGCATGAATAGAAAGTTGACTTATTAAAACAAATACACATATTTACAATGTAAGTAAAAAATCCCATGTGTTGATTGCTGAATATATCCTCTTATTCCTTTTGCTTTATAGGTTAATAAAATGTATCAAATAGGAAGATTTAAAGAATAATTCCACAAAAACCATCTAGTTTTGTGCATTAAGTCACTAAGATAAATTAATTAGAGATGTACATGAACTTCCGTGTTTGGTTTTGGTTCTAATTCATCATCGTGTTTTGGTTTTGCCAAAACCACCCTCAAGTGTTTTGATTTTGAATCTGGATTTCTTTTTTAAATTATAAAATAGCTAATGAAGTGGAAGGCAGGTAAAAAAATGGTTGATTGATTGATCGATTGAATAATTAAAGAAACATTAAAATTGAGATGTGGCCTTACGGAAGATGTTTTGTTGCAACTGAGAAGAGAAAAGGCCATAAAACAATACCATGTTAATAGCCAAGGATTCCAGACAAGGGTTGCAAGAGAAGTTGGCCTTACAACCCCCACCCCTCCTCCCTCCTTCCTAATTGGGTAACACACTTCTGTAGTACAATTATGAGGTGCACTAGAAAGTCTGAGTATGAGGGGAATTAGCTCAGAGGCTCGAGGAAATGATTGTGGTGTATGTACTGGAAGGCATGTGAAAAAGAATGATTGATTGATTGATTGATTGAATAATTAATTAAATTAAATTGAGAGACATGGCCTTGCAAAAGCTGTTTTGCAGCAACTGAGAAGAAAAAAAGCCATGAAAGAATACCATGTTAATAACCAAGGATTCCTGACAAAGGTTGCAAGAGAAGCTGGCCATACAACCCCCCTCTCCTTACTTCCTAATTGGGTAACACACCCCTGTAGTACATTTATGAGGTACACCAGAGAGTCTAAATATGATTGTAATTAGCTCAGAAGTCGAGGGCAGAGCAGGGAAATGGAGGTGGAAGTCAGATAAAAATAATGATTAATCAATACATTGAATAATTAAACAATTAAAATTGAGAGACATGACCTTGTGAGAGCAGCAACTGAGAAAATGCCATAAGAGAATACAATGTTAATAGCCAAGGATTCCAGACAAGGGTTGCAACAGAAGCTGGCCAAATTACTGCTCCCCACCTCCCTCCTGCTAATTAGGTAACGCACCCCTGTGGTACATTTATGAGGTGCACCAGAGAGTATAATTATATTTTTTAACACACAAGTTTTATATTAAGAACTTTAACTGTACCCGAATACACACAACAAACTATCTCACAGCGCCCCTAGTATAAGCCAAGAGGCATTCTAATAATTATGTTATATTTTTTAACACACAAGTTTTATATTACATTTTGTTAAATGTGCATTAAGGCCCTGAACACACAACAAGCTGCCTCACAGCGCTACTAGTAATGGTGGCACACTAATTTGTTATTTATTAACACAGTGTCTAAACACACAACACAGTGCCACACCGCGCTACTAGGAATGGCATCCTAATGACATTATTTTTTAACACAGTGCTTGAACACACAACACAATGCCTCATAGCGCTCTTAATATTTTATTTTAACACAATACACACAACAGTGTTTTATGTTATTTTTTATTTTTTTTAACACAGTGCCTGAAGAACACACGGTGTCTTACAGTGCTCCTATGGCAGTGACACCCAAATGGAGTTTTTTTTTAATAACACAGTGATCCTTTAACACAGTGCTCCTAATGGCTTTTTTTTGTAAACAGTGCCTATCTGAACACATAAGTGTTTTTCTAACACAGTGCTTGAAGCTCTGAACACACAACACAGTGCCTCACTGTGCTCCTACTGTATGTGGTTTGTATTTTTAAATAACACAGGATCCCTTTAACATAATGCTCCCAATAGCGTTTTTTTAATCACACAGTGCCCCTTTAACACAGTGCTCCTAAAGGCATTTTTTAGTGCTTGAAAGTGACTCACAGTGCTGTAGCCCACAGTCCACACCTTCTCCCCCTAGGGGGGTTTCAAGAGAGGAGGGGTCTGTGGGCAGTCTCCATCACGGGCCCCTTCCTTCAGTCTGGTGGCTGGCAGCGCACTGAGAGCAGCGCCGCACTGATAGACTCTGGATACCAGAGTGTACCCAGAGTCTATAGCGCATGTGCAAATCACTGGGAAAATGGCTGTGGCAGCTATTTTCCCTGTACTGCGCATGTGCAAAACGGCGGGAAAATGGCCATAGTGGCCATTTTCCAGGTGCTTTTACAGTGCTGCCACCGGCGCCGACGTGGGACTCCGGAGAGGGAAGTATAATGTTATAATGTGTGTGCAAGGTGTGTGGTGCGGGCCCCCCTGGACCCACAGGCCAGTGTGCACTGCACACCCTGCACCTATTATGAATATGCCCCTGTCTCCCCCTGATCCCCTGAGAAATGGCACCTGATCACATGGGAGGGACTTTTATATGCAATTAAAATGCAAGATCTGCCATCGGGAAGATGACGCAATCTAAAACACGTGAGATCCAGTGCTGGGAAGATGATGTTTTACTTCATTTTGGGATTCGAAGTTTGCAGGAAGACTGAAGCCAGGCAGGGTTGTCTTAACAGCAGTGTGGACACTGGGCAAAGCCATGCACTGGGGCCCCTACCCACTCATTCACGGGAAAAAAATTTAAATGGTCAATAAAATTAAACCCTCCTGCATGCCCATCAGACCTCCCACACATGCAGAGAGACTGGTCTGAAGCTGGTGGATGAAGTGAAACTGGGACTGAGGTGAGTACTCGTCACCGGGGGGATGGGGTGGGGGAGGTTAGATCAGAATAGAGTTCACCGGCAGACGGCTTATAAAAATATCACAAATTTACCAACTGACCGCAGCTGCAGGGGGGTGGGTTGGAGGGCCCCTACAAGCTTCAGGCCCTTGGGCAACTGCCCAACAAGCCCAATGGAAGAGATGGCCCTGAAGCCAGGGCTGCTTTCCTTGTTTCTACCTTTGCAGTATTGTTCATTCCCCTCCTGTATGAACTTCTCATTCAAAATTTTAAATACTGAATACTCTTTAAAAAAAATCCTGCACTTACCTCAAATCTTACAATTAAAATTAGCGTATATTCTTTATTTTAAATATTTCAAACTGAAGCTATTCAATAAAAATTAATTGAAAAGAGCAGAATCCTAATTAGCAGTATATAATTCTTTCAACTAGTGAGTTATCTGCTTCCCATTCTATTAAATATTAAAATATAAATGTTCATACAAGTACTTTCTCTACTTTTAATCAGAATGATATGTCAATAGCAGCATGCTAGATAATATTTGAGGAATAATGTTCATTCTAAATTGACTGATTCCATTACCATTGCATGGAAGATTTTTTTTAGGAGCTGCACTGTCAGATATGTAGAAAACTGAGAGGGGAATTTCATGAAGTATGACTTGAGCAAACCACCAAACATCACCTGCGATTTTAATGTCCAAAATGCTGGATTTATTGGATTATAATTTGGAAATTTGGAGGGTGTAATAATAAAATGCTGATGATGTTTTCTGATTTGTTCAAGGCTGGAAAACTTAAAAAATTGGTGCTTTGGTTCATACAGCATTGTAAAAACAAGTGCTGATTGGCTGCATAAATTTTTTCAAATATGTGTGTACTATTGGCGATGGTAATGGTATACACCAGTGGATCCCTCTAATTTTGCTTTTATACCTAAATTCCGGGTCTGACCCAGAAGTTGGAATAGGATTCCAAACCGGATCAGACCCGGAATTTAGCCAGCGTGACCCAGGTGAGTCTGCGCTGTTCACAACGGAGCTGGGTCTGCAGTGACCCGGCTCTTCCGGCGTGGAAGTGGACGCTTGGAGATGACGTCATCTCCAAGCGCCACTGAAGCTGGCCAATCGGCCGGGATGCGGCACACTCCAGGTCATTGTTACCCAGATCGTGTCATTAATACCCCTTTTCCACCAAAATTCCGGGTCTGACCCGGAGTTGGAATATGGTTTCTATCCGGATCAGACCCAGAATTTTGCCGGCGCCGAATCGGGCTCGCACAGGAGTCGGGGCTGCATAGACCCGGCTTTTCTGGCATGTAAGTGGTCGCTTGGAGATGATGTCATCTCCAAGTGCCACTGAAGCCGGACCAATCGGCTGGCTGGCAGCGCACTCCAGGTCATCGTGACCCGGCTACGGGCTACGCCCGTGTTAAACCCCTCTATTTACCTGAGTTGGATTGCCGGGTCACTCGACCCGGTGATCCAACCCTCTCCCCTTTTACACCATGGAGTTGCCTGGGTTAACCCTTCAATAACCCGGGTTTTAGCTCCGGTGTAAAAGGGGTATTATACTGCAGGGTTTCACGGGTTATTCCCGTGTTGAACCCTGCAAGTTACCTGGGTTGGATTGCAACACTACGCAGTTACAAGCAGCTCATGCTCTTGCAATCACAACAGTTCTTTAGCAAACATCTCTGCAAATGTATGCAATTAGCAAGCAATTAATAATCAAAGGATGGTTAAGGAGTGTAGCAATTGTTATAAAGTGGTACTGATTGACCATTGCTCAATTGCACACTGCAAATTCCCATTGACTGCATTCAAGTGTGTGTTCAAGTGCAATACATGATGCATAGCATAATGTTTTGCATCATAAGTACTGTAATTTAAAATATCACTACTGCAGTCATATTTAAAGCACACATGTTAAAAATTATATGCTTATGTGAGACCAATACAATGTGTGTTTATCTCTGAATCTATCTATCTATCTATCTATCTATCTATCTATCTATCTATCTATCTATCTATCTATCTATCTATCTATCTATCCCAATAAATCCACACTCACGTCCTAATTAAATGTTCACTGCTGGGGTAGCAATCTTGGTCTAAGCACAGCGGCTGCAATTCAAAGTAACCCAAAAAGTAATGCTGCTGCATACACACTAGACGATAAGTTAGATGATATGAACGATATCGTTATCGTTCATCGCGTTCAATATCGTCCAGTGTGTATGCAAGACACAGTTAATAATGCATGCTCCCGTGGATCGTTAACAATGTCTTTCATCGCTCGTACTTGCAGGGCAACCTGACGATATAATCAGGTTCTGCATGTACGGGGATGAGGGAGGGTGCCGTCACTGAACGATATCGTTAATGATATCGTTCAGTGTGTATTGTCAGGTCTGGATTATTTTTTGAACCTGGGGTGGATTCAGGAGAAGAAACAGGAACAGGTTTGTAGTATTGGAATGCAGCAGGTTTAATAGGAGTATTATTATTCATGAAGTGGTAATTAATATATAAACTGGCAGAAAAAATACAAGTCCAAGTGAAGTGAGGCTGAAAACAAATGTCTGTCAGGAAAACAAAGTCCAATTACTGAGGCTGGAAACAGGTGTCAGGCAGAAAAAACAAAGGCCCTCATTCAGAGCCGTACGCTCTGAGCAGAGCGCACGCTCTGCATGAGGGCCGGGCTCCATTTTCATGGAGCGTCCTCCTGGACGCTCGTATAGCTGTGGGTCACCACCCACAGGCTATACGAGCGTGCATTTTGATGGCCGCGATGGTCGTGACCATCGCGACCATCGAAATTGCGAGCCGGAGCCTGCGGTTGAGGTTTTCAACCGCAAGCTCCGGAGTGATTTTGGCTCTATCAGAGCCAAAATCACTCCCACTGACATCACTAGTGATGTCAGTGGGCCGGCTTCTGACGGGAGGCGTTCCCGTGGGAACGCCCCCGTCAGGGAGGCACGCCCCCGGCACGCCCACCAAAGGGGGCGTGCTGTCAATCAACATTGACAGCACGCCCCCTTTGATCGGACACAACGAGCGAAGGAAAGTCCTTCGCTCGTCGTGTCTGGCGCATGCGCACGACGGAGCTCCCTCCGTCGTGCGCATGCTCAGTGCAGACCATCGACCCACTTGCGAGCGGACAGCCGCTCGCGAGTGGGTCTGAATCAGGCCCAAAGTCCAATTAGCGAGGCTGGTAGCAGGTGTCAGACAGAAAAAACAAAAGTCCATTGGAGGTGGGACTGAGGAACAGAGGTCTGAAGTACTGGAGTGAGTTCTGAGTCCAGAATGCTGGACGGTTCACAAACCGTGGGGTGAGTAATGGGGTATAGCAGGGTAGATGCGGGTATCTGGGAACAGCCTGTGATGGAGACAGAGCAGGAAACGGAGCACTGCTGGGACTGCAATAATCACACCGAGCTAAGGAGCACAGAGAACTCTCACACAGCTTGTGCTGTATATACCTTGTACTGGCAACTAGAGGGCGTGCTGAACACCCTTATGTACCATGGGAAGGTGCATGATAGACTGCTGAGAGTACACACAAGATGCTCCAACCTGATTGGCCCATTCAGGTCACATGCCAAAACCAAGATGGCTGCACCCAGCAATTCCCAGTGCTGCAGCACTGCCAGTCTCACCTGTCACCACATGGCCTGTACCCTTTGGACATCCACGCACACCTCGCACCAACCTCCAGACACCAGCAACCCCACAGGTAGGACCGTGCCAAAGCACCCACACAGGCAGAGACCGCAACTTGCCAGGTACAACAACTCTGGTTGTGACAGTACCCCCTCCTTTATGAGTGGCCTCTGGATACTTCCCAGGCTTCTCTGGGTTAGAGGCATGGAACTTGCGAATGAGGCTAGGAGCGTGAACATCGTCTGCTTTAATCTATCATTGTTCTTCTGGCCCATAACCCTTCCAGTCAAGCAGGTACTGTAAATGTCCATACCGAAAGCGGAAGTCCAGGACTTGTTTCACTTCAAATTCTACCCCTTTTTCAGTGAAAACCTTAGGAGATGAAGGTAGGACTTTGAGGAACTTATTGAAAACAAGTGGTTTTAGTAGGGAAATGTGAAATGAATTAGGAATCTTGAGGAAAGAAGGGAGTTCTAGTCCATAAGCCACAGGGTTAATGACCTGAATGATGGAGAAAGGACTGATGAACCGGGTGCAAATTTCATGAACGAAACTCTGAGGCATAGGTTGCGGGTGGAAAGCCAGACCTGATCCCCTTCTCGCATCTTGGGAACAGCTCTACGTGTCCTATCTGCCCCTTTCTTATAACGCTGAGAGGTCTTGAGGAGAGTTGCATGAACTTCTGTCCAAATCTGAGCAAATTTCCATAGAGTAGATTCAACTGCAGGAACATCATAGATTGGCAGGTCTTTAAACACAGGAACTCTAGGATGGAGACCATAAACCACACAGAATGGTGACTGACCGGATGAGGAATGATAAGAGGAGTTGTGCGTGAATTCTGCCCAAGGAAGAGAGTCAGACCGATTATCTTGGGAGGACGACATTTAAATTCTTAAAAAGGTCTCCAGGTCCTGGTTCACCCTTTCTGTGGATCCGTTACTTTGCGGGTGATAGGCTGTAGAGAAATTTAATTTGACTTGCAGAGTAGAACAGAGAGCTCTCCAAAATTTGACCACAAACTGTACCCCACAGTCTGATATAATTTCAGTTTTGAGTTCGTGCAGACGAAATATATGGTGTACAAACAACTGAGCCAGTTCAGAAGTGGAGGGTAGTTTTTTGAGTGGAACATAATGGACCATCTTTGAGAAACGATCGATAACCACCCAAATGGTGGTGTAACCATTGGAAACCGGCAAGTCTATCACGAAATCCATGTACAGATGGGTCCATGGACGTGTTGGAATAGGAAGAGGTACCAGGTCTCCAGCAGGAGCTTGTCTAGATGTTTTGTGTTGGGCACATTGGGTGCAAGAGGCAATGAACTCTAACATTTTACGGATGTCTGTATGACCAATAAAGCGAGACAAATGAGCCCAAGACAGAAGTTGTTTCTGCAACTCCGGAACTATGAAGGTTTTTTTACAGGAGGTGGTTGTATTTGAATGGTAGCAAAGATCTCAGAGTCGAGGACCGGAGTCCCTCTGTGGACTTCCACATTGCAGTCTGAAGAGAAGGAGCGTGACAGAGCATCGGCTTTTTGATTGAGGGATCCAGACAATAGATCAGAGTAAAACTGAAATGTGAAAAGAATATGGCCCAGCGGGCCAAACTAGAACTGATGCACTGAATGTTTTTTAGAAACAGCAGGCTTCGATGGTCAGTATATACCGTAAAAGGAAACTTGGCACCTTCGAGTAGATAATGCCACTCCTCCAAGGCTAACTTGACCACCAGCAATTCCTGCTCTCCAATGGCATAATTTCTCTCTGCCAGCGGAAATTTTTTTAGAAAAGAACCCACATGGATGGATCTTGTTGTCCTCAAATTTATGTGAGAGAACGGCTCCACCGCCTCAGAAGAAGCATCCACCTCTAAGAAAAAGGCCTGTTCATGTCTGGTTGTCTCAGAACTGGAGCTGATATAAAGGCCTGCTTCAGCATTTGAAATTTCGCCTCTGCCTCAGGAGACCACTGGGAGGAGATGGCCCCTTTACAGGTTAACGCAGTGATGGGCGCTACCGGCGACAAAAATCCCTTGATAAACTTCCTGTAATAATTAGGAAATCCGAGAAGTCTTTGTATTGTCTTTAAAGAAGTGGGAGGAGACAAGCCCAGAATCGTCTGAACCTTTTTAGGATCCATCTCCAATCCAGAGTCAGAGATATTGTACCCTAAGAATGGAATGGAGGGAACTACGAAGACACATTTCTCAAGTTTGCAGTACAGATTATTACTTCTCAGATGAGTCAGGACTTCTTTAACATGACGTTGATGTTCTTTGAGGTCAGCTGAAAAAATTAAGATATCGTCCAAATACATGACTATGTAAACATAGAGTAAGTCTCTGAATATTTCATTTTTCCATAAAATTCTGGAAGACTGCAGGGGCATCACAGAGTCCAAATGGCATCACTAAATATTCGAAGTGCCCATCTCGAGTATTGAAGGCGGTCTTTCATTCATCGCCAGCGCGAATTCTGATGAGATTGTAAGCCCCTCGTAAGTCCAGTTTAGAGAAGACTGTGGCTTTTTTGACATGATCAAACAACTCTGTGATAAGAGGCAATGGGTATCGATTCTTTATAGTGATATAGTTGAGGCCCCAATAATCAATACAGGGTCGGAGACCCCCATCCTTCTTGGACACAAAAAAAACCTGGCTCCAGCAGGAGAAGTAGATGGTCCGATGAAGCCCTTTTCCAGGTTCTCCCAGATATATTCTGAAAAGGCCTTGGTTTCGTGCAAGGACAAGGGGTATGTACAACCTCGGGGAGGAGTCTTATCTGGCATCAAATCGATTGGACAGTCCCAGTCTCGGTGTGGAGGTAGGATATTAGCCTTGCTTTCAGAAAAAAACATCAGAAAAAGACCTGTATGGAATGGGGAGTTGTCTGAATTTCTCTTACAGGTTTGATATGTGGAAGACAAGGCTTTTGACAAGCATCGCCTCAGGAGTGGATTTGCATGGAATTCCAATCGATTTTGGGATTGTGTTTGCATAGCCAGGGGTATCCTAGAATAACATCGTGAGATGCCTTGGGTATTATCAGAAAACTGATGAGCTCTGAATGAAGGGCTACTATATGAACTAAATAGGATGAGTCCGATTGGAGACTATGCCATTGACAATAGGGCTGCCATCGACTGCAGATAGGGTGATAACGTGATTGAGGGTAATACAGGATACTTGGAGTTTGTCAAAGCTGGATAATTGGAGACAGAATCTGTTTAAAATGAAATCTGCACGACGCCATTTTGCGAATGACCGCAAGATGCCATTTTGCGACTGGCCACCCAGCGCCATTTTAGCGAATCTCACACATTATAAGTACATACGGCTATGCTATTACTTAGCGTCGTGTGATTCCCACGCAATAGAAAGATGTTAAAAGTCCTCATTATATAAATACAGACAGTTACTAAAACATATAGTATGATCAACCCTGCAAAACACGTACCACGGTGTACTACACAAACAAGTAGTCGCACAATGCTAACTAGCGTCTTTTCTCAATACCCCAATACTTACACACTGCACCCTTACATAAAAAGGTTCCCTAGCATTAAGGTTAAGATTTAAGGTTTAATTCATTATCAGTAATGTTGTGAAATACATGTTATTTGATATCTAAGGTTTAGTATATGATAAGAAGTCTTTGCAGATTTCCGGTTTCATTGGTGAGGAGATTGCAACATGTGTCTGCAAATTATTTATCATAGAGAGTTAGGCATTAAAATCTATCCTGGAATGCAGCCAGTCTAGATTTATTATACAGCGGGAAAATGGACACAAAGAGCTGTTGGAGGCTGGACTGTGACCATATGAATTGAGCTATGAACTATACTGTAACAGAAGAACCAGGAAGAAGAACCAATGGAATCATGCCAACCTGTTCTATTGTATTGCCTATCTCTGTAAGGGTATATATGCAGGCTCTCTGAAACTAGAACCCAGTCATCTCTTTTTTTTGCTGCTGATGGAGGTTTGATCTTTGATGCCGGTATCTGAATCCAGAGCGCGTGCGTATGTAACGACTGTACCTTGTGACTGTATGATTTGTTTGCGCTAATTGTATTTAGATCGCAGTGTGTAACCATCTGCTTTTATATTGAATAATAACTTTTGTGCTTTGGAACTACAATCAAAGTCTGAAAGCAATTATTTCTTGTGCGACTGATAACGCTAAATAGCGACAATTTTAGAGTGTATAGATAGGTAAGAATCGATAGTTGGGGGCTCGCAGTGTGTAATCACGCTACTGGTCACATGGTAACACTCGGTCAGCGATCTCTCAGCAAAAGGGTGGAGGCGCCATAAGCAGGAAAGAACGCATTGTGCTTTCGAATACCTGCTACCACTTTGTTGCTGAGAGACCGCTAGCTGTTATTGTGTGAGTTCAAGGAGCGCTGATTAGAATCCAGG
Organism: Taudactylus pleione; assembly: GCA_031769625.1. Classification (NCBI taxonomy): domain Eukaryota; kingdom Metazoa; phylum Chordata; class Amphibia; order Anura; family Myobatrachidae; genus Taudactylus; species Taudactylus pleione. The sequence continues at coordinate 502,170 of JAUIMM010000951.1, forward strand.
GACAAGGAAGGAAAAAGTTTGTTTTCCTTCTTTGATAGAATTTCATGTTAAAAGGGGAAGTCGCGCAATAGCGTAAGGTTTTGTGTAGCGGTCGCATTATTGTGTATGCGACTAGTCGCACAGTAGCGTATACGTGTTTCCTGTTTTGCTGCCATGTGTTTAAACAAAGCCGTTGAGATTGCATTGTGATATTGATAGATAACATTGTTGTAAATATCTTAGTCGGTGTTGCCATAATCTGGGAAAAAGTTTATTTTTCTGCACAGGAAAAGAGTGTGTAACAGTGAACGTGTGTTGGTAGGGGTAACATGTTCCCTAGTTAAGGGTATCGTAAGACCCTTAAGTGCTAGGCATCTGGTGTCGGCCTAGTTGCTCGGTAGTAGATATCGCAGTCTATACACATAAGCAGGTGTAGTTGTTGTCTTGTTGTAGGTATCGGCTCTCAGTGTGATTGCAGCATTCAGTGATCAGTTATGGTTATTGGGCATTGTGATTGAACCGCACAGTTGTGGCAAATTGTGATTGTGAACTGAGCAGAGGGTGGACGAAATCACTGAAAAGGGTAGGTGTTATTGGAATGCTTACATGCTAGCAGTGAAAGGTAGTCAAAAAGGGATTAGGTGCGTGGAAGCAGCCTGGTTATTCTTCCATAGGTGTGTGGGTGCATCTTGTTAATATCGTCCACAGGTAAGTGAAAGTAGCCTTGATGTTCTTTCACCGATCTAAATCTCTATTGAAAAGTTTAGCGTTATTTTCCCAAAGATGGGAGCCAAACAAACGGTAGAGATGTTAGATGATGTGCTGCATTTGGAAGCACCACTTGGGTTGGCACGGCATATTATGCATACTAGGTACGGTGCTTATTCAACTAGGTACGGTGATGTATGGTTTAAAATGACGAGGAAAAGTGTGAAACCATTTCCCAGAATTGGCAGCTTTGATAAGGAGGTATTGAACAATGTCCGAGATAGCATCTGTATGGTGCACTCTCGATTAAAAAAGATAAAGTATAACGATTGTTTAAAGTTATGGCAGCACGAAGGGGATACGTGGCTTAAAGGTGTGCATGCGACGCAAACCAGCATCACGTGCATGATGCAGGGGAGTGCACACAGCGCTAAACTGCGGTGCATATGTGTCGTAAAATAGCGCACACGCACAGCAAGGTAGCATTGCGGAAGGTCTTGCCAGTGGGTCACGCGCACCACCACCGCCTTATGCGATTGGGGGTGGAGGTACAGTCGATGTAAAAACTCATAAAAATGTAACAGGTAACTTGTACCCTCTCTTGAGTAATCACAAGGAAAATGTTTCTGATGCGGATAATGAACCTGTCGTTATGTCTGCCATTTCCCATGCTGTACACGTTAGATGCTCCATCACAACAAGCACGAGTGGTGCCGCCATCTTCATCAGTGATAGTACAGGAAGTGTTAACATCCACTGCACCCGTAGAGGAATTTGTTAACCCTATACGTAGCAGTAATAGACTAAGGGCCTGATTCAGACCCACTCGCGAGCGGCTGTCCGCTCGCAAGTGGGTCGATGTTCTGCACTGAGCATGCGCACGACGAGGTAGCTCCGTCGTGCGCATGCGCCAGACGCGACGAGCGAAGGACTTTCCTTCGCTCGTTGTGTCTGATCAAAGGGGGCGTGCTGTCGATGTTGATTGACAGCACGCCCCCTTTGGTGGGCGTGCCGGGGGCGTGCCTCCCTGACGGGGGCGTCCCTAAGGGAACGCCTACCGTCAGAAGCCGGCCCACTGACATCACTAGTGATGTCAGTGGGAATGATTTTGGCTCTGATAGAGCCAAAATCACTCCGGGCCTTGCGGTTGAGAAACTGAACCGCAGGCTCCGGCTCGCAGTTTCGATGGTCACGATGGTCAAGACCATCGCGGCCATCAAACTGCACGCTCGTATAGGCTGTGGGTGGTGACCCACAGCTATACGAGCGTCCAGGAGGACGCTCCATAGTTATGGAGGACGGCCCTCATTCAGAGCGTGCGCTCTGCTCAGAGCGTACGGCTCTGAATGAGGGCCTAAATCCCCAGCCAGGTAACAAGGTCAAAGGTAACAGTGTGGCTGGTATCCATCCCATCCGGACAATAACTGTTCCAAATGGGAACCCAGATGCGAATGGTGTAGTGCCCACAAGGTATGTAGCAATACATTGTCCTTGGACAAGAGCGGAGCTAAATTCCATAATGAATGATTTCCCTGACCCTAAGAAGGAATTAGCAAAATGCCAAAGATTTTTGAAAAATTTGGGTAATGCTCACGAGCCAACCAATAAAAATTGGTGAGTGGTGTTAAGGGCATGTCTTCCACACAATACCGATGTGAAAAAGTTTATCACGGATTGTGTAATGGATGGAGATGGTCGTTTAACAGACGAGGGTAACCAAGGTAACATTACCCAATTATAACTCAATTGGGTGTATATTTTCCAGTAGAAGTTAACTGGAGTAAAATTTTCACCATAAAACAAAAAGAGAGTGAATCTGCAGAGGATTACTGTACCCGAGCTCTGCAGGCTATCACCCAGTACACTGGGATAGAGGATATTAAAGATAGCACTCATTACAGGGAAATGATCATCACAGTACTTATGGATGGTCTTAAATACAATTTAAAGACCCGAGTCCAGACCTCTCTACCTGGCTGGAGGGGAGTCACTGTAGACACATCAGGGAGTCCGCTATTGAACATGATAAAAACATCCTCAAAAAGAGAGAGACCCAGAGCGAGAAGCTAATGGCTGTTAATATTCAAGCTCTAGAAGGAATGAATGTAAGATCACAGCCAGCAGACACACATGCACCTGCACAGCTAAACGCCCTCACAAGTCCTGTACAGCCACAAACACAGACCTTCCCCACTTATCACACACAGCCACAAAACCTATACTATCCACAGCCACCATATTACCCTCAAAATCCCTATCCACACCCACAATCTTTCCCTACCACTCAACCCACACAGCAACCCTTTCACCCACCCCACTCATGAAGGTGCTTTAACTGCAACCAAGTTGGACATGTAAGTAGGAACTGTAAGGTGAAGAAGGTAGGACCCCCTAACCAGGGAGTACCTGGATATCCACATAAGGGATATACACAGAGTACAGGAAATTTCCAACAGTCACCAGCTCCAGTTGTGGCCTTAAATGCTGTATTGGAGAGTGAGAGTCAACGCTAGGGGTCAGGTCATACCTATAGTCTACAGATAGTCAGGTTAACTGGAAGTACTAGGGAAGAACTGGTGATGATGGTTGATGTAGCTGGTACTAAACATCCTTTTCTTGTAGACACAGGGGTGACCAGATCAGTGATAAAATCTCCAGCTAATTTACAGGTGACCAGTGAGACAGTGCCAGCAATGGGTGTAACGGGTAAAGTGCAACATTATTCTTTAACTAAATCCACAGATAGTGACTATCGGGCCATTGCATACCAGGCATTCTTTCCTCCTGGCAGCAGCAGCTTCTACTAACCTACTGGGAAGGGATTTGTTATGTAAGATGGGATGTGTCATATATTGTACCCCTGATGGTATATTTTTAGATTTCCCAGAGAGAGTGGCACATGAGGTGAGAGATATGATGGACACTCCCCAAAGGATAATGTATCACTCTACCGGCTAAGGTAAAAATTCATCTCAGGTAGATCAAATGTTATCCAAAATCCAGATTCACTTTGGACCAAGGATGGACAGGACACTGGATTAATGGCAAATGTAGCTCCCATAATGGTAAATCTAAAAAGCGGTAGGCAAGCTCCAAAAATTCCCCAGTACCCATTAAAACAGGAGGTAGAGATAGGGGTTTATCCCATAATTGAGCGGTTATTACAACAGGGAATTTTAGTCCGTACATTGAGTATAGCCAGTAGTCCCATCTTTCCTGTGAAAAGAGTGGTGGGAGGGGTTATAGGCTGGTACAAGACCTTAGAGGGGTTAATAAGGTAGTAGAGAGCCAATTTCCCATAGTGCCAAATACAGCTGTCATTCTCATGCAGATCCCACCAAATGCGACCCATTTCACTGTTATTGACCTCTGTTCTGCTTTGTTCTCTGTATCTCTTCATCCTGACTGTCAGTACCTATTTGCTTTTACATACAGGGGTGTACAGTACACATGGACACGATTGGCCCAGGGTTTCATAGACAGCCCCAGTATCTTCTCCCAGGCCTTACACGACTGTTTACAATCTTTTCAACCTGCCAATGGATCTGTTCTACTACAATATGTGGACAATTTATTGTTATGTTCTGATTTGTTTATGTCATGTTTAAATGATACTAAACTTTTATTGCTTCATCTCTCGCAAACAGGACACAAGGTTGCTAAGGACAAACTACAGTCATGCCAGTCCAGGGTTAAATACTTGGGACATTGCCTAACCAAGGGGTTACGACATCTGACAAATGACAGAATCCAAGCCATACAGACCATGACACTGCCGCAGAACCAACAGCAAATATGTACCTTCTTGGGAATGTGTGGATACTGCAGAATGTGGATCCCAGGTTTTTCTATTTTGGCCTTGCCATTACAGGACTTAGGACCTCATTCAGAGTTGGTCGTAAGCGGCCGCTCGGTTGTACGCCTAATGATCGAGAATCTGAAAAGTAAAACAATCGCAATGCCGGACGATTGCAACCAAAGTGACGCCCATACATGGACAAAGCACCTCCTCTAGCTAACGAGTGATAGCAGCTAGCGATCGAGTTGATCGTTGTCAGTCGTTGTCTGTCACTGTATGTTAATTTTCTTCTGATGGTTGCGGCTGCTTGATGCACACGTCAGATTTCCATGTGCTATCGATCAGCTTGTTACTAGCTTGTTGACAATTATGTAATTAGTGTTCGAAAGTGTTGTTTGTTTTTTTTGACTCCCTTTCAATTGGTTTTAAAACTTTATTGTTCAAATGTCATTCCGTTCATGCTGATGTCTTTCTGCTAGTGCGTTTGTTGAAATAAAATATTTGAAACCTGGTTTTTTGATTACGAATGTTGTGTTGTTGTTAAATGCATGTTAAAATTAACATTATGAATGTTAGTTTGTGTAATTTTGCACATTTTAATTTGCATTTGCACATAAAGAGCTTGAGCCAATCTGAGTTGCTATTATTCATTTTGAGTTTTGGTAACATGAATAATGCTTTGTCCAATAGAAATTAGTTTTTGAATATTATGTTTTTTTTGTAGTTAATCATTTTTCATGTTAGCCATTTATAATTGTGGTTTACTGTAAAATCTGCCATTGTCATCATGAGAGCAGCAGCATTCACATGTGCGGAACTGTTAGTGCTGGTTGAAGGGATGGACAAGCGCCTGGGCCATCTTGTACCCACTATCAGAAATTCAATAAAAAGGCAGGCTTATGCAGTGGTCCGCCGCTGGCTGTGTGCGCTTGGATATCGGCACAATATTGCTCAACTAGAGCGCCGGTGGTTGGACCTCCGGCGGCGTGCGCCACAGGTCTTATTGAGTCTGCGGGGGCAAATGTGCCGGAGTAAGTATGCATTTGCGTTTTTTGGTTATTACATTTGTTCCATTTTTTTAAAGTATTTTTTAAAACAAGCTGTAGTGTATGTTGTACCTATTGTTCAGTTTGTGGTAACTACTTTCCATAAATGTTTTTTTTTTTTTACGGTTTTCTTGGGTATTAACTGTTATTTTTTTTTGTTATTGCTGAAATAAAATTTGGACTTGTCATTTTTCTATTCTTAGGACAGCAGCGTAGACAGAGACGGACACGGCGTAGTGGACGCAATGCTGCAGAAAATTCCCCTCCTAATCCCTCCCCTTCCCAACCCATCTCTCCCTCCCCACCCCCATACTCCCCAAGAAACCCTCCCTACCTGGGCCAAAACTCGGAAAATGGCCCTCCCTCCCCTGCCCCTCCTGACCAAGGCTCTTCAAGGCAAATCACTCCCCCCAAAGATTTAAATGGCCACCCACCCCTGATGGAGGATCAGCCATCTTCGCATTCACATATTTATGGTAATTTTATATTTTAATTAATTATGTAGAATACAATTGTCTTCATATTTACAGGATGTTTGTGTGTACTTGTACATTGTTTTTTTTTTTTTTTATTAATTTTTTTGGGGTGTTTTTTTTAAAAGGTCTTTGTTGCGTGTTGAGGGTTTTTTGTCCAATATGTTTTTTGGTGTCTATTCTAGGTAACATTTCTTGGTCAAAAATGTCTACATAGTTGGCTTTAAGGCTACTTAGCCATTAGCCCTTATTTCCTTTTGTAAATTTTTTTTTATATTTTTTATTTTCCAAAAAAAAAAACATCATATGTTCAACATTAATCCCTGTGGTCTCCTCTAAATAGTAGTCTGTCCTTTATGCCGTTCAATGTTTATGATCCATAAAATTTAATTTTTAGAAATTTACAACTCCCAAATTTTTTTTTTTCCAAAGTTTTGTTAATTTTTTTTTTTTTCACATTTTTTTAGGCCAAACAAATACAAATTGAGTTTGGTTTATATATTTGTTGGTTGTCCAAAAAAACCCATTAATACATTATCACAAAATACATGACCTTATTTTTTGTATTTGCTAGGCCTACAAATGTGCCTGCCTTTTTTTTCTAGAAAATTTTTGGTGTATACATCAACTTCATTGTGTCCCACACACTTTGTAGGGCATAAAATAAACTGAAATTGTTCAATGTTTGTGACTCATATTTAGACCAATAATTAATTTTTACAATTTTCTGCTCTACAGATCCACAGATGCTTTTCACATTTCTGTGCGAGGAGCTGGGTAATCTGGTGGAAACATTAGCCAATGCTCAAAATAGCATTGGCGATATATTACAGGCATTGGACCTTGCCGGAGTTTAATTTTTTTTTGTGTGTGTTTTCTAATAAACTTTTGATAATTAACATATTTTGTCATCCTTTTTTTAGTCAAGACCTGTCTAATCCAGGCGTATAAATGGGTTTTGGCCTTAATGTTTTATAAAAAATATAGTTATTAAATGTTTACAAAAAAAAATGGTAACATTGATTTGATATGTATTTTTGTTAACAAAATATTGATGGAGCATTTTCTAAAATATCATACTTTAGCCAACATTGTAAGGCATACACAATAATAGTGCAAAGTAAAAACAAAAACATTTGGCCACAAAAATACATCGGGCAAATATATGGACATTCAGTTACTCATTTTAAGAAAGCTTGTTTAATGTGTTGTATTGTTTTAAAATTTTTAAATGAAAAAAAAAAAAACTGTAGCAGAAAATACAATAGGGTCCAAAAAAACAAACAAATCTCATGCCACAGAAATGTTTCCGGAACATGCTGAATGTGTTATGGTTAATATTGGCTTATACAAAATTTTAAATTTGCTAATATTTTTAAAAATAAATTCCTTTATTTTTCCAAAACACAGCAAGAAATATGATAACGAGGTTACATTAAAAAACAAACACTTGGTGTACACAATGAAAACTTTTGAGAAAACAAAATCAAGAACTGTACAAAAAGGAGAAACACATGGTTGTTCAAGCCAGCAAAAGGGTTGTCGTTTATCCAAGCATAGACAAGGGCATTCACAATGTGTTATTTTGGTTTGTTCATTGTTGTAATTGTGGTAGGGTATAGGGAAATAAAAAGAAAAGCACAAAATTAATAACATGTTGAAAATTAAAAACTCCCTAAAGTCAAAACAGAGAAACAATGACATATGACATAGTATTAATATTTTTAACAAAATCATTTTGCAATACATACCTAAAAAAACAAGCAACAACATCATTGCATCTGGCACCCCTGGACAGTCTCACACCACCTACCTCCTGGGGGCCATCCTCAGGCAAGGCATCCTCTGGCTGCATGGGTACTCGACTCCTTATGGCGATGTTATGAAAAATCCCACACAGGACCATGATACATGAAACCATAATACATTAGGGCACCACCAGAGTGGTGGAGACATCTGAACCGACCCTTCAATAGACCAATACAGCACTCCACCACCTGCCTGGTGGCAGTAAATGTGGAATTATATTGGGTTTGTGGCCCTGGTGTGGGGGCCAAAAAACGAGTCAGCAGCCAGGGTGTGCAAGGATATCCACTGTCGCCTGTAGGGAAGGAGATTATTTTTAGTAATATATGTGTTTTAAAATTTAATTTAATAAAAATAAAAAATCTTTTTTTGAGAAATAAAAAAAGAAAAAGTTTAAATTACCCAGAAGCCACGCATCACCAGCTTGCAGTGTTTTTAATTTTGGCCAAATCCCTGAATGTTGGATCACATATGCATCATGAGAGCTGCCAGGAAATTTTGTATTCAGGGAGAGGATCTGGAGGGAGGCAGCACATAGCACCATCACATTCATGGATTGGTAATGTTTACGGTTGCAATATATGTGTTCCTTTCGTGCTGGAGGCTGAAGTGCTATGTGAGTGCCATCCACTACCCGTATGATGTGTGGAAAGCCAGCAATCTAAAAAAACTGCTGCTTTACCACAACAAGGGCTTCCTGATCCAAAGGCATACTAACATATTGTGTAATATTTAAAAAAAAAACATTAATCACATGCCTCAGGATCCTGGAGAATGATGGCTGTGATATGCCACCCACCAGATCCACAGTGGTCTGGAAGGACCCTGAGGCGCAGAAATGTAACACCGCCAGCAACTGTGTCAGTGGTGATATTGATGTAGGAATGTGTATTTGATTTTCTAGATCATTCTTTATTATTAAAAGAGTGTCTAGGATAATGGTGGGTGGTAGCTGGTAAGTAGTTAACACCTCATCATCAGGCATTCCAAAAAGGGTGACCCATATTCGAAATATCTGGGGCCTTGCATGCCTCCTATGCCTATAACGAGGAGGACTAGGCCAGTTAGGTGGTTGAAGCATGGTGAGGATTAACTCACCCACGTCTCTCTGAAATGTGGGTTCATAGAAATTAGTAGGACTGATGAGACAAACAAATAAACAAATAATTAACTTAACCTTGTCAGAATCAATCAGAATCTTACAGGGTTGGGTAGGGCCATCTTTCCAAAAACCTACATTTTTTTTGTTAGTTAAAAAAAAAAAAGAAAAAGTATTTTCTGTAAATGCATTAAATGATGTCGGTGCACTAAACATTATTTAAATTGTAAGTTACAAATTTTCATTTTTTAAATACAATTTTTTGTACGACTTTAGAAACCAAAAAATTAAACAAAAAAAAATAATAATTTACCTCAGACCACAATAAAGTGGGCTGGAACAATCCTCAAAACACCAAAAAACACACTCCAAAACTACATTAGGGAAATAAAGATTATAAATTTATTTAAAAAATAAATAAAAAATAAAAAAAAAACACTGGCAGCAGGCTTCTGATACACTTGCCTCCGACCACACTAAAGTTGGCAGGAATATTCCTAAAAAAAAAAAAAAATAAGAACAAACAACATAAAAAACTTAAAAAAAATTTATAAAAAATTTCAAGACTCGAATACACTTACCAGACTCACAATCCAACGATGTTTTGTACAAATAACCCAAGACACTCCAACAAACTCCAACAAACTCCAACAACCACCAACTACCAACAACGCACAAGTAATGGACCATTTAGGTGGCCCTTAAATAGGGACGTAACACAGCAGAAAATTGAATTATGTAGGTTAGGTGTGCAATTTGCGCAGGGAAACAGGGATGTAGGCAACATGGATGCACGCACAACCAATCCAAAGTTGCGCATACATCTCATTAAAGACCTCAATGTAGGTTAGGTGTGCAATTTGCGCAGGGAAACATGGATGGACACAACATGGATGCACGCTCAACCAATCCAATGATGTGCTCACATCTCATTAAAGACAACAATTAAGGTTAGGTGTGCAATTTGCGCAGGGAAACATGGATGGACACAACATGGATGCACGCTCGACCAATCCAAAGTTGTGCTCAGATGTATAAAAATGTCTCAAAATCACACTAGTTCTCATGCTTTCTCAAAATTGACCATGGAAGCAGAGGAGCATGGAAGCCAGAGTCAGCCATTAGAAAGTAAGTTTTTTGACCAATAATGGCCAATTCCTTAAAATTTGTATGTTAAAAAAGGCATTTAAAAAAATAAATAAATAACATGTTGTAGGTGTCCAACAGCAAGAAAGGAGGAGTGAGGAGGAGCCAGGCCCAAGCAGGTGAAGGGCCAGAAACCCTCACTTTTCGAGGGCAGAGATGGAGACCTTGGTGATTATGTGCTTGGACAATATTGTCCATGCACCCAGAAATATGGGGGCTGGACAAAAAGACAGGATCTGGGAGGAGATAGCCAGGGCTGTTAATCGTGTTGGGATGATGCACAGAACCAATATTGTTCTGCGTAAAAGGTACATATTTGCTAGTGTGAATGTTGGTTTATAAATGTTTTTATAAATGTTGAAGGAAATACATGACTAAATTAACACTAAACATTGACAGATGGACAGTCTTCAAATATCGGCTGAAGAGGAAGCTAGGAATTAGGGCCGACCATGCCAGGGGGACAGGTGGTGGTCCATCTGAGGAGCTGACCTTAACAGCTTTGGAGGAGCAGGCTCAGGGGTGTATAGAGGAAGAGGAGTTAGTCGGCGTGTCCAATATGGACACTGACATGGCCGACTTTAATGCTCCACATGGCAGAGAAGGTAACTCTTTATGAAAAAAAATGTAAAAAAAAACCACTGAAAAATTTGCCTAACAATACTCTTTCTTTACAGACCCTGAGGAGGAAGTGCATGCTCCTGAGGTGATGGCTGGGCCCAGCACATATGAAGGTTCTGCAGGGGATGATCCAATTTCTCCATCTGGGGACCCTGTGGAGCCCACTCCAGGGTCACCACCCGCCCCAGCATTGTCTTTCCTCACCGAGTTGGACGACAAAACTCAGGAGAATAATTCTGTTCTCCTGACGATGGAGACCACTCTGGTGTGGATGGATGGCAGATTGCTGAGGGTGGCGGAGGCCCTGGAGACATGTGCTGGGGCCCTGGTTCGATCAGCAGATGCCCAGGAGCAGGCAAACAGAATTGCCATGATGGAACGAGACTCCCTTCCTCCAAGGACCACTACCTCTGGCAGCCCAACAACCACCCCCCAAAGTATGGCAAGCCCTATGCCTAGGCCAGAGCCAATTCCATCCGGCTCTGGCCAGGCCAGTCGGCGTGTTACACACCAGTCGGCTGTTACGAAAAAGCTTCTTCAGCCGAGCCGTCCCAAATGAAGAAAATAGCCCTGGCTATCTGATCCTTCCCCTGTTGATGTCCAGTCCGCATATTTCTAGTCACCAATGCCTCCATCTCCATCCTTTTTTTTTTTTAATTATTTAATTTTTTTCATAATTGTGCATGCTGACAAATGCGTACCAAAAATTATTTATATTTTTGTTCCAAAAAAAATTAAAAAGTAAAAGAAACAACTGAAATCGTGTCTTTTTTACTTTTGAAAAATATACATGTTTATTAAAGGTATTGATAAAGCATAGGATTTGCAAATATTGGTGCACTCTTAAAAATGCCAAAAAACCCTAATATCAGGAAAAAAACAACATATAATAAGCCTACACCATGACATTAATTTTAACTTTTTATTTGCTGATGCAAATGCAACTAAATCAATTACAAGCCAATTACCAGTGTTATTATCAACAACAAATGATTATTAGCTACTTGCATTGTGTGGCACAAAATAGAAACATCAAACATAACATCAGTAACATTCGATAGTATCGATTGTACTCTGGTGCTGGACAGAGCACATATCCAACCTCAAGCTGTACGATCAGTCAGGCCTCTAACCTGCTCGCAGAGTGACGTTTTACTACTTCTGGCCTTCTATGTCATACATACAACACATAACTTGGAGACAGCCTAAATACAACAGTAATAAAAATGCTGTTGCTATATATCAAAAAATTGTGTACCGTAATAGATCTATTAGTACCCTAACAAAAAACCAATCCAGTTACTGACTACAGATATAATGATGCACATGTACATAATATAATCTAATGACCAAAATTGGACTAAATGTCCTGTGCATAATAGCACGGTGTAAGGTGGTTTACAAAAATGTGCCAAAATATATTATAATCAGGTGACCAATAGAATAAATGGTATAACACGATAATGAATATAAACAAAATTAAATAAATGAGAGTAGTAATGATAATAGAGGATCAATCCTCATATACATGGTGAAAATATAGCATAACATAACATAACAGTGTAACAAAGGTACAGGACAATGTTTAAAAAGCTGTACACCGCACCCACATAATAACCAGATAAATTCTGGAATATAATTATAAGAGGCGTCCCTCTGAACTAGAAGGTACCATCAGATGATGTATAAGATTTAGACATGCATGAAATGTATTAAGAAATGTTATTTTGAAACATCTTAAATAATGTAAGTCCCTATTCCCCCACAAGACTTCCTTTATAGGATTGGTGCATCCCCACATCTTTCCCATAATCTCCAAAGATCCGTGGTGTGCATATAAGTGTAGTTTTATATCCCTCCCAGAGACACATTATTAATGATTTAAGAATCACCTTGTGCCATCCCATAATATAACATTAAATGATATGTCATAGTGTAAGCCTAAACTACATTTTTAAAATCAGAGTGTGATAGCATGTTGTTTGAAAGGGTCAAAGGGTGGACTGTCGAAGCTGGATAATTGTCTGAGACAAAATCTGTTTAAAATTAAATCTGCACAACGCCATTTTGCGAATGGCCGCAAGATGCCATTTTGCGACTGGCCGCCCAGCGCCATTTTAGCGAATCTCACACATTATAAGTACATACGGCGATGCTATTACTTAGCGTCGTGCAATTCCCAATGCAATAGAAAGATGTTAAAAGTCCTCATTATATAAATACAAACGGTTACTAAAACATATAATATGGTCAACCCTACAAAACACGTATCACGGAGTACGCCACAAACATGTAGTCGCACAATGCTAACTAGCATCTTTTCTCAATACCCCAATACTTACACACTGCACCCTTACATAAAAAGGTTCCCTACCATTAAGGTTAATATTTAAGGTTTTATTCATTATCAGTAATGTTGTGAAAAACATGCTATTTGATATCTAAGGTTTAGTATATGATAAGCAGACCGTGTTTGATGTGTCATTCTAAACCACTGTGTCTTTGCAGATTTCCGGTTTCATCGGTGAGGAGATCGCAACATGTGTCTCCAAATTTTGGATCATGGAGAGTTAGGCATTAAAATGTATCCTGTAATGCAGCCAGTCTAGATTTATTATGCAGCAGGAAAATGGACACAAAGAGCTGTTGGAGGCTGGACTGTGACCATATGAATTGAGCTATGAACTGTACTGTAACAGAAGAACCAGGAAGAAGAACCAATGGAATCATGCCAACCTGTTCTATTGTATTGCCTATCTCTGTAAGGGTATATATGTAGGCTCTCTAAAACTAGAACCCAGTCATCTCTATTCTTTGCTGCTGACAGAGGTTTCATCTTTGATGCTGGTATCTGGATCCAGAGCGGGTGCGCATGTAATGACTGTACCTTGTGACTGTGTAATTTGTTTGCACTAATTGTATTTAGATCACAGTGTGTAACCATCTGCTTTTATATTGAATAATAACTTTTGTGCTTTGAAACCACAATCGAAGTCTGAAAACAATTATTTGTTGTGCGACTCATAACGCTAAATAGCGACAATTTTAGAGTGTATAGATAGGTAGGAATCAATATGTTTTTTTAACAAATCTGAGGGTAATAAAGTTTTCTGCTGCCCCTTAATCTAGGAGGGAAAAAACGAACACAGGCCCTTTACCAAGTCCAGGGTTATGAACAGAACTGACACAGCATATTTTGAGGACAGAGTCACTACCCATAACTGAATGTCCCCGGGGCTGGTTAGGAGTGCAAGTTTCCTGGATGGCGGAAGCAGGAAGCTACAAGATGGCCGGACTCCCCACAATACATGCAGAGGTTTTCTCTTCATTGTTTATGCCATTCTTTATTAGTGAGGTGAGCCCGGTTAACCTGCATAGGTTCAATTATCTGTGGATCCAAGGGTTGGAGTGACGGGAGAGATAACAGGGCAAACCCTGGAATGATCACCTCTGTCATTCCCGAAAGCGTAAATCCTACTTGTTGCACAAGGAGATGAGGTAATCGAGTTTAGTAGGAAGGTCCCGGGTGGCTAGATAATCTTTTAGCCGATCCAAAAGACCGTTCCAGAAGGCCAGAATTAATGCCTCCTCGTTCCACTTTAATTCTAATGCTAACATTTGAAACTGGATAACATACTGACTGACAGGACGAATCCCTTGTCTGAGGCGCATAATTTGGAGGACGCAAAAGACGTCCTTCCGGGTTTGTCAAAGATTCTCCTGAATGATGCTAGAAAGTGTGAATAATTATCCAGTAAAGGATCTGATCGCTCCCATTATGGGAAAACCCAGTCCAATGTGGGTCCGGACAGCAGGGACACAATATAAGCCACTTTGGTTTTAGAAGTAGGGAAGTTGGAGGGTTAAAGGGTTAAAGTTGGAGTGTACATTACACTGGTTCAGAAAACCATGATACAACTTGGGATTGCCATCAAATTTACTGGGCGTAGGTAAGTGCAGACGAGGTGAAGCACTGGGAACTGGAACCATCGTTGCGGGCTGATTGGTGGTCGCTGGAATACTAACAGTGATGAAGGAAGCCTGCAAGGCATCTTGCCTAAGAGACATCTCCTATAGAAAATGTGCCAGTTGCTTCTGTGAGGCCTCCAGGCTTTCTAGTCGATTGGCAATACTCTGTAGTAAAACTGTTCTAGGTTCCTGTCCAGTGGCCGAATCCATTGGGCCAGTGCAAACTGTCAGGTCTGGATTATTTATTGAACCTTGGGTGGATGCATGAGAAGAAACAGGAACGGATTTGTAGTATTGGAATGCAGCAGGTTTAATAGGAGTATTATTATTCATGAAGTTGTAATTAATATATAACCTGGCAGAAAATAAACAAGTCCAAGTGAAGTGAGGCTGGAAACAAATGTCTGGCAGGAAAGCAAAGTCCAATTAATGAGGCTGGGAGCAGGTGTCAGACAGAAAAAACAGAGGGTCTGATTCAGAGATGAACGCTATTTGCGGACGGACGTTCTGAAAAAGGGGTCGGATATTTAAATGAAGTGCTCGCTCTTTGCGGTCTGTTGACGCCTCTATGTCTGAACGAGCGAACAAAACATGCGGTTGCTATTTTGAAGAAAACGCCCCCTGGCCGCTCGCATCATACGTCATCTCCGCTATTTATTAGATTAATCGAGTACATCGAACGGCTTATGAACTGCTCGCTATTCTTGTGGTAGCATTTTCCTACCGCAATCATGCGAGCAGTTCAGGCTAAAAAACAACCAAGTGACGTGGTCGATGACGCTTCTTTGTTAATTATGCACACCCTTAAAACGCCCGTTTTGACCATTTGGCACGCCTGTGTTTGGATCTTCACTCCCCGTTTTCAAGCACCTTCCCGTTACTACCCACAAACGCCTCATCCTGTCACTCAAATTAGCAGGCATTGGCTATTTTGCGAGCACACAATTTCTGACCGCACTGACTGGTTCGCGCATGCGTACTAAAACCCATACGCATGCGCAGATGTGCGAACATCACTCTGAACGAACGAGCGGCCGCTTACGAGCGGCTCTGAATCAGGCCCAAAGTCCAATGGAGGTGGGACTGAGGAACAGAGGTCTGAAGTACTGGAGTGAGTTCTGAGTCCGGAATGCTGGACGGTTCACAAACCATGGGGTGAGTAAAGTCCAAGTGAAGTGAGGCTGAAAACAAATGTCTGTCAGGAAAACAAAGTCCAATTACTGAGGCTGGAAACAGGTGTCAGGCAGAAAAAACAAAGTCCAATTAGCGAGGCTGGTAGCAGGTGTCAGACAGAAAAAACAAAAGTCCATTGGAGGTGGGACTGAGGAACAGAGGTCTGAAGTACTGGAGTGAGTTCTGAGTCCAGAATGCTGGACGGTTCACAAACCGTGGGGTGAGTAATGGGGTATAGCAGGGTAGATGCGGGTATCTGGGAACAGCCTGTGATGGAGACAGAGCAGGAAACGAAGCACTGCTGGGACTGCAATAATCACACCGAGCTAAGGAGCACAGAGAACTCTCACACAGCTTGTGCTGTGTATATGTTGCACTGGCAACTAAAGGGTGTGCTGAACACCCTTATGTACCATGGGAAGGTGCATGATAGACTGCTGAGAGTACACAGAAGATGCTCCAACATGATTGGCCCATTCAGGTCACATGCCCAAAACCAAGATGGCGACACCCAGCAATTCCCAGTGCTGCAGCGCTGCCAGTCTCACCTGTCACCACACGGCCTGTACCCTTCGGACATCCACGCACACCTCGCACCAACCTCCAGACTCCAGCACCCCCACCAGTAGGACCGTGCCAAAGCACCCGGTTAGTTCGCAACTCACCAGGTGCAACAACTCTGGTCGTGACATGTATGCTAAATGTCTTTAATGACATTGAGCCCGGCAGTGCAGGAGAAACAATTAACGATATAGCTCATGGAGCATATCGTTAAGCGTGTATGAGCCTTAAGATGCACTCACCAGACTTGCAAAGTAGAAAAATGGGACTTTAATCACAATTCAGCCACCAAACAGAGGATCAATGTTTCAGTCCTCAGTGGGACTTTATTCAAGATGCACTGATCAAGCAGCCCAGTCACATATATATATATATATATATATATATACTAGGGATCTGTGCCGACTAGGGATGAGCTGGTTCGGTTCTCAGAGAACAGAACCCACTCGAATTTCGGGGAACCAGGGCGATCCAAGCCAAGCTCAGACCTCCCTGACTGCTCCAGATCCCTCACCCTAGGCAACACCTTGCGATCCCGCTGTCGGGTCGCGAGGTTTTGTATTGAGCGGGCTTAACGCTGCTTCGCCGAGAGAGCCGTCTGTCATGGCTCTCAGCCAATGAGCGTTAAGCCCATTTAATATGCACACAGGAAGCAAAAGAAGATGGTGCCCGCCATCCCCCGCTGCCTGACACTGCTGGCATCCCCCGCTGCCGACACCGTCGGCACCCCCTCTGGCAGCAACCCCCGGCTGCCTACACCACCACTGCTGACACTGCCGGCACCCCTGCACTGCTGCCCCACATACTGAGGACACCATGAGCAATCCCCTCACTGCCAACACTGCCGGCACTCCCACACTGAGGAAACCACCAGCATCCCTGCACTGCCGACACTGTCAGGACACATGCACTGAGGACACCGCTGGCACCCCCGCTCTGCCGACACCGCCGGCACCCTGCATTGAGAACACCCCTGCACTGCCGACACAGTCAGAAAACCCGCACTGAGGACACTGCTGGCACCCATGCACTGCCACCATCGCCGGTAACCTTCACTGAGGACACTGCCAGCACCACAGCACTTCCGTTCCATGTAGTATAGTGGTTTAATTACAGAAATCTCAAAAAACCCTATAACTGGTCCTATATTACAGGGGATATCAAGTTACCTACATCCATAGCATATAGCACCTCTGTAAAGGTAATCACACAACAGGCATTTATATCAGTATATTAAAATCTACAAATGTCACACCCTGTGCAGGAGCCAAGTAAAAGTTAAAACATGTACAGAAATAAAAATAAGGTCCAAAAACTAGAGAATTTTTCTTTCTTTAAGGGACAGTCACCACATTCTGTATCAGATTATGTCTCAATTCAAAAAGATACCAAAGTGTATAGATTCATTCAGACCATGTGGCCATATAGTGTCCAATTTATGGATCCATAGTGTCTCTCTTAGCAGAAGCATCTGTGCATGATCACCACCTCTTGGGGGCAGTGGCTGCTGTGTCCATCAAGCGGCTGTTGTGTCCATCCAGGGGCAGTGGCTGTTATGTCCATCCAGGGGCTGCTGTGTCCATACAGGGCAGGGGTTGCTGTGTCCATCCAGGGGCAGTGGCTGTTGTTTCCATCCAGGGGCTGCTGTGTCCATCCAGAGTAGGGGCTGCTGAGTATATCTAGGGGTTGCTGTGTCCATCCAGGGGCAGGGGCTGCTGTGTCCATCCAGGGGTGCTCTGTCCATCCAAGGGTGTCCAGTGTAAAAAAGAAGCTAATAAAAGCTGTTTTGTGCTGTACCCCAGTGTACTATATTAATTTTGTTTTACTGTGTCGCTACGAGTCAGACCACAGTGAATATTCATACACATATTGTGACATTATAAGTCGTAGTGCAGTGTAATATTCATACACTTATTGTGACACTGTAAATGTAACCGCAGTGTAGTATACATGTATTGTGACACTGTAAGTGGAAACACAGTGCAATATTCAACACGTATTGTGACACTGTAAGTGGTAGCACAGTGTATTCATAAAAAATATTGTGACACTGCAAGTGGTAGCGCAGTGTTTTATTCTTACAAAATATTGTGACACTGTAAGTGGTAGAACAGTGTTTAAGTCATAAAAAATAATGTGACACTAAGTGATAGCGCAGTGGTTTATTCACAAAAAATATTGTGACATTGTAAGTGGAAACGCAGTGCAATATTCAACACGTATTGTGACACTGTAAGTGCTAGCGCAGTGTATTCATAAAAATATTGTGACACTGTAAGTGGTAGCACAGTATTTTATTCATAAAAAATATTGTGACACTGTAAATTGTAGCGTAGTGTTTTATTAAAAAAAATATTGTGCCACTAAGTGGAAACGCAGTTTAATATTCAACATGTATTGTGACACTGTAGGTGGTAGCTAAATGTATTCATAAAAAATATTGTGACACTGTAAGTGGTAGTGCAGTGTTTTATTCATAAAAAATATTGTGACACTGTAAGTGGTAACGCAGTGTTTAATTCATAAAAAATATTGTGACACTGTAGGTCATTGATACCGCAGTGTAATATTTAAAATTGGTAAAAATTTACATGTGTGCTGTACTCCAATTCGTTCATGTTTGTTGATGATATGGAGAACGATCAGGTGAAAGGAGAGCAGGAAAAACATACTAGTGCTGGAGCTGCTGCCAGGGCCACCAGTCAAGACAATACTAGTCCGTCTATGTCATCTACTAAAGATGATGCCCAAGGGCATACCGAGCTTAAGTCAGGGCATCTAAATCAAAGAAGCAATATTTTAACATTGGTAAAGTAAAAAACATCAAAAGGAAAGTTAGCTGCAGAAAGACATAAAATTGGCAATATGCCTTTCACCACACAAAGTGGCAAGGAAAGGTTAAGGCCATGGCCTTTATTTATGACTGGTGGTATTGCCTATTATGATGATGTAAGCACAAGTGAACATGCTGGCATAGAAATCGAGGATGCTTCTGTGGAAGTGCACCAGGATGAGTAGGATATTTGTGTTGCTGACGCTAATAAGGATGAGGATGTTGATGATGATGATGTTGTTGATGAAGATGCTGTTTGTGTAAATCAGGCGCCAGTGGAAGAAACAGTTATTGCCCATGACAAGGAAAAGCCCATTGTCATGTCTGGGCATAAGACAAAAAAATCCACATCTTATGTGTGGAATGATTTCTACTTAAATCTGAGCAACAATTGTCAAGTCATCTGTACCCTTGGTAAAGCCAGAGTAAGCAGAGGTAGGGACCTTAAACATCTAGGAACCTTCTCCCTGTTACAACATCTGCAGCGCATCCATCCAAAAAGTTTTTGTAAAATTCTGATACTTTGGCTAAAAAGTAACAACAAGCAGTCCAGCTCCCTTCTCTCTGTTAGATCATGAAGTGATTGGTTTGTTTGGGCCCCCAGAAGACAAGCTACCAATGGGCAACTGACAATGCTGGCAATGATGTTGTCGCCATCATCATCCAATTCCTCACCCTCACCAGTGTCTACTTCATCTTTTTTCACACAATATTAATTTGTCCCTGCCGGAATCCACCATTACAGGTGCCTTTGTCATTTTTGGACATAACTGGCGGTAAAGGTCTTCCTCATGGAATTTGTAGTTCATTTTGATGAACATCATCTTTTCCACATTTTGAGGAAGTAACCTCCTACGACGATCACTGACAAGGTTCCCGGCTGTACTTAAAACTCTTTCTGAGTACACACTGGAGTGTGGGTAGCTCAAGTAAAGAAAAACCAGTTTGTGCAAGGGCCTCCAAATTGCCTTTTTTTCCTGCTAGTAGTCAAACGGACTGTCTGACATGCCTATTTGGATGCTATCATTAAAAATAGTCCTCAACTATTCTTTGAAAGGTGACCATCTTAGATGGAGTCACGGTAGAGGTCTTATTAATTTAATTGTAGGCAATTCTTTTAGACACGATCACCTTCCTCTTCCTATGTTATAGTTTGCTGTGTAGCTTTGGATGGCTTTTTGCTGTTCCTCCATCCACTGAAGTATATAAAGGGTGGAGTTCCATCTTGTAACTATCTCTTGCTTCAGCTGGTGGCAAGGAAAATTCAACATTTCTTGCAGGTGCTGCAAACTTCTACATGCTCCTGCTGAATGGTGAAAATGTCCAGAATATTTTTGGGCCACATAGAGCATCTCCTGCATGGCCCTGTCATTTTGAAAAAAAATTTGCACCACCAAGTTGATTGTGTGAGAAAAACATAGGACGTGTTGGGATTCACTGAGCTGTAATACTGTCACGCTGGGAGGCGGGTCTTTGAAAGCTGAGGCCTGAGGCTGCGGGAGAAAACGGAGGCGAGGGGCCTGGATGTACGATCTCCGAATCCACGGGTCTTGCTCGTTGGCGAGACCTAGTCAAAGGTGCAGACTCTAACCCACGAGGTGGTGTTCACCAGTGACCCCTCCAATCGGGATGTGGGCTTGAGCTGCACCCCGTAAGCAGGTCGCGGTCCTTTGACTAAGTGACCAAAGCCCGTGGGAAAAAGAGAGACGAACACTCGTGGCCCAATGGGTTGGTGCCAGTAAGAGGCACGCAGGGACTGGATACTGTAGTTCGGGATACTGTACTTGAGGTACAAGAGAGTGTGCACTGCGGACACACTCTACTGGGTTGCCAGTCAGAAGGAGTAAACCACGGTGTAATACTGTGAAACATAGGTTGGAAGCACAGGGTCCAGTAACGAGGTGGGTAGTGGTATTGGGCCCGGCCAGAGATGATAACACTGGAGAGGTGGATATGTTTAACTACATTCAGGCTGTGATGGTAAAGCACTGGTGAAATAAATAGTATACTGCACACAGGCGATGGTCATAACGCACTGGTGAAATGGAGGTATACTGCACACAGGTGAGGTAGTAACGCACTGGTGAGATGGACGATATAGCCATTTTGCAATGACTTCCCTGAGTTTTTCAGGTTGTCAGTGGTATGCCTCTTAATGAAACTGGTTTGCTCTGTTCTGCTTGTCCACATATCTGTGGTAAAGTGGATAGTGGGTACAACAACATTTTGGAGGACACTATTTAAGTTTTTTAACGTCCCTGTACAGGCTGGGAATTGCTTTTCTAATGAAGTGGAATCTAGATGGGATTTGGTAGTGGGGACACAGGACCTCAACTGTTTAAAACCCACTGCTTTATTGGTGGATATTGGATGCACATCTAATACCAGCACAGATGTTATGGCATCAATGAGCCACTGTACAAGTGGGTGACTGCTGTCATACTTGCTCCCCATTGCAAAAGATTGTTTAACAGTGAATTATTTTTTTTTAAACTACTATTAGTAGTATTCCGGTCCATTTTTGGGATGAAGATCCACTCCCAGCAGCAGCATCAGGCATAATGCTCAAAGATTCTTCTGGGGCCAGGACTGATGTGACTGATTTCAGTATTTTTTGTAAATGCCTCCTTTCCTCCCCTACCCTCTTTCCTCATAAATGTGCTTCTGAATCAAAAAATGAAATTAAATTTACTACTAATCAAACTTTCTTTTCCCTGCCTTCAACTACATATGTACTCCAACTCTCTCAGGCGTCTTTAATAATAAAAACATTTGTTTCCTGATGTGCCAAGTTGGACGTTGAACTGCCGCAGCTGCTGCAATCTTTGACATGTGGTTGCTGAATGCTGAAAATGTCTAGAAATGTTTATGGCCACAGACAGCATCTCCTGCATGCCCTTTTATTCTAAACCACCAAGTTGATTTTGTGGGCAAAGAAAGGGTCATATTGTTCACCCATGCTCTCCCCTCTTCCCTCATAAATTTGCTTCGGAATCAAAATATTAAATTTAATTTGCTATGAATCAACCCTTCCTTTCCTTGCGTTGAACTACAAACATACTCCATCTCCCTCAGACCTCTTGATTAATGAAAACATATGTTTCCTTATGTGCCATGTTGGGCGTTGAACTGCTACATGTTTGTGCCGCCCACTGCTGCCACTTAGCTTAGTCAGCCAGATAGCTTGGTGCAACTTTTGGGCCTAAAGTGAATAAAAACTATATTGTGAGCTGTGAGGTGGTCAAAATTGATTGGAAACAAGTGGAAATTAATGTTATTGAGGATAATAATACTGTAGGAACAAAAAAAGGCCAAATTATGTGATTTTAGCAGTTTTGATAAATTTTTGAAAGAAAATACAGATCCAAAACAAAAAAAAAAGAGGGCGGTTTTGGCAAAACCAAATCCGGATACAAAACACGAAGGAGATACAGATCCAAAACCAAAACACGTGGGTCGGTGCACTTCCCTAATATATATATATATATAGTTACTGTATATTAGGGGTGTGCACCGGCCACTTTTCGTGTTTTGTGTTTTGGATCTGGATCTTTCTTCGTGTTTTGGATCTGGATTGGTTTTGCCAAAACCACCCTTCCGTGTTTTGGGTTCTGGGTTTTGTGTTTTGGATCTGTATTTTTTTTTAAAAAAGCATAAAAACAGCTAAAATCACAGAATTTGTGTGTTTTTCTGCTCCTATGCTATTATTAACCTCAATAACCTTCATTTCCACTCATTTCCAGTCTATTCTGAACACCTCACACCTCACAATAGTGCTTTTATATCCAAAAGGTTGCACCGAGGTAGCTGGATGACTATGCTAAGAGATACGAGTGGGCGGCACAAACACGTGGTCCATCTAGGAGTGACACTGCAGTGGCAGACAGGATGGCAGTTTGAAAAACTAGGCCCCAAACAGTACACAATTCAAAGAAAAAAAAGAGGTGCAAGATGGAATTGTCCTTGGGCCCTCCCACCCACCCTTATGTTGTATAAACAGGACATGCACACTTTAACAAACCAAACATTTCAGCGCCAGGGTCTGCCACACGACTATGGCTGAAATGATTGGTTCGTTTGGGCCCCCACAAAACAAGCTGGCAATTAATCTGTCCCTGCACAAACTGGCTCTACGGAGGCAAGATGTCGTCCTCATCCTCCTCATCCACCGTTTCCTCACCCTCTTCAGTGTTGTGTACATCCTCATCATCACAGAGTATTAATTCATCCCCGCTGGAATCCACAACCACAGGTCCCTCTGTACGTTCTGGAGGCTGGTCTCCCTGGAAGAGTTGATAATTCATTTTATGAACATCATCTTCTCCACATTTTGTGGAAGCAACCTCCTACGCCTTTCGCTGACAAGGTTCCCGGCTGCACTAAACACTCTTTCGGAGTACACACTGGAGGGGGGGCAACTCAGGTAAAATAGAGCCAGTTTGTACAGGGACCTCCAAATTGCTTCTTTTTCCTGCCAGTACAGGTACGGACTGTCTGACATGCCTACTTGGATGCTGTCACCGATGTAATCCTTTAACAGACAGACGCACGCTTGTCGCTGCTGCTTTAAGGATGCAGGTGCGGCTACAGCCCACACATTTCACAAAGACAGAAAAAAAAGAAGAATTTTTGTATTGTTTGTGGAGCGCACTTTGAGGGTTACACCACCCTTTAACAGACAGACGCACGCTTGTCGCTGCTGCTTTAAGGATGCAGGTGCGGCTACAGCCCACACATTTCACAAAGACAGAAAAAAAAGAAGAATTTTTTTATTGTTTGTGGAGCGCACTTTGAGGGTTACACCACCCTTTAACAGACAGACGCACGCTTGTCGCTGCTGCTTTGAGGACAGTATCATATGCAGTGACAGTAGACTTGTCAGATATTGTTGGCACGTCCTTCAGTTCGGACCAGATGTCCAAACCGGCCCTTGACTTATGACACAGGCGCACGCTTGGCGCTGCTACTGTGTTGATGCACGTGCGGCTACATAGCACACAAGTCACAAACACATAAAAAAAATAGTTTTTTATTTTTTGGAGCACTTTGAGGGTTACACCACCCTTTAACAGACAGACGCACGCTTGTCGCTGCTGCTTTGAGGATGCAAGTGCGGCTACAATCCACACAATTCACAAAGACAGAAAAAAAAGAAGAATTTTTTTATTGTTTGTGGAGCGCACTTTGAGGGTTACACCACCCTTTAACAGACAGACGCACGCTTGTCGCTGCTGCTTTGAGGATGCAGGTGGAATCTAAACGGGATTTGGAACCGGGGACACACTACCTCCGTCAATTGTCTAAATCCCACTGCACTAATTGCGGATACCGGACGCACGTCTAACACCAACATAGCAGTCAAGGCCTCAGTTATACGTTTTGCTTCAGGATGACTGCTGTCGTACTTCATCCTCATCGCTAGGGACTGTTGGAGGGTCAATTGTTTAGTAAAAGTAGTGGTGTTCCTACTTCCTCTCTGGGATGATGAACAACTCCCAGCAGCAGCAACAGCACTAGGAGGAAGTGGTTCTTGATCTTTCCCTATTTTATTTTTATCGGAGAAAGTTTGGTCCTCCATTTATGTTATATTGATATATACTTGCGGCTTTTTTATTTTTGCTGGAGACTAGTGCACTTTGTGGGTTACACCACCCTTTAAGAAATGAGCCAGCCGGCTCTTTACTTATGGGACACAGGCGCACGCTTGGCGCTGCTCCTTTGTTGATGCACGTGCAGCCACAGTGCACACAATTCACAAACACAGAAAATATTTTTTTATTTGGTTTGGAGTGTACTTTGGGGGTTACAGCACCCTTTAACGGTCAAGCCAGCCGGCCCTTTACTTATGACACAGGCGCACGCTTGGCACTACTTTGTTGATGCACGTGCGGCTACTGCGCACACAATTCACAAACACAGAAAATATTTTTTTATTTGGTTTGGAGTGTACTTTGGGGGTTACAGCACCGTTTAATGGTCAAGCCAGCCGGCCCTTTACTTATGACACAGGCGCACGCTTGGCACTACTTTGTTGATGCACGTGCGGCTACTGCGCACACAATTCACAAACACAGAAAAAATATTTTTTTTTTTAGCACTTGGGGGGAGCACCCCTGATGGACAGAGCACCCCCTGGACAACACTACAGCACCCCTTTAGGACTGGGACACTGCGTAGGACTTTGGAGTGGACACAGCCCCTATGGACAACTGACTGCACAACACAGTCCAGCCAGCCCCTATGGACTTTGAAGTAGTGGACACAGCCCCTATGGACAACAGCAGCACAGCGCAGCACAGCACAGCACAACACTACTCTGCACTACACTACACTACACTACACTACACAGCCCAGCCAGCCCTAACTCCCACCCTCCCTCTTCACTGTCCACAGCCGAGTGAGAAAATGTCGCCGACGCGGGTACCTTATATAGGATCCAAAACCCGCGAGACCCGGAAGGCGGGATGATGACGTTTTGCCTCGATTTCAGATCCGAGTCAGGCAGGAAAAGTCGAGCCTGACTTGGATCGGCCTCGGATCGGGGGGGCTCGGGGGGGTTCGGATTTCAGAAATCCGAACCCGCTCACCCATACTTTATATATACATATATATATGTGACTGGGCTGATTGACCAGTGCATCTTGAATAAAGTTCCAGTGAGGATTGAGACGTCGATCCTCTGTTTGATGGCTGAACTGTGCTTAAAGTTATGTTTTTCTACTTTGCAAGTCTGGTGAGTGCATCTTACTTTTTGGATTACTGTACTTTGCATTGGAACAGCTGTGCTTAGACCAAGATTGTTACATCAACAGTGAACATTTAATTTGGACGTGAGTGTTATTGGAGATGTATTGTGATCATTGAAGCTACAATAATCTACTAATCCTGCACCCGTTATATTTTACCTTTGGACTTTGATATTCTAAGTACAACATTTGATTGAATATGATATATTTACTGACCGGCCAATTGTGATTTAACTGTATTGCGACTGGAAATCCACCCAGCAGACAATGGAGAGAACTTGTTTGTTTGATTTATTTCAATTTTTTATTTTTTTTTTTCCTTTTTTTTTCTTCTTTATATTAGTTTATGTGTTTATTTTTAATAATTTGTCCCATATGTATTGTTTTTTTTCTATATGAGCCAGATACTTATTGTATTGTAAGTGCTTGTGGTAACACTGTGAAGAGATTCTAGGCCTTATTCAGACCCGGTCGCAAGCGCTGAGCGTTCGCAACCGGGTCGATGTTTGCCTACTGGGCATGTGCATATCGGAGCCGGCTCCGACGTGTGCATGCGCAAGACCCGGCTAGCGACGGTTGCTCCGTCGCTACGGGTCTCGCACCAAAGGGGGCGAGCTGTCAATGGTGATTGACAGCTCGCCCCATTTGGGAGGCAGGCAGGGGGGGTGGCCGGTCAAACGGAGGCATTCCCGACGGAACACTTGCCATTTGGGGGCGGCCCCACTGACATCAGCAATGATGTCAGTGGGGAGCTTCCTGCTCGATCAGAGCAGGAAGCTCCCTGGGGCTTGCGCTTGCCGAGACTCAACTTTAGGGTCTGGTCGTAAGCCCCGATGGTCGCGATGGTCCTGACCATCGTGACCATCAATCTGGTCGCTCGCTAGAGCTGTGGGTGGTAACCCACAGCTTAGCTAGCGACCAGGAGGCTGCACTTCACACCACAAGCGGCCGTTCTCATTCAGAGCGACCGCTTATATCTAGCGATCGACTCTGAATGAGGGCCTCTGTCCTATGTATCAGTAAATGATTTATGGAGAATTTAGTAACCACTGAACTCCTGTTTAGTGCAGAGCATGATCAGCTAGTGTTAAAGGATAATGACGTAGCAAGTTTTTTGTTTGACACTGATGTTTTTGGTACACTACCTCCTATAGAGAGCATGTGTAACACAAATTACTGCATCTTGAAAAGAGGGAAGTTGATTTATTATTACACGGTCAATTTCTGTCTGACTATTTCAGAAACAAACAACTGCCATAGGGTTTTCATTTGAAAAATGTCCCCACGATAGGAAGAAATAATTCAACTTTTTGCAGTAGATGGTATTCCATTTTGAACAAGTGCTCATTTGATCTATTATTGCTTGTAATTGAAGAAGTAGGTGTGGATCTGAAGAAAGTTAGATTTGAAATTGCCACCCTTTGCCCCACTGCCTTACCACAGTTGCAAACTGATACATTTGACACCTGGTTCGATAAATTAAATAATCAAATAGAGAAGTATCATAAGGATTTAATAACTTTTAAAAAGGGCGAAGTTGGAGTAGGTCAAACGAGATTATAAGGACCACAGGGTCTATAAGTGGCTCACAGGCAGTGACCGTAATCCACAGAGGTTTAGGAAAAATAGACATCGAGCCAATCAGTCCTACAGTATTTGGACAATTATTCATCAGCTTCCTCTTCAGACTGACATTTCTCAGACACATATAACTCTAAACCCCTGCTTCAAAGGGCTAATACCCGTTCACAAGCCTCTGGGTTACCTTAAAATGCAGAAGGCCCCACAGCAGGAGGGGCAAACATCAAAAACAAAAAGAAAGATCAATAGACCACCAAGAATTGGTAATTAATTTATCATCACATCAATTTATTGGTATAGAGATGGGGTTGCTCTCAAAAGGATTGTCGTTTGTGCCCACAATGCCTTTTGATACATTTAGGTGGCAGATTGATAAATACAGAAAACTTAAAAGAAAAATTCAAAGATGACTCCAAGAACACTTTTATACAGGGGTTCCTTAAGAAAAATAGTTTGTATGGTCCACCTTCTCAAAATCCGAGTATAAAGACATTTGCTCGCCTACTAGATCAAGAGTTACATCAAACCCTAGAAAAACAACAGAAGATGAAATTTAATTTAACCCAGCTTGATAGGGTGGCTTTGAACAATTTAAGAAAAAACTCCAGTTACTATTACACCTGCTGATAAGGGTGGCACCATGGTACTGCTTAACACTTGCGACTACCACACTGAAGTGCATAGACAACTAACTGATGAGACTATTTCAAATTACATAGTAACCCCACTATTGGATTTAAGAACAAGCTGGATACTTTGCTGGGGTTAGCATTGGGCAATGTATGGATTGAAAAACCAACACATGAATTTCTATCTAACATAACTGGCCGATAGTAGCTGCTGACCCTACATTTAAAGGTGGTTTACCCAACAGACCACTGTTAAACTACAAGAAGGGACCTAATTTATAAAATCTACTAATGAGACCAGAGATGGGTCTATCACAGAAAACGGGCACTTGGCTTACATCACAAATAGTTGAGTGCTTCCGATGCACAGATTGTACGACGTGCAGAAGCATGAATACTGGTGACTCATTCCATCATCCTCATAAGGGCAATAAAACTAAAATTAAACACAGATTATCATGTACCTCTGACCATGTCATTTATATTCTGAGCTGTCCATGCTCATATATATATGTGGGTAAAATAATCCATCCATTTCGCGAAAGGATGGCCAATCACCTGTCATCAATTAGATCGGCCTTGGCCTCTGGAACAACAGACAAACCAGTGGCCAAAAACTTCCACAATGCACAACCTTCTATTGCGACACTGAGGTGCATGGTCAACAACTGGGTACCTCCACCCCCAAGTGGTGATCATGCAAAGATGCTTCTACGAAGAGATACACTGTTATGGATCCATAAATTGGACATGATATAGCCACACGGACTGAATGAATCCATACACTTTAGTATCTTATTAAATTGAGACTTAGGGGTAAATTTACTAAGATTCAAGTCTTATCTAGTTTTTTTTTTTTTAAACTCGATTAGCATCACCGAAACTTGGGTGATTTGAGGCTCCTGAAACTCATAAATTTACTAAGAAGTGAATTTAGCTGAGAGTGAGTTTTCCGATGGTGAAGCAGATCGAGATATCTCCCCCGAGTAGCAAATTTTGAAGGAGATTACTCACCCGAGATTGCAGTGTCTTCTCTCTGCCTAACTCTCCCAAACAAGCAGCCTGCACATATCAGTGAGATATGTGAAGGCTGCTTGTGTGTTCTACCTGTAAAAAAAGGGTTAGATCTTTAAAAAAAATTATGTAGGGTCCCCCCCTCAAAAGCATAACAAGCCCCGGACTGCTCAGCCGGTCCTGGTTCCTAAAATTATGGGGAAAAACGTGTAGGGTTCACCCGTAATTTAGGAACCAGCACATGGCTGCAGGGCCAGTCCTGGTTTTAAATATAGGGGGAAAAAATGCATATGGGGTCCCCCTATATTTAAAACCAGCACCGGACCCAAACCGACTGGGGTGTAATGCCACAGCCAGGAGACCCTCTCACCGGGTCTCCAGGGACAAAGCATTAACACCCCAAGCCGGTCAACCCAAGCCGGGGATATCAGGGGAGGTGGGGACCCCCAAGAAGGGGTCCCTCTCCTGAAACCTCAGCCTTAAGCAGAAGTCTGGGGCTCTTACCCACACCCCTGGGCTGTGGGTACAGGAATAATAATGGGGGAAATAGTTAAAACTATTGTATTTTACAGTGAAACTACAGGTGACAGCTTGCCTGGCCTTTTGCACTTGTGAAACTACAAGTGCCAGAAGGCGGCCGACACCCATACCCCCACTGTAAAATAAATAGTTAATTAACCACAATACACACACACAGTATACAGTATAACATTAATACATACACCAATCCCACTCACACATACTTACCCAATACACACCTACATCCAGGCGCCGCTCTACGTAGCATCCCCATGTTTTGACAAAAAAACAAACCGAGTCACCTGGACCAGACACTTACATTAGCAGTGTATGTGTGTGACCACATACACCGCTAACCGGCTCCTGACTGCTCAGTGTGAACTCATATACAATAGAAAAAAGGTGTATTTCACCCCCTAGCGCTTCCCCAACACCACACACAAATAGGTGATAAGGCAGAAAAAAAAGGAAAACTTATAATCACCATAAAACAACTCCACTTGTTATGGGACCACATAACCATGTAGATAAGTCTTGCAGTCTCTAGTTATAATAGGACTTGAGTTTTCTTATCCTCCAATGTTTTAGTGCGCGGGTCACAGCAAAGTATCACATATGGGGATATAAAGAAATACAGACATAGTGTAGATCCAAATAAAATAAAATATACTTTTAATTATAAGTTGCACTCACAAATGACAAGTAAAAAACGAGCATGTAGAAATCCATACAGCATGGCACAGCAGCAGCATGTACAAGAACTCCCTCCTTGGAACCATTGGATGGTAGAAAATGGAATGGCAAAGATGCCTGCTCCGGATAGAGGACTATGCCCAAGGTAAAACAGGTACAGCTAAACCTCTGCCAGTTGTGGATATCGTCCTTGGAGCCCACGCTTAACGCGTTTCAGACCTCTTGGTCCTTCCTCAGAAGCGTATCAGGGGCTCATTAATACAGCATATATATACCCTACCTAATTAACCTGACATGCTAACACATTGCCGCTAATCGGCAGTCATTAGTGTGTGCGCATGCGCACTTGTAAACATGTCCCAGAAGTAAGATGGCCGTGCGTTCCAACCAACAGGAGGTCATCATATCGTGCGTTCCACAGCCTCCGCGAACCCGGAAATAACAAATTTCTTGCGTTCCAAGCTGCTTTTAAAGTAGCACTTCACACGGGGATCAGATTTATACATCCAATAACCTCCATATAGCTCAAAGTGATGCATATAATGTGTTCCAGAGTCATAGAATATAAAAATTCATAATCCTCATGATTATACCATCTAATGATAAAGATGACCTCCATATTGTTTTAAAAACATCTTTACTCATCGATCCCATCAGGGAGACGGCATAGTGTCCATAAATAACGTCCATACATAGATGAAAAATATACATATATAAAAGAGAGAGAGAATATAAAAATTAAAACAAAAAAAAGCAGAGAATTAAAACGAGTAATAACACATATATCAGAATAATATCAATATAAAAAACACTTCAATTCGAAGTCACCATTCAGTCCCCTGGGTACAAGGGTCTTTAATTGATGAATCCATTTCATCTCGGATTGGGACAACCTTTTATCTAAATCTCTAGTACGCCATTTAGGCATAATGACCTGTATGCCTAAAACATTCTTTATATGTCATTCCTGTGAATTATGCAATTGTTTAAAATGTTTAGAGACTATATGGGTCTCCAATCCTTTACGTATATTATAAATATGTTCTGACCATCTTGTCTTTAAATTTCTACTCGTTTTACCTACATAGAATAGGCCACAAGAACATTCCAAAATATATATTGCATTTTTAGAATGGCATGTGACGTATTCATTGATAGGATACTTTATACCATTAACTGTAAAATCAGTAACTTTTTTTGTACTTGATCTCACAGTTTTACACATAAGACAGCTTCCACAGCAATGGAAGCTCTTAGTTCTTATACTTTGTCTTAACTCCATATCTGTACTGCTTTTAACCAGTTTGTCCTTCAAGGAGGGAGCCTTTCTATAAATAAATTTTGGTCTCTCTGGTATTTTATCCCCAATAATCGGATCTTGTTTCAGTATACTCCAATGATTTTTTACAACTTTTTCAATCTCTTTGTAAGAGGAGTTATACTGTGTAATGAAAGCCCACTGAAAATTTTCTTTAGAATTATCCTTTTCTTTTTCCTTAATTAAGTCAACTCTCTGGATCGCTTCTACTCTTTCTCTTGATTTTTCTAAAAGTTCCTCCGAGTATCCTTTTACTTTAAAGCGATCTGAGAGTTCATCTAGCTGTTGTTGGCAAATCTCATCCTCTGTACAGTTCCTCTTGACTCTTAGGAACTGGCCAAAGGGGATGCCATCCAACCAATTGGGATGATGTTCACTTGTTTTTTCAATATATCCATTTGAATCAGTTAGTTTCCTAAAGTTCCTAGCATTAATAGATCCATTTTTTATGTAAATAAGGAGATCCAAAAAAGAGACTTCTAAAGTGCTATGTGCAGATGTAAACTTAATGGAAAAAATATTAATATTCAACTCTGTGCAAAATTTTAAAAGGGATTCCTCATCTCCTCTCCAGATAAAAAGTACGTCATCTATGTAGCGCTGCCATGACACCAGGCCCGCCACCATAACACCATCAGTTCAAATGTGTTGATCCTCCCAGTACGCCATGAACAAATTAGCGTAACTGGGGGCGAACCTGGTGCCCATGGCAGTGCCGACGATTTGGAGGTAGAACACCCCATTAAAATAGAAATAATTATTGGTTAAAATAAATTTTATACCATCCACTAAAAAAGACTTCAACTGTTCACTATAATTGCTAAAATTTAAAAAATAAATAACAGCTTCTAATCCTTTTTGCAAATCAATAATGGTATATAAAGTGCTTACGTCCGCACTACATAAAATATCTCCCTCCTGCCACTTTAAATTAGAAACTTTACGTAACACCTCACTAGTATCTTTTAAATAAGCTTTGGTCACTTGGACCAAAGGCTGCAAATAAAAGTCAATCATGGCTGATAAATTGCTTGTAATACTATTACAGACAGAGACTATAGGTTGGCCTGGGGGGTGGAGGGGGTCCTTATGAACTTTCGGCAATATATATATTGTAGGTGTAGAAGGATCTTTAATTAATATAAATTCTGATTCTTTTTTTGTAATAACATTATCATTAAGTGCTTTTAAAACTAATTCACTTAAAGCTTGTTGGATCCTTAATGTGGGGTCACTTGTTAGCTTTTTATATGTTATACCATTATTTAATTGTTTAAGCACTTCTTCCATATAAGTTTGTTTGTTCATAAGGACCACACCTCCACCCTTATCAGCCGGTTTGATGATAAGCTCATTATCCTCTTTCAAAGAACGTAAAGCCTCAAATTCTTTTTTAGTGAGATTTAATTTCTGTGTGGCATTTTTATTGGGTTTTTCTATAATTTTTTCAATCCCTTCACATACCAATTTGTTAAAACACTCCACAAAACTCCCTCTCGAGTGCACTGGATTGAACGTGGATGGAGGTTTAAAATTTGATTGCTCATCTATATTTTGTGTGGGACCCAAGTCCCCTTCCTTTTCTTTATTCAAAAAGAAACGTTTAGTAGCAAGCTTACGAGTATATTTTTGTACGTCTAAAAACAAATTAAATTAATTAGGACGATTCGACGGGGCAAATTTGAGGCCCTTTTTAAGAACTTGTTCCTCATACTTTGCTAATATTCTACCTGACAAATTAAAAATCTTACTTTCATTATTTTTATTCAAATTCAGCCCTAATGATCTATTTTTATCAATAATTTTATTTTGCCTATGATTACCCACTCTCTTCCCTCTATAGGATTTTTTATTTTTATTAATCTTCTTATTCACTAAAACCTGTATCTCCTCGGTGTTCTCGGTTCCCACCCTAAAAAAGAAGGATAACCTGATGTGGAGGGATCATTAGTCTCAATGTCTTGCAAGGGTGTATAATGGTTAAACGTATTTATATTTAAATTTTTATTAGACTCCATATTATATCCATTGTTACCATTATCTTTTCTCCATCTATTCCTTTGGGGTCTTTGTTCTTTCCCTACCCTTCTCCATGTAGAATTCTTTTCATTACTAATGGGAAAGTTATTCGTTTTTGATGGATATTTATCATAAAATTTCCTTTTTACAAATGGTATCCTCTCTTTAAATCTCCCATAGTTCTTTCTATTTTCCATAGTATTATTATCATCTAAAGTGATCACAGTTAGTTTATTTTCTTTAGGTGTAAGTGTCAGATTTATATCCCTCATATATTTTTTTTGTTTTTTATCTCGTAACTCTTTAGTACTTCTATTTATTTTTGACATCAGGACATTTTCTAATGCCCTAAAATCCTTTGAGTCCTTATAAGGATGTACCATAGTCTGCAGTATGGTTATTTCCTCATTTAATTTGGATAATATATTCCTCCTTTCCTTAATAATTAATTCAATTACAGAAAAAGAACATGTCTCAAGGATAGTTTCCCACTCCTTTCTAAAACTACTTTCTGATGAGTCAAAGGACGGGGGTTTAAAAATCCTTAACCCTTTGGGGATAATCTGAGCAGCCTGATACTGCTCCATTGTAACCACTTCCCACCATATTTTATTTTCTTTTAGCATTGTGTTTTCCAATTTAATAAACATAGATTGTAAATCATCATCACAAATTTCTACATTTTCTAGATTCGTAGAAAAAGTATTTTCAATAAGATCTTTCCTCTTATCCCTAAAAGCAAACATGTTTGCAGCACTCAAGTAATCAATCAGGTGAAAAAGAATGCAGTATAGGAAACAATATTGATCTTAAGTGCGCAATAAAATCAGGGATGCAGCAATGGTGAAAATACAGTCGAGTAAACACCCACTACTCAGAAACTCATATACAATAGAAAAAAGGTGTATTTCACCCCCTAGCGCTTCCCCAACACCACACACAAATAGGTGATAAGGCAGAAAAAAAAGGAAAACTTATAATCACCATAAAACAACTCCACTTGTTATAGGACCATTTAACCATGTAGATAAGTCTTGCAGTCTCTAGTTATAATAGGACTTGAGTTTTCTTATCCTCCAATGTTTTAGTGCACTGGTCACAGCAAAGTATCACATATGGGGATATAAAGAAATACAGACATAGTGTAGATCCAAATAAAATAAAATATACTTTTAATTATAAGTTGCACTCACAAATGACAAGTAAAAAACGAGCATGTAGAAATCCATACAGCATGGCACAGCAGCAGCATGTACAAGAACTCACTCCTTGGATCCCTTGGATGGTAGAAAATGGAATGGCAAAGATGCCTGCTCCGGATGGAGGGCTATGCCCAAGGTAAAACAGGTACAGCTAAACCTCTGCCAGTTCTGGATATCGTCCTTGGAGCCCACGCTTAACGCTTAAATGGATATATTGAAAAAACAAGTGAACATCATCCCAATTGGTTGGATGGCATCCCCTTTGGCCAGTTCCTAAGAGTCAAGAGGAACTGTACAGAGGATGAGATTTACCAACAACAGCTAGATGAACTCTCAGATCGCTTTAAAGTAAAAGGATACTTGGAGGAACTTTTAGAAAAATCAAGAGAAAGAGTAGAAGCGATCCAGAGAGTTGACTTAATTAAGGAAAAAGAAAAGGATAATTCTAAAGAAAATTTTCAGTGGGCTTTCATTACACAGTATAACTCCTCTTACAAAGAGATTGAAAAAGTTGTAAAAAAACATTGGCGTATACTGAAACAAGATCCGATTATTGGGGATAAAATACCAGAGAGACCAAAATTTATTTATAGAAAGGCTCCCTCCTTGAAGGACAAACTGGTTAAAAGCAGTACAGATATGGAGTTAAGACAAAGTATAAGAACTAAGAGCTTCCATTGCTGTGGAAGCTGTCTTATGTGTAAAACTGTGAGATCAAGTACAAAAAAAGTTACTGATTTTACAGTTAATGGTATAAAGTATCCTATCAATGAATACGTCACATGCCATTCTAAAAATGCAATATATATTTTGGAATGTTCTTGTGGCCTATTCTATGTAGGTAAAACGAGTAGAAATTTAAAGACAAGATGGTCAGAACATATTTATAATATACGTAAAGGATTGGAGACCCATATAGTCTCTAAACATTTTAAACAATTGCATAATTCACAGGAATGACATATAAAGAATGTTTTAGGCATACAGGTCATTATGCCTAAATGGCGTACTAGAGATTTAGATAAAAGGTTGTCCCAATCCGAGATGAAATGGATTCATCAATTAAAGACCCTTGTACCCAGGGGACTGAATGGTGACTTCGAATTGAAGTGTTTTTTATATTGATATTATTCTGATATATGTGTTATTACTCGTTTTAATTCTCTGCTTTTTTATTTGTTTTAATTTTTATATTCTCTCTCTCTTTTATATATGTATATTTTTCATCTATGTATGGACGTTATTTATGGACACTATGCCGTCTCCCTGATGGGATCGATGAGTAAAGATGTTTTTAAAACAATATGGAGGTCATCTTTATCATGAGATGGTATAATCATGAGGATTATGAATTTTTATATTCTATGACTCTGGAACGCATTATATGCATCACTTTCAGCTATATGGAGGTTATTGGATGTATAAATCTGATCTGTGTGAAGTGCTACTTTAAAAGCAGCTTGGAACGCAAGAAATCTGTTATTTCCGGGTTCGCGGAGGCTGTGGAACGCACGATATGACGACTTCCTGTTGGTTGGAACGCACGGCCATCTTACTTCCGGGACATGTTTACAAGTGCGCATGCGCACACACTAATGACTGCCGATTAGCGGCAATGTGTTAGCATGTCAGGTTAATTAGGTAGGGTATATATATGCTGTATTAATGAGCCCCTGATACGCTTCTGAGGAAGGACCAAGAGGTCTGAAACGCGTTAAGCGTGGGCTCCAAGGACGATATCCACAACTGGCAGAGGTTTAGCTGTACCTGTTTTACCTTGGGCATAGTCCTCTATCCGGAGCAGGCATCTTTGCCATTCCATTTTCTACCATCCAAGGGATCCAAGGAGGGAGTTCTTGTACATGCTGCTGCTGTGCCATGCTGTATGGATTTCTACATGCTCGTTTTTTACTTGTCATTTGTGAGTGCAACTTATAATTAAAAGTATATTTTATTTTATTTGGATCTACACTATGTCTGTATTTCTTTATATCCCCATATGTGATACTTTGCTGTGACCAGCGCACTAAAACATTGGAGGATAAGAAAACTCAAGTCCTATTATAACTAGAGACTGCAAGACTTATCTACATGGTTATGTGGTCCCATAACAAGTGGAGTTGTTTTATGGTGATTATAAGTTTTCCTTTTTTTTCTGCCTTATCACGTATTTGCGTGTGGTGTTGGGGAAGCGCTAGGGGGTGAAATACACCTTTTTTCTATTGTATATGAGTTTCTGAGTAGTGGGTGTTTACTCGACTGTATTTTCACCATTGCTGCATCCCTGATTTTATTGCGCACTTACCATCAATATTGTTTCCTATACTGCTCAGTGTGAACTGTCAGGAGCCGGCAGCCAATCAGCGACTGCTAACTGTAGAGTGGCCGCAGATTGGCTCCGGCTCCTGACAGTTCCCATGTGGGCTGGTCAGTCAGTCAGGAGCTGGAGCCAATCAGCGGCTGCTCTACAGTTATTGGCCACTGACTGGCTGCTGGCTCCTGACAGTTCACAATGAGTAGCCAGGAGCCGGTTAGTGGTGTATTTGGTCACACACATATACCACTAATGTAAAGTGTCTGGCCCAGGTCACTCGGTTTGTGTTTTTGCCAAGACCCAGGGATGCTATGGAGAGTGGCGCCAGGATGTAGGTGAGTATTGTTTTTTTTATCAGGTACTCCCAGTGGATTCTACGGGTTAAGCGAACGTGAACATCTGGCAGCAGGTAAGTATGTATGATTAAAGAAGGTGAAAGTAATAAAGTTGTACTTTAGACGGTGTGTGTACCGTGTTTTTTTAACTATTTATTTTACAGTGAAGGTACGGTTGCCAGCCACCTGCTGGCACTTGTAGTTCCACAAGTGCCAAAGAGCAGGCATGCTGGCACCTGTAGTTCTACTGTAAAATACAATAGTTTGGAACTATTTGCAACATTATAACCCCTGTACCCACTGCTCCAGGGGTGCGGAGAGGAGCCCCGGGCTTCAGCCTAAGCCTGGGGTTTCGGTAGATGGGGGACCCCTTCTTGGGGGGATCCCCACCTCCCCTGAGATCCCCAGCTCAGGCTGACCAGCGTTGGGAGTTAATGCTTTGGCCCTGGAGAACCGGTGATAGGGTCTCCTGACTGTGGCATTACACCCTGGTTGGTTTGGTCTGGTACGGGTTTAAATATAGGAGGACCCCTACACATTTTTTTCCCCCCTTATATTTAAAACCAGCACTGGCCCTGCAGCCTGGTGCTGGTTCCTAAATTACAGGGGAACCCTACTTGTTTTGTTCCCCGTAATTTTAGGAACCAGGTCTGGCTTAGAGGCCGGGGCTGGTTATGCTTTTGTGGGGGATGGGACCCTACGTCATTTAAAAAAAAAAAATTTACATGCAGAAACGTACACATATCATACTGATCTGTGTATTATTCTGCCAAACTCAGAGCTCTGGAGGTGGAGTGTTTGAAACTTCAATTTATCAGGGAGTTTGCTACAATCTCACCCAAGATTGTAAACTTGATTCTTGGTAAATTCCTGAGTTGCATCTTTTTCATGAAAAGTACTTCCGAGTTTGGCCAGTGTTGAATTGATTCAAGTTTGCAATCTCACCCAAGTTTTAGCAGTGAAAGGAGAGAAATCTTTAGTAAATTTGAGAGATGAAAAACATGCCTAAACTCACCCGAGATTGCCATCTTGACCAAACTCGAATCTTAGTAAATTTACCCCTTAGGGCCGTATTCAATTAACGGCAAAAATGGATGTTTTTCACCAACAAAAGGTGAAATTTTCACCAAACAACAGGCGAAAATGGCAACAGGTGAATAAAAACTGGAAAAAATTTTTCCATCCCAGATCAGGAGAAAAAAAATGCAAAATCTCTATTTGTGGCTAAAAATGTGGGGATTTCTTTTAGAACCCTTTGGACACCCCACTTAATGATAAATTATCGGAAAAAAAATCGTAAGTTAAGTACTTTCGCAAAAAACGGGCATGCAAATTTTGGTAGGAAAAAAAAAATTGTTGAAAATTGTTTTAACGTATTGGGTCTGATTTTTCGGGGGGTGGTTTTTTAACGGTTTTTAATATTGCGTTTTTATTACCCAAAAATATAAGCACTCATTTTAACGTACCCCCAATTTACGTGGAACAGTAATTTTCAGGAAAAAAAATAGCTTCCTATCTTTTTTCAACTATTTATTTTTTTTCTGCACAAAAAAAGTACGCAACTTACACATTTTTTTCCTGGTAATTTATCAATATAGGGGGGCGGGTATATCCAAAGGGTTCTGAAAGAAATCCCCACATTTTTAGCCAAAAATACGGAAGCCAAAAACTTTTCTCGTTTTTTTTTCGCCTGTTGCAGTTTTCGCTTATTTTTTGGCTAAAATTTCACAGTTTCCGCCAATGGCAAAAAAAAGTTTGTTTTCACTGCTAATTTAATACGGCCCTAATCTGATACAGAATGTGGTGACTATCTCTTTTAGAATTTTTTTTTTCTGGTTTTAGGACCTTGGCCCTCATTCAGAGCCGTACGCTCTGAGCAGAGCGCACGTTCTGAATGAGGGCCGCCCTCCTAAAAAATGGAGCGTCCTCCTGGACGCTCGCATAGCTGTGGGTCACCACCCACAGCCTATACGAGCGTGCAGTTTGATGGCCGCGATGGTCTTGACCATCGCGACCATCGAAACTGCGAGCCGGAGCCTGCGGTTGAGGTTTTCAACCGCAAGCTCCGGAGTGATTTTGGCTCTATCAGAGCCAAAATCACTCCCACTGACATCACTAGTGATGTCAGTGGGCCGGCTTCTGATGGGAGGCGTTCCCGTGGGAACGCCCCCGTCAGGGAGGCACGCCCCCGGCACGCCCACCAAAGGGGGCGTGCTGTCAATCAACATCGACAGCACGCCCCCTTTGATCAGACACAACGAGCGAAGGACTTTCCTTTGCTCGTCGCGTCTGGCGCATGCGCACGACGGAGCTCCCTCCGTCGTGCGCATGCTCAGTGCAGAACATCGACCCACTTGCGAGCGGACAGCCGCTCGCGAGTGGGTCTGAATCAGGGCCCTTATTTTTATTTCTGTACATTTTTTGCATTTGTTTATTTTTTCTGGCTCCTGTACAGGGTGTGACCTTACCTATACATTTGTATGTGCCTTAAAAATTTGGATATACTCATATAAATACCTGTTGTGTGATTACTTTTACAGATGTGCTATTTGCTATGGATTTAGGTAACTTGATATCCCCTATAATATACTGTAGAACCCATTGTAGGGTTTTTAAGAGATTTCTTAAGTTAAGCCTCTATACTATATACCTTAATGCATCTGCAGGATTCGGCGCTGTATAGACACCTCTCTTTATTATCATAGATTTGCCATTAATAACTTTTTCCCTTTATTATTTAACAATAATAAAAGGAAAAAGCTAATATACAGCTGGAATGGCAGTGGTGCGGTTCTGGCAGTGTCCTCAGTGCAGGGTAATGGCAGTATCAGCAGAGCAGGGATACCAGTGGTGTTTTCAGTGCAGGTTTGCTGGCTGTGTCAGCAGTGCAGGGGTTGCTGACGGTGTCCTTTGTACATGGAATGACAGTGCTGCAGTGCTGGCAGTGTCCTCAGTGAAGGGTACTGGCGATGTCAGCAGTGCCAGCGGTGTCTTTAGTGCAGGTTTGCTGGCTGTGTCAGCAGTGCAGGGGTTGCTGACGGTGTTCTCAGTACATGGAATGGAAGTGCTGCTGTGCTGGCAGTGTCCTCAGTGATGGTTACCAGCGATGTTGGCAGTGCGGGGGTGCCAGCGGTGTCCTCAGTGCAGGTTTTCTGACTGTGTCGGCAGTGCAGGGGTGTTCTCAATGCAGGGTGCTGGCGGTTTCGGCAGAGCGGGGCTGCCAGCTGTGTCAGCAGTGTGGGGGTTGCTCACGGTGTCGTCAGTATGTGGGGCAGCAGTGCAGGGGTGCCGGCAGTGTCAGCAGTGGCGGTGTAGGCAGCGGGGGTTGCTGCCAGTGGGGGTTCCGGCGGTGTCGGCAGTGGGGGATGCTGGCAGTGTTAGGCAGTGGGGGATGGCGGGCGCCATCTTCTTTTGCTTTCTGTGTTCATATTAAATGAGCTTAACGCTGATTGGCTGAGAGCCGTGACAGACGGCTCTCTCGGCCAAGCAGCGTTAAGCCAGCTCAATACAAAACCTCGCAACCCGACAGTGGGATCGCAAGGTTTTTGCCTCGGGTGAGGGATCTGGGGCAGGCAGGGAGATCCGAGCTTGGCTTGGATTACCCCGGATCCCCGAAATTCGAGTGCATTATGTTCTCTGAGAAGTGAACCAGCTCATCTCTAGTCGGCTAACATCCCTAGTGTATATATATATATATTAGGGGTGAGCGGGTTCGGATTTCTGAAATCCGAACCCCCCCGAGCCCCCCCGATCCGAGTCCGATCCGAGTCAGGCTCGACTTTTCCCGCCTGACTCGGATTCTGAAATCGAGGCAAAACGTCATCTTCCCGCCTTCCGAGTCTCGCGGGTTTTGGATCCTATATAAGGTACCCACGTCGGCGCCATTTTCTCACTCGGCTGTGGACAGTGAAGAGGGAGGGTGGGAGTTAGGGCTGTGTAGTGTAGTGTAGTGCTGCTGTTGTCCACTACTTCAAAGTCCATAGGGGCTGGCTGTGTTGTGCTGTGCTGCTGTTGTTAATAGGGGCTGTGTCCACTACTTCAAAGTCCATAGGGGCTGGCTGGACTGTGTTGTGCAGTCAGTTCTCCATAGGGGCTGTGTCCACTCCAAAGTCCTGTGCAGTGTCCCAGTCCTAAAGAGGTGCTGTAGTGTTGTCCAGGGGGTGCTCTGTCCATCAGGGGTGCTCCCCCCAAGTGCTAAAAAAATAATATATTTTCTGTGTTTGTGAATTGTGTGCGCAGTAGCCGCACGTGCATCAACAAAGTAGTGCCAAGCGTGCGCCTGTGTCATAAGTAAA
Source organism: Taudactylus pleione (assembly GCA_031769625.1). Taxonomy (NCBI): domain Eukaryota; kingdom Metazoa; phylum Chordata; class Amphibia; order Anura; family Myobatrachidae; genus Taudactylus; species Taudactylus pleione. Next base: position 544,048 of record JAUIMM010000951.1, read on the forward strand.
GGGCCGGCTGGCTTGACCGTTAAGGGTGCTGTAACCCCCGAAAGTACACTCCAGTCCAAACCAAAAAAAAAATTATTTTCTGTGTTTGTGAATTGTGTGCGCAGTAGCCGCACGTGCATCAACAAAGTAGTGCCAAGCGTGCGCCTGTGTCATAAGTAAAGGGCCGGCTGGCTTGACCGTTAAGGGTGCTGTAACCCCCGAAAGTACACTCCAGTCCAAACCAAAAAAAAAATTATTTTCTGTGTTTGTGAATTGTGTGCGCAGTAGCCGCACGTGCATCAACAAAGTAGTGCCAAGCGTGCGCCTGTGTCATAAGTAAAGGGCCGGCTGGCTTGACCGTTAAGGGTGCTATAGCCCCCGAAAGTACACTCCAGTCCAAACCAAAAAAAAAATTATTTTCTGTGTTTGTGAATTGTGTGCGCACTAGCCGCACGTGCATCAACAAAGTAGTGCCAAGCGTGCGCCTGTGTCATAAGTAAAGGGCCGGCTGGCTTGACCGTTAAAGGGTGCTGTAACCCCCAAAGTACACTCCAGTCCAAACCAAAAAAAAATTTATTTTCTGTGTTTGTGAATTGTGTGCGCAGTAGCCGCATGTGCATCAACAAAGTAGTGCCAAGCGTGCGCCTGTGTCATAAGTAAAGGGCCAGCTGGCTTGACCGTTAAAGGGTGCTGTAACCCCCAAAGTACACTCCAGTCCAAACCAAAAAAAAATTTATTTTCTATGTTTGTGAATTGTGTGCGCAGTAGCCGCATGTGCATCAACAAAGTAGTGCCAAGCGTGCGCCTGTGTCATAAGTAAAGGGCCAGCTGGCTTGACCGTTAAAGGGTGCTGTAACCCCCAAAGTACACTCCAGTCCAAACCAAAAAAAAATTTATTTTCTGTGTTTGTGAATTGTGTGCGCAGTAGCCGCACGTGCATCAACAAAGTAGTGCCAAGCGTGCGCCTGTGTCATAAGTAAAGGGCCGGCTGGCTTGACCGTTAAAGGGTGCTGTAACCCCCGAAAGTACACTCCAGTCCAAACCAAAAAAAAAAATATTTTCTGTGTTTGTGAATTGTGTGCGCAGTAGCCGCACGTGCATCAACAAAGTAGTGCCAAGCGTGCGCCTGTGTCATAAGTAAAGGGCCGGCTGGCTTGACCGTTAAAGGGTGCTGTAACCCCCAAAGTACACTCCAGTCCAAACCAAAAAAAAATTATTTTCTGTGTTTGTGAATTGTGTGCGCAGTAGCCGCACGTGCATCAACAAAGTAGTGCCAAGTGTGCGCCTGTGTCATAAGTAAAGGGCCGGCTGGCTTGACCGTTAAAGGGTGCTGTAACCCCCGAAAGTACACTCCAGTCCAAACCAAAAAAAAAAATATTTTCTGTGTTTGTGAATTGTGTGCGCAGTAGCCGCACGTGCATCAACAAAGTAGTGCCAAGCGTGCGCCTGTGTCATAAGTAAAGGGCCGGCTGGCTTGACCGTTAAAGGGTGCTGTAACCCCCAAAGTACACTCCAGTCCAAACCAAAAAAAAAATTATTTTCTGTGTTTGTGAATTGTGTGCGCAGTAGCCGCATGTGCATCAACAAAGTAGTGCCAAGCGTGCGCCTGTGTCATAAGTAAAGGGCCAGCTGGCTTGACCGTTAAAGGGTGCTGTAACCCCCAAAGTACACTCCAGTCCAAACCAAAAAAAAATTTATTTTCTGTGTTTGTGAATTGTGTGCGCAGTAGCCGCATGTGCATCAACAAAGTAGTGCCAAGCGTGCGCCTGTGTCATAAGTAAAGGGCCAGCTGGCTTGACCGTTAAAGGGTGCTGTAACCCCCAAAGTACACTCCAGTCCAAACCAAAAAAAAATTTATTTTCTGTGTTTGTGAATTGTGTGCGCAGTAGCCGCACGTGCATCAACAAAGTAGTGCCAAGCGTGCGCCTGTGTCATAAGTAAAGGGCCGGCTGGCTTGACCGTTAAAGGGTGCTGTAACCCCCGAAAGTACACTCCAGTCCAAACCAAAAAAAAAATTATTTTCTGTGTTTGTGAATTGTGTGCGCAGTAGCCGCACGTGCATCAACAAAGTAGTGCCAAGCGTGCGCCTGTGTCATAAGTAAAGGGCCGGCTGGCTTGACCGTTAAAGGGTGCTGTAACCCCCAAAGTACACTCCAGTCCAAACCGAAAAAAAATTATTTTCTGTGTTTGTGAATTGTGTGCGCAGTAGCCGCACGTGCATCAACAAAGTAGTGCCAAGTGTGCGCCTGTGTCATAAGTAAAGGGCCGGCTGGCTTGACCGTTAAAGGGTGCTGTAACCCCCGAAAGTACACTCCAGTCCAAACCAAAAAAAAAATTATTTTCTGTGTTTGTGAATTGTGTGCGCAGTAGCCGCACGTGCATCAACAAAGTAGTGCCAAGCGTGCGCCTGTGTCATAAGTAAAGGGCCGGCTGGCTTGACCGTTAAAGGGTTCTGTAACCCCCAAAGTACACTCCAAACCAAAAAAATATATATTTTCTGTGTTTGTGACTTGTGTGCACTGTGGCTGCACGTGCATCAACAAAGGAGCAGCGCCAAGCGTGCGCCTGTGTCCCATAAGTAAAGAGCCGGCTGGCTCATTTCTTAAAGGGTGGTGTAACCCACAAAGAGCACTACTCTCCAGCAAAAATAAAAAAATATTTTCTGTGTTTGTGTGCGCTTTAGCCGCACGTATATATATCAATATAACATAAATGGAGGACCAAACTTTCTCTGATAAAAATAAAATAGGGAAAGATCAAGAACCACTTCCTACTAGTGCTGTTGCTGCTGCTGGGAGTTGTTCATCATCCCAGAGAGGAAGTAGGAACATCACTACTTTTACTAAACAATTGACCCTCCAACAGTCCCTAGCGATGAGGATGAAGTACGACAGCAGTCATCCTGAAGCAAAACGTATAACTGAGGCCTTGACTGCTATGTTGGTGTTAGACGTGCGTCCGGTATCCGACATTAGTGCAGTGGGATTTAGACAATTGATGGAGGTAGTGTGTCCTCGGTTCCAAATCCCGTCTAGATTCCACCTGCATCCTCAAAGCAGCAGCGACAAGCGTGCGTCTGTCTGTTAAAGGGTGGTGACACCCTCAAAGTGTGCTACACAAACAATTAAAATATTGTTCTTTTTTTTTCTGTCTTTGTGAAATGTGTGGGCTGTAGCCGCACCTGCATCCTTAAAGCAGCAGCGACAAGCGTGCGTCTGTCTGTTAAAGGGTGGTGACACCCTCAAAGTGTGCTACACAAACAATTAAAATATTGTTCTTTTTTTTTCTGTCTTTGTGAATTGTGTGGGCTGTAGCCGCACTTGCATCCTCAAAGCAGCAGCGACAAGCGTGCGTCTGTCTGTTAAAGGGTGTTGTAACTCTCAAAGTGCTCCAAAAAAATCAAAAATTTTTTTTTAATGTGTTTGTGACTTGTGTGCGATGTAGCCACACTTGCATCCTCAAAGCAGCAGCGACAAGCGTGCGTCTGTCTGTTAAAGGGTGGTGACACCCTCAAAGTGTGCTACACAAACAATAAAAATATTCTTCTTCTTTTTTCTGTCTTTGTGAATTGTGTGGGCTGTAGCCGCACCTGCATCCTTAAAGCAGCAGCGACAAGCGTGCGTCTGTCTGTTAAAGGGTGGTGTAACTCACGAAGTGCTCCAAAAAATAAAAAACTATTTTTTTAATGTGTTTGTGACTTGTGTGCGATGTAGCCACACTTGCATCCTCAAAGCAGCAGCGACAAGCGTGCGTCTGTCTGTTAAAGGGTGGTGACACCCTCAAAGTGTGCTACACAAACAATAAAAATATTCTTCTTCTTTTTTCTGTCTTTGTGAATTGTGTGGGCTGTAGCCGCACCTGCATCCTTAAAGCAGCAGCGACAAGCGTGCGTCTGTCTGTTAAAGGGTGGTGTAACTCACGAAGTGCTCCAAAAAATAAAAAACTATTTTTTTAATGTGTTTGTGACTTGTGTGCGATGTAGCCACACTTGCATCCTCAAAGCAGCAGCGACAAGCGTGCGTCTGTCTGTTAAAGGGTGGTGACACCCTCAAAGTGTGCTACACAAACAATAAAAATATTCTTCTTCTTTTTTCTGTCTTTGTGAATTGTGTGGGCTGTAGCCGCACCTGCATCCTTAAAGCAGCAGCGACAAGCGTGCGTCTGTCTGTTAGAGGGTGGTGTAACCCTCAAAGTGTGCTCCACAAACAATAAAAATATTCTTTTTTTTTTTCTGTCTTTGTGAATTGTGTGGGCTGTAGCCGCACTTGAATCCTCAAAGCAGCAGCGACAAGCGTGCGTCTGTCTGTTAAAGGATTACATCGGTGACAGCATCCAAGTAGGCATGTCAGACAGTCCGTACCTGTACTGGCAGGAAAAAGAAGCAATTTGGAGGTCCCTGTACAAACTGGCTCTATTTTACCTGAGTTGCCCCCCCTCCAGTGTGTACTCCGAAAGAGTGTTTAGTGCAGCCGGGAACCTTGTTAGCGAAAGGCGTAGGAGGTTGCTTCCACAAAATGTGGAGAAAATGATGTTCATAAAATGAATGATCAACTCTTCCAGGGAGACCAGCCTCCAGAACGTACAGAGGGACCTGTGGTTCCAGCAGGGACGAATTAATACTCTGTGAGGATGAGGATGTACATAACACTGAAGAGGGTGAGGAATCTGTGGATGAGGAGGATGAGGACGACTTCTTGCCTCCGTAGAGCCAGTTTGTGCAGGGACAGATTAATTGCCAGCTTGTTTTGTGGGGGCCCAAACGAACCAATCATTTCAGCCACAGTTGTGTGGCAGACCCTGGCGCTGAAATGATTGGTTTGTTAAAGTGTGCATGTCCTGTTTATACAACATAAGGGTGGGTGGGAGGGCCCAAGGACAATTCCATCTTGCACCTCTTTTTTTTCTTTGCATTATGTACAGTTTGGGGCCTAGTTTTTCAATGCCATCCTGTCTGCCACTGCAGTTTCACGCCTAGATGGGTCACGTGTTTGTGCCGCCCACTCGTGTCGCTTAGCATAGTCATCCAGCTACCTCGGTGCAACCTTTTGGACATAAAAACACTATTGTGAGGTGTGAGGTATTCAGAATAGACTGGAAATGAGTGGAAATTAAGGTTATTGAGGTTAATAATAGCATAGGAGCAGAAAAACCTACAAATTCTGTGATTTTAGCTGTTTTTATGCTTTTTTTCAAAAAAATACAGATCCAAAACACAAAACCCAGAACCCAAAACACGGAAGGGTGGTTTTGGCAAAACCAATCCAGATCCAAAACACGAAGAAAGATCCAGATCCAAAACCAAAACACAAAACACGAAAAGTGGCCGGTGCACACCCCTAATATATATATATATATATATGTATATGTGACTGGGCTGCTTGACCAGTGCATCTTGATTAAATTAAAGAGGACTGAAATGTCGATCCTCTGTTTGATGGCTGAATTGTGAATAAAGTGCAGTTTCTCTACTTTGCAAGTCTGGTGAGTGCACACTTTTTGGATATTATATATATATCTATCTATATATCTCTATATATCAGGGACATGCAGTCAGGGTAGGGAGGAGAGATAGAGCCTTCCCTGTCATACTCCCGATATTTGATATAACATTTTTTAAAATAATACAAAGAAGATATTTATAGCTTATAAACATCTTCTTTGTTTATTGTAATCATTTTTATAGTTAACACTATCCAACTTAGTGGTGCTCCCTGGCAGGGTCGGATTAAGAGTTGTGGGGGCCCCCACCAAGCCACATTGAGCATCAGCAGGGTCACACCCACCCTATGTGGGCAGGGGCAAATGCAGGATTTTCTGGAGGGTTCTATATATATATATGTGTGTGTGTTAAACATGCACACACACATATGTTGCAAGCGTATATATTACATACACACTAACACACACATATACAGTATACATATATAAACACATACATACACAATAACTCATACAGTATACTGTACATACACAGTATACACACACTTATACAAATTAACACATACATACACATATATACATACTAACACATCCACAGTATGCACACAATAACACATACATATACTGATGTGCCCAGCTATAACGTGGCACCACAGCGTTATCTCTCATGCTACGCATGGCGCGCTACACACCACGCCATGAGTCGCGCCACAAAGAAAGTTTAGTAATGAAAAAAGTCATTACGTGTAGTACAACATTTTGCCCACCAGGTGTCACTTTTCCTAAACTACATAGCGCATGCGTGTGATTTCCAATGTACCGTACGGTATGTTCTGTATCACCGCCCGATGATTGTTTGACAGAAGCGGTGATTCGGTACACTATACAGTATTACAGCGTTTTCCACATGGAATCAGGAATGTATAATAAAGCAGTAGAAGATTGTCTAATCCAGTTTGAAATCATTAAGCTCTGTATTACCCACTGACTGTGCGGTTGAAATCATACTGTGTATGAGCAAATGTAAATACTGTCGGCACTGTCCCAGACTTAGATATTAGACTTTACAAACTACAGAACTCTAGTAATGGGTGAAGCGTGTGGCCTAGCGATCTAATGCCCAGTCTCACTGCTTCTCCCTCTTCTTGTTCCGTGGGTTCGAGACCTTGAAAATATGTTTTTTTAAAATATTTTTAAAATCTTCACTTAAAATATTCAGTATTCAATACAGTACATGTGGAGCGCATGCCCAGTGCTTCGGGAGTCAAACAGCGAAAATAGGATTTTTATTATTGTTCATACAGTACTGTACCTTAGAATGCAAACTTGCGTCAATGCCGGCGCTGACATAGACGTGGACATTATAGTGATTTTTTATGACCATCAAATGGTAATGGGCTCTGTTAAAGAGACTGGTCTCTGTATAACAAACTGACTGCACGTTTAAACCGCAAAATTGCGTCAATGTCAGCGCATGCCCAGTGGTCCGGTTTCAATCACAATGGAATGTGTGCCGCATGTCCAGTGGAGCCAAGCCATAAACCAAGTAGCGCTATGCCATGGCGCATGCCCAGTTGTCTGTATTGCTACAGTACTGTTGAATTTTCACACTTGTGCCATTCTGCACTGTCCGAGACTTACTGTACAGTATATACAATAGTAAATTCATGACTTCAGAAAGTGCTACAGTAGTGGACTTTGTTTGGAGGCAAGTCTCTGTATTACAAACTGACTGTGCTCTAGAGCGCAAACTTTGCGTCAATGGCAATGCTGTCCCAGACTTGGAAACTTTAGTGATTTAATGTGTTCAGTAACTGATAGTCAACTCTGTTTGAGAGAGAGGTCCCTGCAGTACAAACTGACTCTGCGTTTAAACCGCAAAATTGCGTCAATGTCTGCACAGTTGGCGCTGTGGCGACTTATAGCCAGTTCTGATGGGTTACGGTACAAATAGGATCTCTGGCGAGTGCCCAGTGGTGGGGTTGCAATGCATTGCCAGTGGTGCTGCGCCATAGCCATACCCTTGTAGCGCTATGCCATGGCGTACAGTATGGAAGATCATACAGTAGCGGGTCATGATTCACACACAGTGAAAGTGAGATCTCTGTATTACACACTGACTGTGTAATAATAATATTAAAAATAAAAAGTGTAACCTTGACTGTCTAATAATAATAAAAAAAAAGCTTAACCTTCCAGGTTTCGAACCCGGAACCGGATTGTACAGACGTCTGCAATGTAGAAGTTCAATTTCTTACCTCTACGCTACAGACGCCTGAGTACTTCATCGTATGGTACTGTAGATGTCACATAAAGTACTGTAGAGGACAGATGCAATTCTTACTAGGAGAGACTTGTGAGCAAGGGGTTAGGTGATCCGTCTTGCTTACACTTCTCTCCTTATGTTCGAGACCTTGATAATTTAATTTATTTTTTTAATGTTCACTATAGTACTGTAGTTCAGTATTGTTATCCAACCCTTACAAAAAACAATATATTATACTGTATGTACTGTAGATGTGCCCAGCTACAGTACTGTAGTTTGTTGCTCCATACGGTACGCCATATACCGCACCTACACTGTGGCGCATTGAGTCTCATAGCACTGCGCATGCCCAGTTGTCTGTATTATAGTAAGTACAATACGGTAGACATTGTAGTGATTCCATGACTCTAGGAACTACAGTAGATGCAGTAGTCTAGGGGGCTAATGCCTAGCCCTACTGCATCTACCATTTTCTTGGCCCGCTGGTTCGAGACCTTTAAAGTATATACTGTATACGGTAATTTTATTTTGTTTTAAATCTTCACTAATACATTATCCAGAAATTCTGGTATTTCTATGCCACAGTACTTTATGACAAAAAAGTGTAACCTTGACTGTGTAATAATAATAAAAATAAAAAGTGTAACCTTTCAAGTTTCGAACCCGCAAAAGGGTTGTACAGGCAGCGTAATGTATTGGTTTGATTATTTACCATTACACTACCGCCGCCTGCAATACCAAGGTTGCACCTGGCTTGAGTGTTTCCTACAATACTGTACGTCATCGTATCTCAGGCGCATGCCCAGATCTACAGTATACCCATGTAGCGCTTTTTTTTTTCTTTTTCTTTTTTTAAGTCTTCGATACTTTTGTTCAGTATTGTTATCCAACCCTTACTAAACTCAGTACATTTTATATATTAGGGTGTAAATGTACTAGGATGGGAGTTCTATTAAGAAGTGATGTTGCCCATAGCAACCAATCAGATTCCAGGTATTATCTTCTAGAAGGTGCTACTGTAGATAAATGAGAAGTACTGTAGAATCTGATTGGTTGCTATGGGCAACATACAGTACAGTACAGTAACTTCTTAAATAGAACTCCAATCTTAGTAAATTTACCCCTACATGTTTAACTTTTTCCCCCCAATTTTTTTTCTTCCGCCACCAAAATGAAAGTGAATTTTTGGTGTGTTCTGACTTTTTTTTTTAAATAAAGTTACGCAGTTTACAGAGATGGAAATTCAACAGCATACCGACTGCAGTAATACAGCAGTAATACAGCCAACTGCGCATGCTCAGTGATGGCATAGCGCTACATGGCGTATGGCTTGGCGCCACAGATCCCATTGTACCCCCTCCATTTCTAATCCATTGCAGATGGCTGACAGCCACCGTAGCGCCAACCGTGTAATACAGAGAGCTCTCTCTCATACAGATCCCACTACTACCGTACTTAGTGTGCAAGGTTGGAACAGCATCACCATTGTCATAAGTTGGCGATGCAACGCTATTTTGCGCTTCAAACGCACAGACAGCTTTGAACACAGAGCGCTCTCTCACAGTCAGTAACCACTCTCAGACACAGTCCAAGAGACATGGCTATAGTGTGTACGGCTGAGACCGCTTCTACGTTGTCGCATGTTTGCGTTTTGGGCGCACAGTTTGTGATACAGAGCCCTGTCTCTCATTCTATACAGTCCATTCACTACCAGTTTCTGCAGTTATGAAATCACTATTCTGTGGTGCAAAATTCAACGGCACCGTCAGTTTTTAATATACAGTACAGGCACATTCATAGCGGCACACTAGTTGTCCTAGCAGACGGGGGATGGTGTCCTTGGCAATGGTCACTATTCGTAGCATTTTTCAGGACACTAGGGCAGAGCTGACTGCTTACAGTAAATGGATTAACAAAGCATCCTTTATTTTGGTAATGAGAGGCTCTTGCTTGCTTTGGGGGAAGGGACCTGATGCACTGTATATGACTCTCGGTCAACTGGGCATGCGCCAGAAATCCCATCGCAACCCTCCTACTGGGCATGCGCCCGCCAGAGATGGAAATTCAACAGCATACCGACTGCAGTAATACAGCCAACTGCACATGCTCAGTGATGGCATAGCGCTACATGGCGTATGGCTTGGCACCACAGATCCCATTGTACCTCCTCCATTTCTAATCCATCGCAGATGGCTGAAAGCTACCGTAGCGCCAACCGTGTAATACAGAGAGCTCTCTCTCATACAGATCCCACTACTACCGTACTAGGTGTGCAAGGTTGGAACAGCATCACCATTGTCATAAGTTGGCGATACAACGCTATATTGCACTTCAAACGCACAGACAGCTTTGAACACAGAGCGCTCTCTCACAGTCAGTAACCACTCTCAGACACAGTCCAAGAGACGTGGCTATAGTGTGTACGGCTGAGACCGCTTCTACGTTGTCGCATGTTTGCGTTTTGCGTTTTGGGCGCACAGTTTGTGATACAGAGCCCTGTCTCTCATTCTATACAGTCCATTCACTACCAGTTTCTGCAGTTATGAAATCACTATTCTGTGGTGCAAAATTCAACGGCACCGTCAGTTTTTAATATACAGTACAGGCACATTCATAGCGGCACACTAGTTATCCTAGCAGACGGGGGATGGTGTCCTTGGCAATGGTCACTATTCGTAGCATTTTCATCCATCACCGCGTGTTCCCGGCTGGCCGGGTCGAGCACTGAAGCCAGCCATCTGTACATGCTGTCTGCCATCACCGCCTACCGGACTCTCACTCAGCCCCTTACGGGACACTTATGTCACAACCCTGTCTAGTTTTCACCTTTTTGACTGTAGACTTACCCCTGCCAACTGTCTCATGGACTGTTGTGTGTAATCTGCCTGGGAGATCTGCTCTGATCATGCTGGCTGCAGCACATTTCTTTGTGCATTCCTTTCCACAGTGATTATTCACCTGGACCCTCCTCTGTCTGTGAACACTGCTAGCCTTGATTGGAATCACAGGTGTAGTTCTGACTCTCAGTACTGCAGAGATGATTGCTCCCTCTGCATGTTGTGCCTCCACCACTCAGAGTGCTACTACCAGACCACCTGTCCGTATCCACCAATTCCTGCGAGACCCAGGGTATAAACACCCTCCTCTGATAGTATTCTGGGCCTGAACACCTCGTTACTTCCCATGGTCTAAAGTTTGTGCTACTTCTGAGTACCTGGTGCATCCTGAAATCCTGCTGGTTCCAAGACTAGTTCATCTGGTAATCCTGCTTGCAGCAATACCTGGCAATCCAGAAATCCTGCTTACAGCAATACCTGGCAAATCCAGAAGTCCTGCTTACAGCAATACCTGGCAATCCAGAAATCCTGCTTACAGCAATACCTGGCAAATCCAGAAGTCCTGCTTACAGCAATACCTGGAGCATCCAGAAATCCTGCTAGTTCCCAGGCCAGTGCAACTCGTGTGTTTCAGCATCAGCTATAAGAGAGTTCCTGCGCTCCTGACCTTAGTCTTGTGCTCTGCTGCTTGCCCTACTCCTGGTTGGTCCCTGGCTCCCTGCAAAACTGTACCGTGTTACCCTGCCTTGCTTCCTGCTGTGGATCAACTCCTGCTCCTTCTACCTACCCACTCCCTCCCTGAACCTAAAATTCCCAAACCTACCCATTCCTTCCTGAACCTGTTATTCCCAATGACCCAATTCATGCTGCACCTGAGTTCCAGCCTTTGTCACAGCATTTCCGGATTACCCTGTTTAGCCCTCGTCTCAGCATTACTTGATTTCCCTTCAGCCATTGTCACATTATTCCAGTCCAGAGTCAAGTTCCAAGCCCGTTCCAGTTCCAGCCCAGATTCTGCCCGTTACGGGCCCAATCCGGATTCTGTTCAATTCCCATTACTCCAGTACGGAGTCAAAGCCCAAGTTCTTCAGTTCAATCCACGTCACTCCAGTCCGGAGTCAAAGCCCAAGTTCTTCAGTTCAATCCACGTCACTCCAGTCCGGAGACAAAGCCCAAGTTCACCAGTTCAACTCAGCAAGTCTTCCTGTCGGTCCCAGTGCGGTTCCTCCAAGTGTTCTACTGGTTCCAAGTTCCTGTCATTTATCATCAATGGCAGTTCTCACTGCCACATAAGTCTTGCAATAGAGCTATCTACCTCATCTGTGGTTCTAGTCATGTCGCTCTCTGCTGAATCCAGTTCATCACCTGAGTCAGGTAACTCTCAGACACCAAACGTGACAACTTACACCCGAGCTGCAGGTAATACCCATGCTGCTACAATGACTATTTGAATGTGTCCTGCAATTGCTGCACATTGAGCATATGTACTGTTAACAACATTTCCCACTTGGAAGCCCCTATTATTAAGGAACTTTACATCCTTCCCGTATATTGCAGTGGTTCAGACTCCAGGACATTCTTAACTCGTTATTGACACTAATTGTTGATACGTTCATAATTTATTATTATTTTGCATTATACAGCTGCTATTAATTTGATATATGCCTTTTATTCATTATTGTATGTTTTTTTTATGAAATAATTGATTGACTTTTATTCTTAACTATTTTGAGTGAAATTTAATTGTGCTTTCTAGACTCTGCAGTTGCTACCATTGTTTTCTGAATTCATGTTATAGTGAGAGCGACTCCCTCACACAACCGCATCGAATCTAGAAAAGCTAATTAAACTCTTCAGCACCTGGACTTTCCTTTTCTTGATTTAGCTCCACTGAGACCCTGCACTCAAGGCTGGCTCGAGCCAAATTTTTTGGTAAGCACATATATATTTTAGTGCCCCCTGTAGTACTTTTGTGTAATAAAGGTGAAAAAAAACTACATTTAAAAAAAAAGAAATGAATAACACAATACTGCATTGCATATAACAGAACACAAGGACTGTAACTTATGCAGAAGACAAAAAATAATTTTCATAATTGGGAATTCATGTAGACCATTAAACTGATACACATCACATGCCAGTTCCATAAGGCAAGTCATTTTGGCTTATGCTAGTAGTAGGGCCGGCCCGAGCCTAATATTTTTTGGTAAGCAAAGATACACTTTGGTGCCCTGTGGCGGAATTTGCATGCGTCGAAGGTGTGTGCACCCGACATAGGAAAGGAGTGTGGTATCATGGGAATAGCCATAATCACGAACGCCGCCCTATAATTCCAAACATGGCCCGTATTCAATTTGAGGCGAAAAGCCGCAATCCGTGGAAAAGTTTTGCTGATGACGTCATTTCGCCAGGTGGAAAAGTATCGCTGTATTCAATTTGAAAGACTTTCCACCTAGGCGGAAAGTCAATGCAATGTAATAGGCGGAAAAGTTTCGCCTAAGAATAGCAGGCGGAAAAAAGTGCAGAATTGGGGTTTTGGAGTGCAACATTGCGGGAACCCCCCTGAAGCCTTCAGACAGTCCCCCAAAGGTAAACTGCATACATTTTTTTTTTTTAAAAATCACTTAAGGACACCCTAAAAAATCACTTTGAATTTGGGGGTGAAAAAAAAAATGTTGGGGGACAAAGTTAAAAACTAGCAAACTATACTCTGGGGAGGTCCCCAAGTATGCCCCAGGTGTTTTTTCATTGCAAGGGCTTGCGGAAGGTGGATTTTTCACAATTATTAGCAACTTTAAAATATGCTGACTCCCATTTTCAAGTACCCCAAATTTGCTAGGATAAGTTATTTTCTGCACCACTTAGAAAAAATCGCTATTTAGCAGCTATTGAGCCCATTTAAAAACACCAAATACCTTCAGCAAGCCAAATCAGGGGTAACTATACCTAACCCCCATGTCAGGGAAACTTTTGGGGGGTGCCAGGATGATTTCCCCACATCTGACAGTACTGTCCATCTGTTCAAGTTTCGCCGTGTCCCGTTTTCGCGTACTTCAAATTGAATACTGGGATAAGCGGGCACGCACGCGATACTTTTCTGCCTACAAACCATGCGATGTAGGTGAAAAGTCCGGGAGGCGGAGTAGTATCGCAGGTCCGCTCAAATTGAATACGGCTCCATGCTGGGTACATGCCCAGTGCTCTTGGAGTTGCTGGGCATGCTCTGTCCCTTTCTCCAGTCAATAGATGCCGCATGCATGTGCATGGCATCTATTCACCATTCCCCTCCCCCATCACTTTCTCGCCATAATCGGGGTGGTAGGGAGGTATGCTAAAGGAAAGGTCTCAAAACAAAAGGGGCGTGGTCACACAAAAGTATCCCCAATTCAAACTACACCACACAGTAGTGCCCCTTATACACAGTGCCAACATTAGTGCCCCTTATACACAATACCCACAGTAGTAGTGCCCCTAATACAATGCCCACAGTAGTAGTGTCCCTTGTACAATGCCTACAGCTATAGTGTTACTTACACATAATGCCTACAGCAGTGGTACCCCTTATGCAGTGCTCCAGTAGTGGTGCCCCTTCCGCAATGCTCCCATTAGTAGTGGCCCCAGTAGTAATGCTACCAGTGGTAGTGCCCCTGTATTAGTGCCCTCTGTAGTAGTGCCCCCAATAGTAATGCCCCATATAACAGTGCCCCCATTAGAAATGCCCCTGCAATAATGCCCCCAGTAGTACTGCAGCCAATAGTAAGGCCCCTGTAAAAGTGAACCCATGCCCCTGTAATAATGTACCCAGTAGTAGTGCCCATGTATAAGTGCCCCCAGTAGTAATGCCCCCTGTAAATGTGCCCCCAGTAGTAATGCCCCTGTAATAATCCCCCAAGTAGTTAGCCCCCAGTAGTAGTGCCCCTGTAATAATGCCCCCAGTAGTAGTGCCCAAGTAAATGTGCCCCCAGTAGTAATGCCCCCTGTAAATGTGCCCCCAGTAGTAATGCCCCTGTAATAGTGCTCCAAGTAGTTAGCCCCCAGTAGTAGTGCCCCTGTAATAATGCCCCCAGTAGTAGTGCCCATGTAAAAGTGCCCCCAGTAGTAACGCCCCCTGTAAATGTGCCACCAGTAGTAGTGCCCCTGTAAAAATGCCCCCCAGTAGTAGTGCCCATGTAAATGTGCCCCCAGTAGTAATGCCCCCTGTAAATGTGCCACCAATAGTAGTGCCCCTGTAAAAATGCCCCCCAGTAGTAGTACCCATGTAAAAGTGCCCCAAGTAGTAATGCCCCCTGTAAATGTGACCCCAGTAGTAATGCCCTATGTAAGAGTGCCGCGCATACTGTACACACACAAATAAAGACAGAATACTTATCTTAAGCCCCGATCCTGCGTACTCTGCCGTCCGCCGCTCCTCGGAACTATGGGAGAGGCGGGAGTTATTGCGGGAAGGTGTGGCGACGGGAGGGGACGGGAAGGAGTGTGGTCGCGCTATTGAGTTGTGGCCTGGTGGCTAATCCAAGCGCCCTCTTCTGGCTGGCGCCCTATGCACCTGCATAGTCAGCGTAATGGGCGGGACGGCCCTGCCTGCGCTATATCTGGGCGTGATAATTAATAAGCGCCCAGTTTGATATTCAATTGTTCTAGGCGCTCATTAATTATCGCCCTCTTCGCCACCTAAAAGACAAGGTTTAGCCGTCTAAAACGGCTAAACCCGTCTTAATCCCTGGTTAGGGTGCGCTATCTGTGGTTAGCGTGCCCTAACCAAGGGTGTTTCAGACACATTTCTGCTCGCGTCCTCCTCAGTGCGTGCAGAAATGCCGGCGCCGGCGGCTATCGCACCCCGACAGAGCAACAATTGAATTGCTCTGTCGGGCGTCTTAAAAAAAAAAAAAATCCGCAGGCAGAACATTTGAATCGCCCCCTCCAAGCTTTATTAAACCTCCCCCTCTGCTCCATCCAGATACTGAGTGTATGTAACAGTGAGTATGGCTGTATAAACTTACTACCACTCTGTAAAACACATTTTAATTAAGTCCTGGGCTGTTTGGTGATTTTGAGGATCTGCTAGTGTATACTATTATTCTGTTTATACCATCGCCAAATAGTAGACATCAGTCTGCCTCTCAGTAGCTAGTTAATTATTTGGACAAGTTTGTAGTTTTTTACAGTTTCTTATGCCACATCTTAGTCAGGGCCATGATTAGGGGTGTGTGAGCACTGTTGCTGCTCCACGATCAATGCATCTGGCTAGCAGGATGCCTGGAACAACACCTTGCAGCCAGAATCGCTGCTGCAGTGCCGCCCAGAGCATCCACTGGACGCTCCAGGCATGTACACTGCATCCTAAGGATGCTCCAAGAACAATGCTGTTCTTCCCAGTGCTGGCAGTCCCACCCCCTCAGCATGACATCATGTGCTAAGGGGGCGTGGCCAGCACAGGCCTGTAACAGCACTGATAACAGTAAATACAGGTTTCTCTACTTGTAATGGTAAGACCAATTATCGTACTCCAATGTTCTGCTGTATTCCATACCTCCCAACATTTGAATATCTCAAGGAGGGTCAGGTCGCATAGCTGTTTCCCGGCTTAGTGCAGTGCTAACAGACGCTTGGTCAGCACTTTAGTCGGAGAATGCCTGTTCTCGCGACTAAACAGCCAGGTTAAGTCGGGAAAACCGGCATTCTCTGACTTAACAACGCGCTGAATTGAATAGCTCCCTCCCGGGGCTATTCAGCATCGAA
The DNA here is from genome assembly GCA_031769625.1 of Taudactylus pleione. Taxonomy (NCBI): domain Eukaryota; kingdom Metazoa; phylum Chordata; class Amphibia; order Anura; family Myobatrachidae; genus Taudactylus; species Taudactylus pleione. The sequence goes on from JAUIMM010000951.1 coordinate 560,308, forward strand.
CTGAATTGAATCATGGCCTATGTCTATAAAAGACAGATTAGCTTCATACATCAAATCTGTGATGTCACAGGTATTCCACAATTTCTGAGAACAAAGTGTCATGGTCCAACAGCACTCTGTTTAATAATGGGAATCGACCACAGTGTAACACTATTAAAATCAGGAAGCTGATGCTATAGAACATCTTGGAAAATTAAAGAATTTCCCTGAATAGGACAGCATTCGGATCCCATTGCTCCATACCAGACACTACCAGGGACCTTGAATGGACTGGAACTAATAGTTGGCCACTTTGGTCATCCATGTTAGGTAAATAGTACATAGCTGTTATCTGATCAAAGTGATTATAACAGTTTTACACTGTGGAAGTTTCCTTTTATTAAACAGAATGCTGTTATCAGGAAATGTCTTATCCCTGTGACACCTTTTCAGATAAGCTGATGTACTTTTTATTTGATCTGCAGAGTTAATCTTTCTTTTATAGACCTGGACACTTGTTAGTCAAATGTAAATTTTTTCTTTTAATAAAAAAAATATATAAAATGTGTCGTTTAATTTAAACCAGAACCCCAAAATATAGGAGAGAGAAAGAGACTGTACACCAATACTTAAGGCACTTGAAGAAACGTAGCATTATCCCCTTATGTACTGTATATTTAATAACTTTGTGTTTTGTCCTCTGTCCCCCTCTTCTTTATCTTTTTCATACCTGCTCCTCCATTTCTACCGTTATTCTTCTGCATCTGTCTTTTCTTTTTTCTGCCTCTGGTTTGGGGCTGGTTTCTGGTTGGCTAGGACAGCGCTCTTTCTTTAGCTCCTTGTGTACTGTACTGAGGATTGACAAGGCATCATGACGTCTCATCCCTGTGTGTCTGACATTGTCAGACACCGAATCACCACGAGCGGCCGCCAGCACAGTTCCAGTTTTACCACTGGGCCTGCCGCTACCGTCTAATGCAGTGCAGTGGGCGCTCGACATGACATGTGGGCTGATGCTTGAAGAACAACCCTTAGAGGGTGGGGGCAAAAAGCAGTTGGGGCATTGACCTGGTCAGAGTAGATGGGGCCTTCCATCCCCGTGGCACCTGGTGCACACGCACCACTGAATCCTACTAAACTATGCCCCTGCTAGCAGCGGGCGGCGGTGTGGCTAGTAGAAGGCAGCGGAGGGGCTTGTAGTGGCGAGGGGGCGTGGGTAGGAGTGGGTGGGCCTCCCGAGCGGCCGGGCCCTCGACTCCAGTCCCGGCAGTCCCCCTTGATGGCAGCTCTGATGAGAGAAAGTGAAGGATACAGGAGGTAAAACATGAGTAGTGGGGAAGAAAGGTATCACAATCCAGACTTTATAACTTTATCATTGTCACATTGGGGATTAAGGGCCTGATTCAACGGTGCACGTAAGTAGAACGGGTCCTACATGATCACACGCAGGTTCCTGTATGCCTCTGCCTGATTGACAAGCAGAGGCATTTATGGGGCGGTGCGGGGATGGCCTGCATTACTGGAAATGGGAGCGTCCATGAATGCATATTCCTGGCCTCGCATGACGGCCAGCCTGCATAAGCTGAGGCTTATTCAGTTGACGGTCACCGTCCAACATCGCGACCGATGTACAGTAAAATGATACAGGGAGGCTAAATATTCAGAAACCTCAGTGCCAAGTAATGCAGAAAGGTGAATAGTTCCTCCATAGCCACAATCCCCCAAATCTTGATTTTGACCCCCAATATGGCTCGTATTTCCCACTTAAGTTTTTTTAACATGTGCTTTCAAAATTGTAGGCAAGTGGGGCCTTTCAGAGGTGGATGTAATCCGGCCCCATGTGCCCATTGTTTACATATGTGCATACTGTACGTCCGAGATGCACTGCGCATGTATCCCGATGGTTAACGTTGGCAGACGCATATCGGCATTGCAGGGAGATCACTGCAATTTCAATAAGTGTTCTTAGGTGGTGACTGAGGGGGTGACTTTTGTTGGCGGGCGTGTCGGGGGCTTTTTGGTATCATGGACTGTGGGCCTGATTCACCTTTAGGAATAGAGGGCCTTATTCAGCAATGCACGCTAGTGCACTGCCGAACACAGATTCCCAATGGTCGGGAATCTGCGCAGGTGCCTAACCTGCACATGTACAGTACGGGTCCTGCATGTTCGCACGCAGAGCGGCAGCAGACTGTCAATGATTGACAGTCTGCTGCCGTTTGGGGGCGGTGACAACCTCCGTTTATCAAAACGGTGGCGAGTGGCCGCCGTTGGGGTGGAGGGAAGAGGCCAGGATCTCCGTTTGCTGTTCCCACTGATTATCCGATTTTGTATTGTACAACGCAGCTCGGATGAATAATGGGCCTGATTCAGACCCACTCGCGAGCGGCTGTCCGCTCGCAAGTGGGTCGATGTTATGGACTGAGCATGCGCACGACGGAGGGAGCTCCGTCGTGCGCATGCGCCAGACGCGACGAGCGAAGGAAAGTCCTTCGCTCGTTGTGTCCGATCAAAGGGGGCGTGCTGTCAATGTTGATTGACAGCACGCCCCCTTTGGTGGGCGTGCCGGGGGCGTGCCTCCCTGACGGGGGCGTTCCTCAACCGCAGGCTCCGGCTCGCAAATTCGATGGTCGCGATGGTCTCGACCATCGCGGCCATCACAATGCACGCTCGTATAGCCTGTGGGTGGTGACCCACAGCTATACGAGCGTCCAGGAGGACGCTCCATGAAAATGGAGCCCGGCCCTCATTCAGAGCGTGCGCTCTGCTCAGAGCGTACGGCTCTGAATGAGGGCCGATGTATGCATAAGGCATGTTGCATCCTGCTGCATAATTGTAAGGACATAATTGTAAAGCTGCTTGCGTGCAGCTTTGTAATTCTGTCCTAAGCTGAATCAGGCCCAGAGTACGATATTGCAAGTAACCAAGAACCTGGACAAACCATGCAATGCAAGGGGTGCTATTTTTTTGCATGTATACTGGCTGCTTTTGCATGTAGCCCAAAATACTACACAGCTTTAAATACTGCAATTTAGACTTCAGTTTAGACTAGAGATGTGAGTTCGGTTCTCCAGAAATCCGAATCCACCCAAATTTCGTGAATCAGGGTAAATCCGAGTCGCGGTTCTAATCTGCTGAGGAAATCCGGGTAAATCCGGGTCGTGGTTCTGATCTTTTTGCGGTACGGAATTCGAATTTTAAATCCGAATTTCGGGTTTTGGACTGCATAAATTACATGATTTTAGCTGTTTTTAAAACTTTTTATCTATTTGTTATTTAAAAAATCCAGATCCAAAATCAAAACCAAAACCAAAAAACTTGAGGGTGGTTTTCAAAACTAAGGCCCTCATTCAGAGCCACTCGCTATTTGCGGTCGTTCGTTCTAAAACAAGGGGTGGCTATTCAAATGAACCGTTCGCTGTTTGCGGTCTGTTCACGCCTCTAGGTCTTAACGAGCGAACAAAACTTGCGTTCGTTTTTTGGGAAAATACGCCCCCTGGCCGCTCGCATCCTACGTCATGTCCGCTATTTATTAGATTAATCGAGTACATCGAACAGGGTAAGAGTTGCTCGCTATTCTTGTGGTTGGTTTTTGCTACCACAATTTTGCGAGCAGTTCTGGCTATAAAATAACCCAGTGACGTGGTTAATGACGCTGCTGTTTTAATTATACACACCCATAAAACGCCCGTTTTGACCTGTAAGCACGCCTGCGATCGGATCTCCACTCCCCGTTTTCAAGCACCTTCCCCTGTTACCACCCACATACGCCTCATTCTGTCACTCAAAATAGCAGGCATTCGCTATTTTGCGATCACACGATTTTCGGCCGCACTGAGTGGTTCGCGCATGCGTATTTCGATCCGTACGCATGCGCAGTTGGGCAAACATCGCTCGGAGCGAACGAGCAGCCACTTGCGTCCGGCTCTGAATCAGAGCCTAAATCCAGTTCAAAACCTTTAAGAGATACAGATCCAAAACCAAAACCTAAACCCAGGGGTTGGAGCACACCCCTAGTTTGGACACACCCTTCCCAAATCTACATCTCTCTGAACAATTTTACCAAGATGCACAATTACTTGTTCTACCTTAAGGTAGGTACACACCTAGCAGATATATCTGCACTGAACAACCATCGTCTTCCTTCTGTCCACGGATCCCGCTGTCCGTGGGTTTCGTCGCGACCCCCTCCCCGCATCTGCCGCCGCAAGTGTATGGGCGGTCGGCAGATTGCCCATACACACAGCACGATGGACAGATATATCTGCCATTGGCTGTGCAGCACAGCCGACTCGATATGTCTGTGAACTACGTCGTTCACATATCGCTGGTACACACTGGCTGAAGGATATACGATATACTGGCCAATCAATTGATTGACCAAAATATCTGCCAGTGTGTACCCAGCATTACTCTATTCCCAAAGCTGAATCAGGCCCTGTGACCAATGATGCAGCTCCATTGACCCTGGCGGCCATGTACCATCAAACATTCCGAGCAACCATAAGGTTGCTCTAATGTCCGATGGTGTGGCCGATGACAGCTCAATGGTGCGACTTTTAACATACCACAGCGGATTAGAGCCACAGCCGCTGGCCGTCTCAGTAGGTATGTAAAACAATGCCTCTGGTGCTTCCTAAATAGGCCTATACGAATCCTATGTCAATCAACGACGCAATTCGAGTATGTAATAGTGATGTATTTTATATTAATAATAGTTTTACACATGATATGAAATTTAAATTAGAAGACATACCGGTATAATAAATAGCTTTTTTAGCTGACCTTTTTTATATCTTATACTTTACATTTTATATCATGTATAAAACTATTATGAATATTAAATACATCACTATTATATACTCGTCGTTGATTGACATAGGATTCGTATAGGTCTATTTAGGAAGCGCCAGAGGCATTGTTTACATTTATTCAGCTATCTAGGGAAAGTGAGCCCCTACTCTACCTCACAGGCGGCACCCTCGACAGGCACAATAGGTATTAGCGCTGCCTTCATTCATTATTCTCATCTCAGTAGGAAGCCTGTCAGCAGCAGTATTAATGTATATTCGCACCTCAGTCCATCTGAACCAGGCCCATGTTGTAAAGCTTTTTTTAAAAATCTTTTTAATGATTAATATCGCTACATATTATATACAAATGTATTTTCTTTTAAGTGTTTATCAGCTCAACCAAACTTGTTTTTCTCAGGAGTAATACTGCAATTAGTATATATTTTATCATCTACAACACAGCTGACGTACTGTACAGCATTTAACATGAAAGCAATGAATTACAGGCATATTGCTTCAGAGGAGTGTTGAGTACTCTTGTTAACAAGGAGTCATTCAGCCTTTAGGCATGTATAGAGATGCTTCAATGCTCCCATCACTCGACCATTTGAATATAAGTGGAGGACATCGGCTAAATTGAAAACACACTATGAAATGTGATAGGACAGACTTTGCAAGAATCCATGTGACATAGGACAGCTTTTACTCTTAAACTGGGTACACACTATTATAGATAATTGATGCTGATCCGATAACTGCTCTAATCCGACGGATTATCAGATCGATGAGCACCTGTACACACTCAACAATTTCTTGCTCAGTGTGTTCTTTCTTTTGGTCTCTTAAACGGGATTGGGAGGTCAGGATCAAGATAGTGTCGTTTGAAGCCGTTTTTAGTAGCTGACGCTCCTGCATACACACTAACCAATTATCAGGCTAATCAGGCATTATCTGCTGTTCAGCCTGATAATTGAATACTGTGTACCTGGAATTACTGTTGTTAATTTAGGAGTTTATCATACAGCAGGGTGTTACAGAGGTTTCTGTATGTACTAAATTATTAAAATATTGATTAATTATCAAAATAATTCCTTGCTCGATTTTTTTTAAAGTGTTGCAAGTTGCTTCTACAAGTGACTATGGGCCTGATTGAAACATGGCAAACACTGAACTAGATCAGATAGCCATCAGGCTTCAGAGTAAAGGTGGGTACACACTATAGCGATATATCTTCAGATTGAGTGATCTGCAGATATATCTGCAGATGATGGTCATTCATACACATTGAATGATCCTCATCTGCATGCTGCAGAGGGTCGGGCTGGGCGTGGGGCGGATAAAGGGTGTGGCCTACTCGTGAAAGGTATGGCCACGCCCCCTTTGAAAAAACAAACAAAAACATTTGTGACATGGCGCTGCGCGCTGGGGAGGGGGGCGCTGTTTGCCCCTCTACCCGGCACACAGCCAATGGGGGGCGTGATCAGCATGATCGCTCCCCCCCTTTGGAATAGAAGACTGCTCGGGCTGCTGCTTTAGCAGCCTCGGACAGTCTCCCAGCGCAGCCCTGCACACAGCAGCGTATGTTGGGCTGCTGTGGATGGGGAGCTGTGCCGGACCCGGGTAAGTAGTAAAGTAGTACCCGCTCGCGGCTTCCCCCCCTCTCTGCGCCCCTATGTACGAGCGATAGGCTGATCGCCCGTACACACTTCCAATGGACAGATATGTCTGCAGACATATCTGTTCATTGGCTGTGCAGCACAGCCAATGCAATATGTATGTGAAGGACGTTGTTCACAGACATATTGTCTGTACACACTGGACAACGGGGTCACGATATATTGGCCGATCAATTGATCGCCCAATATATCGGCCAGTGTGTACCCAGCTTCATTCTAAGCTGACGCAGACACAGCGGGTCTCCAGACACACAGAGGGCTCTCCTGCTGTGAGCAAGGACATAGTGGCTAATTTATGGACGCCCAGAAAACCGTGTTTAAACCTCCCTCAGATGGTGACTGCTAGTCACTCACTTTGCGAGTGAATCCTCTGTGTGAGCATAATCATAAGTCAATCACTGCATGTGCTCAGTTCCGCTTACACGCATGCGCAGTGGCAAACAAACATGCAATCTGCGTAATATCGCAATTGCACCCACACCTGGATGCCAATACTGGGATGACTTAAATATGATCAGAAGAGCACTGTATTTGTGCTTCCCATGCCAGAACTGTCATCACTTACTGATACTGTATGTGTACTACAATCTACATGTCTGTGATATGGGTATTTGCTCATGTGAAGATGATAATGGTAAGATATACAAACATTGTGTGCCCAGTCGGGCCCCTCCAGCATGCCCGGGCCCGGGTAATTAGTAATCTTTCCCCCCCTCTCGGCGCCCCTATAGCTAAAATGTCCGAATTGAAAACCCGAGTTCGGTTTTTAAACCCGAGTTTCGAACCGGCAACAGAACTGAACTGGGTCCCAAAAGTGAATCCAAACCATGACCCGGTTCTACTCGAAACCCCTAAATTCAGAATCTCCTTTGGAATACAAAAGAAGGTTTTACTACTGCAACATTTTTCCTGGGCATGATTTCTTGCCTAACACAATGTCACATTCACCCTGCACTCTTATTTAAACCAATTGCTACTTTGGTCCTGTTATGGTACAGTAGTTAGTATTCACAGCCTGTTTTATGCAAGAAGCATGTAACCATGCACTGCGACCTAGTGCAGAGTGTTTAATAAACAGCCTATGGTATATTTGAATGGATGCACTGCAGCAGGATTGCTATAAATAACGCTGTTCTCATCTGGTGGCAGCTTGTGTTACTGCATATTATTAACACATACTTTAGCAATACAAACAAAAGGTAAAATAAAAAATGTTGACTCCTCTAATAGTAACCAAAAGATTACTAACAAAAAGGATAACCAAAAAAGATAAAACTCATTTGACTATACTAAGGCCGATAATCTATTACTTTCACGAAAAAATGGGTTTTGATTGTATAGCCCGATAATGACCATCGGACCAAAAATCAAGTAAATTTTTTTTTTGTGAGAAAAATGTTCATGGCTTATAGGATACCGACCTAAAGGTGCATACACATGTAACGATTTTGTAACCAACGATTTTCTGTCAGATTATCTGTCAGATTTTGTCAGATTTTCCTTTGAAAAAGTGAACGATTTTTTTGAAGTGTAATGAATGATTTTTACAACGATGACCGAAAAATGTTCCTTCCCTTAATGAGAATCGTTTTGTTGGACAGTCTGAAATGGACGATGAACTACAAACTACAAACGGTAGCGCGCTTGGACGATTATCGTTCATCGTTATAACTCAGAAACTGAACGATTTTTTGAATGATTGAACGAATACGACGTCGTTAACGACAAATCGTTCAAAAAATCGTTACGTATGTATGCACCTTAGGTATTAAAACAATGGCCCTCATTCAGAGCCGCTCGTTAGCGGCAGTACGCTCGTTCCGAGCGATGTTTGCACATCTGCGCATGCGTACGCTTTTTAGTACGCATGCGCGAACCAGTCAGTGCGGCCGAAAATCGTTTGTTCGCTATATAGCGAGTGCCTGCTACTTTGAGTGACAGAATGAGGCGTATGTGGGTGGTAACAGGGGAAGGTGCTTGAAAATGGGGAGTGGAGATCCGAACGCAGGCGTGCTTAAAGGTCAAAGCGGGCGTTTTATGGGTGTGTATATTTAAAACAGCAGCGTCATTGACCACGTCACTGGGTTATTTTATAGCCAGAACTGCACGCAAATTTGTGGTAGCAAACACCAACCACAAGAATAGCGAGCAGTTCATACGCTGGTCGATGTACTCGATTAATCTAATAAATAGCGGACATGACGTAGGATGCGTGCGGCCAGGGGGCGTTTTTAACAAATAAACGAGCGTATGTTTTGCTCGTTCGTTCAGACTTAGAGGTGTGAACAGACTGCAATGTGCGTACGGATCATTTGAATAGCCACCCCTTGTTTTTAAACGAACGACCGCAAATAGCGTACGGCTCTGAATGAGGGCCAATATTCTCTGCATATGCAGGATAATTAGTTTTTTCCCAAAGAATAAAATGTTTGTGGCATATATTCTTTATGAATGAACTGAGCCTCAATATATACAAATGCAGAATTACACAGCTTAACAGAAAAAAAAAATCTATTTGTTTACTTTTTCCCAGTTTTGAAGAATAAGGGATAATTAAAGTTAAATGCAGTTAGACTGAAGTGGAGACAAATAAGGGCAAAGACTAATGCAATCAGCAGCAAAGCTCTGGACTGACAATAGTCACTCTCCCTTTAATGTGTGCATTTACTGTGAAGGCTGGGAACAGGATCTTATACCTCTGACGCTGGCAGCGTTATATACATCACAGCCACACAGGATTGGAGTTTAATTACACTATATGTAGCCCTGGACTGACAGTCGACTTTCACACCAAAAGGATATTTCTATAAGAAAAGAATGAATCTCTGACTCTACCTGCAAAGCAGTGTGACTCAAAGTCTGTGAACAAAGCTATCTGGTGTATCTTAGTGTATGCTGTCACAGTGATCCCCAAATACAGATTTACCACCTGTATTTTCTGAACTCAGCTTAAAGATAACACAAGTGATAACACTTCTTCTGTTTACTATGTGAGTATGGCATCAACAGGTCTTTTTCTATACTATCTTCTGGAAGGTTGCTGTCAGGATGGAGGAAAGATTTTTGCTTCTCAAGTTTAATATTTGAAGGTATAAAATAACCTGATAGGATTAGGTTGGTACATTTAAAAATTAGAATGGATGATATATTAGACACATATACAAATGCTAAAATAAGAAAGGATTCTATCTATCTATCTATCTATCTATCTATCTATCATTGATTAGAAATGAAAAAGTATTGAAGGTCTGTATAGGATGTGTAGACACTTGCCTTATTATGTCAGGGACAGGTAGCTAATAAAATAATAAAATGCCAAAGGACATATCTATATTGTCTGTTTATCTGGAATCTTGAGCTTTTAGTGCAATAACTGAACAAGGTTTGAATGAGAGACAGTAAATAAACTAGTCATAGCAACAGTTATCAATAGGAAGTATATTCAGTGAAGTTATTAAAAATAAACTGCAGATATAAAATATAAGGATACATACAAAAACAAACATTCATTATCAAACATGTAATATACATATAAAGATTTATTTTTGTAATTTCCTATGTGATAAGTGACAATGTCTTTTGATTAACTGAATAGATTGTATAGGTTGCTAAGCTAACCTCATAGATTGATATTAATGGACTGGAGTGCTTATGTTAATGTGGTTTAGCTTGTTTTGTTAATTGTTAGTACCATGATTAATTAGCCTTGTCTTTAGAGAAAGTAAATGTGTGACCTTTCACAAGTAATCCGAAATGTATATAGAATTTTTTTCCTGCTAAGACACCCCCAATGAAAGATAGAGTAATATATAGTGCACCTTTTAATCCATTCATAGGGCAGTGCAAGTATCAATCTCTTAAGGTCTCAGGGAAAGTGGTGTAAGCATCTATAGCACTCATTATTCATACAAACTGCATTTACAGTACTCTAGCTTGAGAATAACTGAAATAAGATTGTATTCCTGTGAGAGGCTGTATTCAGTGATAATCAAATGTCACTACTGAGATTCAAATGGCATTCAGTGAGCATAATGTAGGCACCAAGTTCATCAGTAAAGAATATTTATAATACTAGCCTTTTAATCTCTTTTGCTTTTCATTTAGTTAAGGGATTTTGTGACATATGCCTCAGTTAAAATGTCAATAAACCAGTACTGAGGTTATTAAACAAAGAATGAATAATATAATAGTTTAAATACCATTAAAACATTCCATACTTGGGGATGTGGTAAATAAGGTTTTCCAATAATGTTTGCCCTTACACTACACTACGGTGCTGATTCTGAAATGGGAGCAAATCAAAGAAAGTGTAACCCTGTTTACTTTGTTCTATCTAAGAAGTGGGTTATCTTATAGCAGAATGGGGGAGATGTATGAAGCCCAGAAGCGGTATCAGTGCACGTTATGTGCGCTGACACCGCTTCTCCCCGATGTATGATCGGGGGTCTGGGCGGTAAATGACAGGGGCGCTATGCGCCCCTGTCATTATCAGTGCTGCTATCTATAAGATAGCAGCGCCGTTAGCCTGGGCCATGTACGAACGGTCATATCGCCTGACCGTTCGGCCCGCTGGAGCTTTAGTTATCGACAGCAACAGCCTGGCGCCAGCCTATCCCCACAGCAGGGACAGCACTGTCCCTGCTGGGGCTGCTGCCGGCTCCAGGGTACACGCTGGGATCTCGCGATACTTGCGAGATCCCGTATGTGCTCAGTGGAGCTGGCCAGGACAGAGACACAGTGCATCAACACTAGGCTGATGCTCTGTGGTCTCTAGCAGGTAGCGCCGGAGGGAGGAGTTAACGCTCCCCCTCTCCGGCCGATGAGATGTTCTCGGTAAAGAGGTGAAGCAGGAAGCGTTATAGCGACAAATTAAGTGCCGCTATCATACATCTACACCATTATTTCTATGGTCCTCCGGTAGCGAATGCCTCCACCCAAGCTTCCTCTCTTGTATACCTTCCACAAAGGGGCTTGCTGGGAAAACCCCTAAGCCTAGGGTATAGGTCTAAAGGCCCCCATACATCAGAGATGGATTGCAGCAATCGTGCAATTTGCAATCGATTGTGTATAAAAATCTGCAATGTATGGGCTTCACAGATCGCAGATTGCAACCAAAAAGTGATTGGAATTGTTTAATCAGATTGTTCAACATGTTGGATTTCACAGATGGATTGGGGCTGTAGATCACTAGTGTATGGACATGATCAGCAGATTTGCAGACCGTTTCTAGCAAAATGAAGGGCCTTTCAAGATTGCCAGATCTGTGTTTGCTGCAATCGATCTGCAAATCACTGAAAAAGATCTGTAGTGTATGGGCGCAGATTGCTCGATTGGGAAATCCTGAGCTCGGGCAATAAATCTTCAAATTGTTCAATTGTGGTTTTCAGATTGCTGATGTATGGGGGCCTTTATTTGTGGGAAACTAATTACCCTCAGCAGGGGCGGATTGGGAATTTAAAGTGGCCCTGGAAAATACTTAGAAAGAGGCCCCATGTGCGCGCGCCGAAGGCGCGCGGCTGAAAAGTGGGCGTGGCCTTGTGGCAGGGGTGTGGCCTAATGTGAAAAGTTCTGCCCGCAAGCCACTCCCCCCATATTCGTCATGCTGGGGGCATGCCCACCGTTCCAAGAGCTGAAAGCCATACCCACAGTCCCTCTCTCCAGTGAATAAGCACATAAAGCATGTGAATGAGTAATTTCGTATCTATATGATTTCTCTGCAACGAGGAAACCTCTGAAGAAATCGATCCTTGCTGGACAAGCAGTGTCTTCAGTACTATTCATGCAGGAGATTACATGGTCTGGAAGCCGCCTGTTTGTGTTGTAATAAAGCCAATGTCATTATCATTCAAGAGATGTTCAACCAGATAGTAACAGATGTTTTGGATTTTTGTCCAGGAATGATGATGTTTGTCCGTGCAAGATGACGTTTTGCCTCTTTCTGAGTTCCGTTTTTTTGGAGGGAAAAATCCTAACTCCACATGCAAACTCGAACCTATCCGAGCCTGCACATCCCTAATATATATATATATATATATACATATACATACACAGACATACATTTATACACACACATATACATACATACAGACATTTATACATATACACATATATATACACATATATATATATATATAAAGAAAACCGGAGCTACAGGTATATGTAAAAGTAAGAAAATGGGCACTTTGTCAATATCAATCAAGAATAATAAGAAGAACACTGTCTGTCATGGGTGTCACTTACCTCCTCAAGCATCTGCTGGGACAGACTGTGGCTGTGATCGGCTGCGGACGCCTCCACTTCCTACTGGCCTCCCTCCACCTCGGTAGATGGACCAGGCGTCGCAGTGGCAAGGCAGGCCAGGGATGCGGTAAGGAGGGCTGGCGCATCCGCGCATCGTCATTATGACGCGATACACCTAGCGCCGTGGCCACACTCAGTAACTAGGGATGACGTGGCCACGGCCCGGGGGTTTACCTTGGGGGGTGGGAGGCGCGGGTGTATCCCTTGTGCCTGGGGCTGCGGCAGCTGACAGGATAGGGCTGCCTGTGATGCTTAAAAAAAAAAAAAAACAAACATGTTAGCCGGGTGACGCAATTCGGGGGGCGGGGCCAAGGTTGAGAAGCGGCCCCACAGACCAATCGGCCCACCGGGATTTTCCCCTGTAAAGGTAATTGCCAATCCGCCCCTGACCCTCAGTGTCCTATGTTTTCTATTACACAAATAAAATACCTGAGATCTGATTAACTGTGGTCACAAAAACACAAGTTTTATTATGCAGGATAAAGCAGCGACGAGAGTTAAACTTCGCTGTAACAAAAGTAAGTTAGCTTATCCGTAAAGGCATACATTTATATATTATATTTCAGCCAATGTAACTGCCCTTATAGATTAGAAGGGAATATGTTATGCTATTTCTACCACATATATAAATGGTTACTTGGAAAATTCTATCAGCTTGAGAAACAACATGTTACATTAAAATGTGCTAACTTGTCTCCTTTAGGTTAATTTAGAGCACTATTAATGACAATAATATTACAATTCACATACATGAAACACATTTCAGATAATATACAGATACCTCACACTAATAACCATTTAACAAGTCATATTTGGTCAGTTTACTTGTTGGTGTACACATTTGTTAGTTGCAAACCTAGGTTTGTGTTGGGTCCTGTTAAGTTATTTATTAAAGAAATGTTCCCTATAAAATGTGTTGTCTTTCTAATATAATAGTACTAGCATCTGCACCATGTTACTGATGGTAATATGAAGTAGTTCCTGTAACTACAATGTTCGTGTAACACTTTTCTTTTTATAAAGTAGCCATATGCAAGAATATGTCTTCCACTTTCACTACTGTAGTATTGCAGTAATCCCAGGGAGACAGAGTGCAGATATGGATTTTTCTGTATTAAGCTGGCCACACATCTAAAGATTATCTGTCCAACCAGCCAACTTGTTGATTGGTTGGAATGAAAATGTGGTAAGGTATGAAAGCAAATGACCATCAGCAATTTGCTCCCAAACACAGGAAAATGGACAAAAACTGTTGTTTGAACAAATTGTTTAGATCAAACATTTAACAAACTTGTCTGATGACCATTTTCATCTGTTTTCTGGCATTTAGGAGCAAATTGCTGATCATCAGTTACTCCCATACATTACCAGATTTTCATTCCAACCAATCAACTAGTTGGCTGGTTGGACAGATAATCTTTAGATGTGTGGCCAGCTTTACTCTATATTAGAGCTGATTCTCCCTCACATTGCTAGAGTTAATATTCTGAAATGCTAGAAAGTTTTGGACGTTGCTAAATGTGGCCACCCCCTGACTACTCCTTATTAAATTGTCTCCAGCAGTAAAGGGGTTATACCAGTCACTTGTATGAAGGGTCTTCCTTTACTTGGCAATAAAGCTTGCATTAATGAATAGCAATATGCTTGAATGTCACTTAATGGGCTTGAAGTATATATCTATACAGGTGTTTAGCTAATAGGTAGTCTGGGTCCTGAGGTGTGCTGAGGTGATAATTGTCATAAGAACATACACACCTGGGTTTAGGTCTCAGTCAGGAAGCTGGCTCTGGTCAGTACCTTGTCCTGATCAGCTCCTGTACCCCAGCCCCCTCAAAGGTCTGTCCTCTGGCTGTAATCAGACACTACTCTGCCCTATGGTGTGCTGGTGGGATGTCTCAGGCTCTCTGACTCCCCTGATTCTATCTCACTGTGCTGTATAGCAGCTGCTGCTCCTGCCAGACTGACACTGCACCTTCCTCACTAATAGGATAAAGCACTGTCTCTCCTTTCTGTCTCTCCTCTCTGTCTCTCCTCACTGTTTCTCCTCAGTGCACCTGCTCTCTCTCCTTCAGGTAATCTCACTCTGTCTATATTGTTTGTAACTTATGGGCTTAACTCCAGCTCTTTGTCCCTTTATTGGCTCTAAAGGGATGCAACGTTAGCTCTCCTCCTCTCACTGTCGGCTCATCCTCTTCTTCTCATTCTTAACAGCTCCCATTGTCTGCCACCAGACCCCTCCACTCTAGAGAGCACGGGCTCAGTCCAGGCCCACCGAGAGCTTGGGTAATAGGGGGTGTGGCCTAATCACGGGAGGCATGGCCACGCCCCCTTTCTGGAAAAAACAAACAAAAACTGGTTTTGCGGCACTGAGTCCTGGGGAGAGGGGGCGCTCTGAGTTCCCTCAGCCCGGCGCAAAGCCAGGGGGGCACGATCAGTGTGATTGCTAGCCCCATGGGCATAGGAGACTGCTGTGGCTGCTGCTTAGCAGCCACGATCAGTCTCCCACTGCAGCTCAGCACACGCTGTGTGCTGGGCTGCTGTGAGGGAGGGGGGGTGGCGCCAGACCCGGGCCCCGGCCGGGCCCCTCAAGAAGCATGGGCCCCGGTAATCTGTACTCGATCCCCACCTCTCAGCGCCCATGGCTCCGTCTCTCTATCAGGTACATGCCATTACGCCACTCCCTCCTCTTTTAGCCATTACCTCAGGGCTATCTCCACTCTAACTAACATCTCCCCTCAACCATCACTATCCTCTAATGTCCATGTGCACAGTCTGCAGCACCGCCCCCAACCGGTTCCAGGCAGCCAGGACTCTGGCCCACACCATCAAAAATACATGAATCCACCACTCAAATTAATTTCCTGGGAAATAGGAAAAAACAGTGTGCCCAACCTATTCTCTTTATGATCATTAACCTCTCATCCCCACAGATATACTAAATACATCTATATATATTTTCATGTTAGGATAGCTAATATACATAACAGCTATTGGTCATAGGGGTTACAAAAGCAAGTAACTTTCTATCTTTCCTCTTTGGCATGCAGGGTAAATACGGGCTGCTTTTACATGTAGCCCACAAATGCTGGACAGCTTTATTATTACACTGCAATTTTTATTTGCCTTTGGACACACCCCTCCCAAATCTATGGGCCATATTCAATTTTTGAGCGAAAAGTCCGTGCTGGACTTTTCGCTCCACATCAGAGGTTTTGCAGGGATAAAGTATCGGGCATGCGCCAGCTTTATCCCCGCATTCAATTAGGATCCAGCGAAAACGGGACATGAAAACGGATTCAAACATATTTTTAAGTCTCTAAAGTGCATTTTTTAAATTCTTCAAAAATGCACCTGCCGCTACTACCTGCAATGAAGAAAACACCTGCCGCATACTTGGGAACCCCTCTGCAATCTATTTGGCTACTTTAGGATTTTGTCCCCCATATTTTTTTTTTTTTTTTTACCCCAAAATTCAAGTAAATTTTTTGGGGTGTCCAGATTTTTTAAAACTTTTTTTGACACAGATTATTTTTAGGGGACACTCCCAGGGGCGCAGGCTATTTTTTTAAAGTCTTTGAAATTGAATACGGGGATAATGCAAACAGGCAAAAATTACGTCATCGGCGATAATTTATTTGCCTTTGGACACACCCCTCCCAAATATTTGGGCCATATTCAATTTGGGAGTGAAAGGTCCGTGCTGGACTTTTCGCTCCACATCGGAGGTTTTGCAGGGATAAAGTATCGGGCGTGCGCCGATGACATCATTTTCGCCTGTTTGCAATATCCGCGTATTCAATTTCAAAGACTTTTCACCGGTGTGAAAAGTTTTTGTTAAAATAACGGGTTTTCTCCTCAAATTGAATATGGCCCTATATCTCTCTGCATATGTTACATCTGCCCCCACCTGCATGGTGTTACCAAGGTGCACAGTTACTGGCTCTTTTTTGCTTTACTGAGTCCAAAACTCTGAATCAGCCCCTAAATGAGTTTGTATGCTTACAGTACAATTGGAATAACATTAGAAAAATATGACTAAAAGGGTGTGGTATATTTTGTCGACATGAGAATGTCGACTTGGTCATAATGTCGAACTTGACCACGTCAGCATTTATTATGTCGATAGTGATGAAATGTTGACATGATTAGAATGTTGTCAAAACATCCCTGGTGGTCTTGTGATGACGTACTTGGGCCGGCGCCTCTAGCAGTGTCTTCTGGGATGGCGGTGACATCAGGAGGATGTCCGGTGAGTCCTGCATCACTTTTGGCAGTGAGTATTACTAATCCTAACCCCTGACCCTAATCCTCCCCTTAGTGCCTAACCTCCCCTCTTGTAGTCTAACCCTAGCCCTCTGCTGCTAGTCTGTGCAGAAAGTCATCATTGTGAACATGTTGCCATTTTCTAAATGCTGACATGTTCAATGCTCACTTTTCAACAATGTCGACATAATAACTGTTGACATGATGATTACATCCTGACTAAAATATTGTGACAAAACTATGTTGTAAAAATATTGGTGAATGTTTTGCATTTCATTTTCTAAAAGTCCTTGTAATTGGAAAACCTGTCTCCTGTAACTAGACACCATATTTTTTTTTTATATATTTTGGTTTCTGGTCTTTTCAGTGAGTTAGGCTAGTATACGTAATGTGCTTTGTCAAAGACAAACATCATTGGATTTCCTGATCGGATTCTAATTCAGTGTCAGTTTGTTGGATATGCAGATCCTTCCAAAACCAAATAGGGTTAGGAGAAAATATGAATAAATAGATGATTTACAGTGACATTGTATCCTAATCTTATTCAACAGTGGAACATTTGAAGCAAATATAGAATTGTCTGGCTGGCTAAAACTTATGCCTTTAGTAAATCACCCCATTGTTATGGAAAACTATGGTGTCATTACAAAGTGATTGGCTCTATTTTGCTTGACCAAGTAACAGATTGTCACTATCCAGGGCTTACTCACAGATACAGCAATCTGGATCAGCTGGTGGTGACACTGGCGCACCTCGGTCACTTACCAAATTACACGATTCTTCTGCCACCTCGCAAGCTTTTTTCCTGAAGTCTTGCGATCTCCGAACAAATTATTAGTACACCACTTTCAGTAGCATGGGCCTCACAGACTGGCAAGTTCAATAAGAATCACAGAGAAGTATGCTAGATTAAATGTGTTTAATCCAAAAATATTTTTAATGCTTAGCTACAAAAATATTAAGAAAATTACACACAGATTATATAGGAAAATATTTTCTAAGTATAAAATAAATCAGAGTTTGTAAGACAACTTACAACAGAGTTCTTAGCACTGCTGTTGGGTTGGGGTTTTCACCCATAAGAAGGTCCTGGCACATTCACAGCCCTTTCATCTGCTCCCCAATGAATGAACAAGCTGTTTGTTATGATACCCAAAGCCTGCTTCATGTGAACCCCCTAGAACCCAGACTAGGGAGGTCTTCCACCAATAAAAACCGCCCGTTGTTTCCTTAGAACTAGTTGATGTTCACTGGTACTTAGGCGGCTGCCTGGACTTATCATTCAGGGTAGTAGAGATTAATACAAAGGTACAATGGTATTCAGTAGTGAGAGGATTGACAGAAACTGAAACAGGTTCAGTTAGACTTGGGAGTTGATGATATGACTAGTGAACCTATGGTGTCTCTTTGAAGCTAATTGTGCAGCTTGGCGCCAATAGTAGAAGAAAGTATATAATGGATGTGGTTTTGAGAGCCGATGGTGTGGCTTGGAGCTGGATGCAGAAGCAAGTAATAATCGATGTGGCTTTGAAAGCAAATGGTGCAGCTTGGAGATGGTTGCCGAAGTGAGTAATAATCGATGTGGCTTTGAGAACCAATGGTGCGGCTCGGAGCCGGTTATGGAATATTGTACAAAGTTGATGCGGCTTAGAGAGCCAATGGTGCAGCTTGGAGCCAGATGTAGAAGCGAGTAATAATTGATGCGGCTTTGATAACCGATGGTGCAGCTTGGAGCCGGTAGTAGAAGAAAGTACACATGATGTGGCTTTGAGAGCCAGTACACAAGTTGGTGTACAAGTTAATGTACAAATTAGTGTACTGCATCCTTAAGAGTTGGTACACAAGTTGGTGTACAAGTTTGTGTACAAAGGGCCTGATTCAGAGCCGCTCGTAAGCGGCAGTACGCTCGTTCCGAGCGATGTTCGCCCATCTGCGCATGCGTACGGTTTATAATACGCATGCGCAAACCAGTCAGTGCGGCCGAAAATCGTTTGTTCGCTATATAGCGAATGCCTGCTATTTTGAGTGACAGAATGAGGCGTATGTGGGTGGTAACAGGGGAAGGTGCTTGAAAACGGGGAGTGGAGATCAGAACGCAGGCGTGCTTAAAGGTCAAAGCGGGCGTTTTATGGGTGTGCATAATTAATACAGCAGCGTCATTGACCACGTCACCTGGGTGTTTTATAGTCAGAACTGCTCACAATATAGTGGTAGGAAAAATTAACCACAAGAATAGCGAGCAGTTCATACGCTGTTCGATGTACTCGATTAATCTAATAAATAGCGGACATGACGTATGATGCGAGCGGCCAGGGGGCGTATTTTTCAAATAAACTTCCGCATGTTTTGTTCGCTCATTCAGACATGGAGGCGGCAACAGACCGCAAGGAGCGAACGGTTCATTTGAATAGCCACCCCCTTTTTCTGAACGAGCGAGCGCTAATAGCGTTCAGCTCTGAATCAGGCCCAAATTACAGTACTGTATCCTTAAGAGTTAGTACACAAGTAGGTGTACAAGTTTGTGTACTAGTAGTGTACTGCGTTCATGAAAGTTGGTACACAAGTTTATGTACTAGTTAGTGTACAATGGTACGGCTTTGAGAGCTGGTGGCAGCACGGACGCTGCTAATGCGGCTAGGGAGCCATAGGAGAGGCTGGAGAGCCGGTGGCAGCACGGATGCTGCTGGTGCGGCTAAGGACCCGTTGGAGAGGCTGGGGAGCTGTTAGCAAGGGAATACCGCTGGAATACCCTTCCACGAGGTGATACAGAATGCTGACGTTGCGGCTGAGCCGAGAGGACCTAAGGGAACGCTATAGTTGGCGAGGCGGCAAAAGGTCAGCATGTTCAAATAGGAAGACCAACCAATCATGCTAAGCTATGAATAACATGTGGCCTCCTGAGGAGTGCAGATCGCCTAGAAACTGAGGGAACTGGAACAACAGCGTCCTGAGAAGGTAAACTGTTAGAGAGAGACAAGTCGTGCCCGCGACTTTTAACACTGTTTAGAGAGAGCAGCACTCTTATGCTTGTACAGAAGCCCTCCTAGCCCCCGCCATTCTGGTTTACTCTCCTAGTGACAGCTGTTTATAAATTATGTGACTTACAAACATTCTTCTCTTAATATGACAAAGGGCAGTTTTCACATTTTATTAAACTGGTTAAAGGGTCCTATGACTGTATGTTTAGGCGATAATATACAGGGGGCGATTCAGACCCAGACACAAAGCAGAACACTGTTGCTGCCATGAGGGGCAGGGTATGCAAATTTTGCGATCACACGGCAAGGCTTAAGGACACCCTCTATGTCTTAGAGAACGACGGCAGAGTAAACACACGCCGGTCTAAAGATGCCAACTTTTCTTTCTTAGCACACGTCATCTGTGTATGTGTATGATTAATTAGTAACATCGAGAGCCATCGGAGCTGCTCACAGTCCTTGAGGTAGACCCTACCCCACCACAAGCACTGCGATCACTGCAAGGTGACATGTAATTTAGAATGTAAGCTCTTACGAGCAGGGCCCTCTACCCTCTTGTGCTTCTCTCTACTTTAGTTTCATCTACTTCTTACTCCCCACTAGGGCACCTAACACTTGGTTGCTTATGCTCTGTTGCTTATCTGGGTGTTATGGTCGCTAATGTAGCAATATATATTATCCATGTCCTGGTCCTGTATTGTATTGTTCTGTAAGTCACTTGTCTACAACTTGTTTATGTACTTTGTAAGGTGCTGCGGAACATTTATGGCGCCATATAAATTGATGATGATGATAATAATAATAATAATGTACAATGACGCTGCCTTGCTAATTATGCACGCCCATGAAACGCCCTTAGAACACACAGGTGGCACACCTGCATTCACACATCCACACCCCCATTTTCAGAGACCAACCCCTGACACCACCCTCAAACGGCACTATCTGTCACTCAAATTAGCGCTCAGTCTGTGTACTACGAGCGCTCGATTCCCGATCGCATTGACTGGCTCGTGCACGCGCACTGCTATGCATGCGCACACGGGCGACTATGGGCCATAGCGTGCGTTCACAGTTTAGCGTCCGGGTCTGAATCAGGCCCACAGTTATATACACATTCCTCTAATTGCAAAAATTGATCTTTATCAACCCCTCTTTCTGGTGTGGTTGGCTTCAAAGGATACACACGTCGTAAACCACAGCGTACCCATCAGTCCCTCAGTGACCAAGCTTAGGTCAGCTACAGGGCATCAAATGCAGCTGCTTCATCACACATAGTTCAAGAAATGTAATTCCTGGTGATTATTCTCTGCCTATTCGCTACACAGATCTTTTTTTATTTGCACAATGTACCTTACTAACACATAAAAATGATCCTACATGTACATATTCAAATGTCTTAATATATTCTTCAAATCTAAAGAGTGTTCATTATTAGGACAGAAATATATGTCTTACCAGTCTGCAAATTGTCAAATCACATAGAAAAATAACTGCAGTGTAAAATTGGCATTAAAATAATATTTTATAACTTAGCGCTTTCTATGACTGTCAAAGGTAGTTTACATAATGACTATTTTGAGCAATTAGCTATTCAGGCAATTTACTCAGCCACATTGATAGCCACTGCGACCCCCAAATATTTAAAGGGATTGAATAAAGGTTTGTTGGCTAGATCTACTGTATTTGTTCTGAATTACAATAGCTTGGTACTCACTGGCAAGGACAATGAATGTGAAGAATAAGGTACAGCCTTGTCTTTGAAGCTGGAATGATTCCAATAAATAACTACTGTATTCAGCTTTCCTGCTTCTTTGAGTTATAATAAAATATTTTTTCTCATTTAGTACATTTTTGCCCAATATTCTACCATGACAAACTAGCCTACAAGGGAAGCTATTCAAGTGTGTGTAATATTACAGTATCAACAATCACCAATTACTGACATTATAGTGTTGAACTCTGTAAATACTATATAATATGTAGGTGTTTTTTTATGTAAAGCCTAATATAAATAATTAAAGTAAAGGCTAATACAAATAATTAAGTCTTTTGAATAACATTTCTAAATAATCTATAGATTGTAGTTGCTTCATTTGGCCTTGGTGCCTTGTTTATATATCATAGCTATAAATTTATTAGGTGAGCAGTGTATCTAGAAAGATAATGAGGGAAAAAAATCCCACCCAGAAAGCAGAAATTCACTATCTGAGTAAAATGTTTAAGCCCACACTGGCCATAACCTATGGAACACTCACCATCATTTATTCAGACTGTACCCCAATATCCAATGCTTCAAATGCATCTTTAAAACTCATCTATTACAGATCAGGCAAAACTCTCTACCTGATACTGTCTTTCCTCTTACATCCTCAACCGTTTTTATCTCCCCAAAACCCACACCCAGGGCCGGCTCTTGGGGTGTTCGACGGTCGAACAGGGGCGCCACCCCATAGAGGGCGCACCCCTCCCCAACATCCTCATTTCAGCAGGACAGCACTGTCCCGCTGTTCTGCCCGTGGACGGAAGTGGCCCATGGGTGTTCAAATCAGGAGGTTGGGTGCCCTGGAGTCTGAATGGATGCTGCATGCATGCACGCAGCATCCATTCAGTGCTGGGAGAAGGCAGGGGGAAGCCCAGGTAGTGACAAAGTGCTGGGCTCCCTCCGGCCTGATGTTACATGGGAGGCGTGCCATGCGTTCACCCCCCCCCAAATAATCTCATTTAGGGGGTGTGGGCTATGGTCATTTGGCCACACCCCCAATTTCTGTCCGCACACGACTACAGGGACATCCATCACTCAGGCGGCACAGTGGCACAGCTACCCCTGGAGCCGGCCCTACTCCCACCCCTTTCCTAATAGAATGTAAGCTCTCCTTTTATTTCATCATCTGCTTAGATTCACTATCTGAACTAATACTGTAGGTGTACCTTATCATATCGCCTATACTTCTAACGGGATGTAGTTATGAGACCGACTCAATACCGACAAGGAAATCCCAACAGGGGATGTAAGATAGGTGTTGAAATACCGACGCCTATCTAAATCCCAATGCCGGAATGCCAAAGGATGCCAGCCCGAACAAAGTAAGTCTGGGGCGCCTTTAGTGTTAGCCGCGGTAAGGAGGAGAGGAGGGTTAGGCTTAGGGAGCATAGCAGGATTATGGTTAGATTTTGGGGGGTTAGACACCCCTATGGGGGAGGGTTAGGGTTAGGCACCCCTGGGGGGAGGTTAGAGTTAGGCAACCCCCCTGGGAGGGTTAGGTTAAGGGTGTGATAAGGGGCAGTTAGGCACCCCCAGGGGGAGGTTCGGGTTAGGCACCACTAAGGGATGGTTAGGGTTAGGGGGGGGGGGGATGGGTAGGGATAGGGTACTTACATGCCCTGTCGGGATCTTCTCCCTTCGAACTGCCAACGTCGGGACTTCATACCCATTCCCTTCTAACTATGTTTATATATTATGATGTATTATATATTATAGATATTAAGAAGACATCACACAGAATAAAAAGAATAATCTTTTTATTCTGTGTGATGCCCTCTTAAGATCTACTATCTGGCTAGTGAGATATTCCCTGAGCTATGTTTTTCCCATGTCCCATGTCCCAGTTTTAGACTAGTATTATTGATTGCTATTAAGAAACACTGTAGTTCAGTAACCATGTAAAATGGTGAATATATTAACTTGTAAATCTGTAGTAAGTAGTACAATAGCTTCAAAAATAACAGGAAGTAATAAAAAATCCCTTGTTTCAAAGTGTAGCAAGGGGTCTATTTTTGCACATTTGTTAACCCTTTTTTTCCTCACAGTCAATGTAAAAGTGTAACCATTGATTTCTCCTGCAATCCCTTTAATTTTGAAGCTTGGATGATAAATAGACCGCTAAATGGGAAAATATTATTTCCAATAAAAAATGTATTTGAATACAAATTCAAATATAAAATACAAATGATATTGTCTTAAAATGAAATGACATCAAATAACATTATGTTAAATAAAATGACACTCATTTTCTGTAGTAGCCCAAATGCATATGTCTGCTAACTATTGCAAATAGACTTTGTATGATATTGCTGCAGAATGATTTACTCTCAGCTGGAGGAGAGAAGAAAGAGAAGCAGCTAGATGGTTCTGCTGTAAATAATCATTGTCATTAGGTATCATGGCACCTGCAGCCCTCCATCACCTGCAAAGGGTAACAAGCTTCTAATTGGAAGTCTCCTGTGATATAGAAAAAGAAATGGCATGCCCTGTGTCACTATTTTCACCTTTGTGGGATATGTCAAGACATATGGGAGATTTGGAGATTGCAGCTTTTTTTTATCACTTCTATGAATTTTTATTGTTATTGTTGTATATCCAGAAGGAAACAAGAGTAAAAGAACATTTGTAAAGAACATCTGTATTCTCTCTAGCTTTCCTAAAAGATGTAGACTTTTTGCAAGAAAGAGTCTGTGGGAGGCTCCTAGTGGTAAGCCCCTGTTGTTATTATCCTACTGAGAAGATCTGAGAAGAACATTTGCACAACCAAGTAAACAGAGCTGTAACTAGACTTTTTGGTGCCCTGTGCCAGAGAGAGTATTGGTGCCCCCCCTCCCCTCATTTTTTAAATAGGGACATAAGATAGTGCACCTGAAGAAGGGCCATGGTCAGGAGATGCTGGGGATAAAAGAAGAGGAAGCAACAAGTGAGAATGATAATAAACAGGAAAGTTGACAGACCCAAACAACGCCCCCTGCCCTGCGGTGCCCTGTGCCATGGCACAGATCGCACTACCCAAGTTACAGCCCTGTAAATAATAAACCTAAGGTGTCCCACAATTATAACTAGGTGAAATTGACAATTAAACTCAGGTGTATAAGCCATTCATATTTGAGATGCCCAAGAATGACTTTAAGTACATTGTAGATGTATGTCACTTTGCTTTAATGTGGATGGCGGAAGTTGCATCACTGTGATATACTTGTTATTCAGTAAGTGGCTCTATAGCTATTGTTCAGCATGACTGCAGCTGGTAAAGTCACACTTCTGCAGCTCTCCAGAGTCCTGTGGTGATTTGCACACAGACCACTTTACATGGAGCCTGATTCAGATTTGAGAATAGAGTAAAGCTGGCCACACATCTAAAGTAGGGGTGAGCGGGTTCGGATTTCTGAAATCCGAGCCCCCCCAATCCGAGGCAGATCCGAGTCAGGCTCGACTTTTCCCGCCTGACTCGGATCTGAAATCGAGGCAAAACGTCATCATCCCGCCTTCCGGGTCTCGCGGGTTTTGGATCCTATATAAGGTACCCACGTCGGCGCCATTTTCTCACTCTGCTGTGGACAGTGAAGAGGGAGAGTGGGAGTTAGGGCTGGCTGGGCTGTGTAGTGTAGTGTAGTGTAGTGTAGTGCAGAGTAGTGCTGTGCTGCGCTGTGCTGCTGTTGTCCACTACTTCAAAGTCCATAGGGCCTGGCTGTGTTGTGCTGTGCTGCTGTTGTTAATAGGGGCTGTGTCCACTACTTCAAAGTTCATAGGGGCTGGCTGTGTTGTGCTGTGCTGCTGTTGTTAATAGGGGCTGTGTCCACTACTTCAAAGTTCATAGGGGCTGGCTGGACTGTGTTGTGCAGTCAGTTCTCCATAGGGGCTGTGTCCACTCCAAAGTCCTGTGCAGTGTCCCAGTCCTAAAGGGGTGCTGTAGTGTTGTCCAGGGGGTGCTCTGTCCATCAGGGGTGCTCCCCCCAAGTGCTAAAAAAATAATATTTTTTGTGTGTTTGTGAATTGTGTGCGCAGTAGCCGCACGTGCATCAACAAAGTAGTGCCAAGCGTGCGCCTGTGTCATAAGTAAAGGGCCGGCTGGCTTGACCGTTAAAGGGTGCTGTAACCCCCAAAGTACACTCCAGTCCAAACCAAAAAAATATATATTTTCTGTGTTTGTGAATTGTGTACGCAGAAGCCGCACGTGCATCAACAAAGTAGTGCCAAGCGTGCGCCTGTGTCATAAGTAAAGGGCCGGCTGGCTTGACCGTTAAAGGGTGCTGTAACCCCCAAAGCACACTCCAGTCCAAACCAAAAAAAAAATTATTTTCTGTGTTTGTGAATTGTGTGCGCAGTAGCCGCACGTGCATCAACAAAGTAGTGCCAAGCGTGCGCCTGTGTCATAAGTAAAGGGCCGGCTGGCTTGACCGTTAAAGGATGCTGTAACCCCCAAAGTACACTCCAGTCCAAACCAAAAAAAAAATTATTTTCTGTGTTTGTGAATTGTGTGCGCAGTAGCCGCACGTGCATCAACAAAGGAGCAGCGCCAAGCGTGCGCCTGTGTCCCATAAGTAAAGAGCCGGCTGGCTCATTTCTTAAAGGCTGGTGTAACCCACAAAGTGCACTACTCTCCAGCAAAAATAAAAAAATATTTTCTGTGTTTAGCCGCACGTATATATCAAATCGATATAACATAAATGGAGGACCAAACTTTCTCCAATAAAAATAAAATAGAGAAAGATCAAGAACCACTTCCTCCTAGTGCTGAAGCTGCTGCCACTAGTCATGACATAGACGATAACATGCCATCAACGTCGTCTGCCAAGGCCGATGCCCAATGTCATAATAGAGGGCACATACAATCCCAAATGACAAAGTTCAGGAAAATGACCTTGAAAAAAACATTTAAATCAGCTGAAGAGAAACGTAAACTTGCCAATATGCCATTTACGACACGGAGTGGCAAGGAACGGCTAAGGTCGATCCCTAGTATGTTCATGACTAGTGGTTCAGCTTCACATGACGATGGAAGCCCTCCTCCCACTAAAAGAATCAAAAGAGTTAAGCTGGCAAAAGCACAGCAAAGAACTGTGCTTTCTAAGAAGATATCACAAATCCCCAAGGAGAGTCCAAGTGTGGTGGTGGTTGCGATGCCTGACCTTCCCAGCACTGGACGGGAAGAGGTGGCTCTTTCCACCATTTGCACGCCCCCTGCAAGTGCTGAAAGGAGTACCCACAGTCCACTTGCTGATATGCAAATTGAAGATGTCACTGTTGAAGTACAACAGGATGAGGATACTGGTGTAGCTGGCGCTGAGGAGGAAGTTGGCGAGGAGGATTCTGATGGTGATGTGGTTTGTTTAAATCAGGCTCCGGGGGAGACAGTTGTTGTCCGTGGGATGAAAAAGCCCATCACGGTCATGCCTGGGCAGAAGACCAAACATTCCACCTCTTTGGTCTGGCAATATTTCTATCCAAATCCGGACAACAACTGTCTTGCCATATGTACCTTATGTAAAGGTGGAATAAGTAGGGGTAGGGACGTTAACCACCTAGGAACATCCTCCCGTATACGGCACCTGCAGCGCGTTCATAATAAGTTACTGTCAAGTTCAGAAACTTTGGCTAAGACCGTAAGCAGTCCAGGGACACCTAAATCCCGTTGTCCTGTTGTATCCAAGCGCCTGCAAACCACACCGTCAACTCCCTCCTCGTCAATTTCCTCCTTAGTCAGGATCGGAAGTAGTCCTGCAGGCCATGTCACTGGCATGACTGACTCTCCTATCCGGGATTCCTCCGGAGGATCCTGCATTGCTACGCCTCCTGCTGCCGCTGCTGCTGTTGCTGCTGCTGGGAGTCGTTCATCATCCCAGAGAGGAAGTAGGAACACCACTACTTTTACTAAACAATTGACCCTCCAACAGTCCTTAGCGAGGAGGATGAAGTACGACAGCAGTCATCCTGAAGCAAAACGTATAACTGAGGCCTTGACTGCTATGTTGGTGTTAGACGTGCGTCCGGTATCCGCCATTAGTGCAGTGGGATTTAGACAATTGCTGGAGGTAGTGTGTCCCCGGTTCCAAATCCCGTCTAGATTCCACTTCACTAGGCAGGCGATACCGAGACTGTACAGAAACGTCCTCAGTGTCCTGAAAAATGCCGTTGTACCCAATGTCCACTTAACCACGGACATGTGGACAAGTGGAACAGGGCAGACTAAGGACTATATGACTGTGACAGCCCACTGGGTAGATGTATCACCTTACGCAGCAACAGCAGCAGCGTCACCAGTC
Organism: Taudactylus pleione; assembly: GCA_031769625.1. NCBI lineage: Eukaryota > Metazoa > Chordata > Amphibia > Anura > Myobatrachidae > Taudactylus > Taudactylus pleione. The sequence continues at coordinate 588,328 of JAUIMM010000951.1, forward strand.
GCAGCATCTCAGAAACGCCAGCTCGTTCCAAGGCAGGCTACGCTGTGTATCACCGGTTTCAGTAAGAGGCACACCGCCGACAACCTCTTAGAGAAACTGAGGGAAATCATCGCCCAGTGGCTTACCCCACTTAGACTCTCCTGGGGATTTGTGATATCTGACAACGCCACCAATATTGTGCAGGCATTACATCTGGGCAAATTCCAGCACGTCCCATGTTTTGCTCACACAATAAACTTGGTGGTGCAGAATTTTCTGAAAAGCGACAGGGGCGTGCAGGAGACGCTTTGGGTGGCCCGAAAAATTTCAGGCCACTTTCGCCATTCAGCGACTGCGTGCCGAAGACTGGAGCGCCAGCAAACACTCTTGAACCTGCCCCGCCATCACCTGAAGCAAGAGGTTGTGACGCGGTGGAACTCAACCCTCTATATGCTTCAGAGGATGGAGGAGCAGCAAAAGGCCATTCAAGCCTATACATCCACCTATGACATAGGCAAAGGAGGGGGTATGCACCTGACTCAAGCGCAGTGGAGAATGATTTCCGTGTTGTGCAAGGTTCTCCAGCCCTTCGAACTTGCCACACGTGAAGTCAGTTCAGACACTGCCAGCTTGAGTCAGGTCATTCCCCTCATCAGGCTTTTGCAGAAGCAGCTGGAGAAAGTGAAGGAGGAGCTAAGACGGAGCGATTCCGCTCGGCATGTGGGACTTGTGGAAGAAGCCCTTCATTCGCTTTGCCAGGATTCCAGGGTGGTCAATCTGTTGAAATCAGACCACTACATTTTGGCCACCGTGCTCGATCCTAGGTTTAAAGCCTATGTGGTGTCTCTCTTTCCGGCCGACACAAGCCTGCAGAGGTGCAAAGACCTGCTGGTGAACACACTGTCAGCTGAAGTGGAACGTGACACGTCAACAGCTCCTTCTTCATTTTCTCCCGCAACTGGGGCTGCCAGGAAAAAACTTAGGTATCCTAAGCAACCCGCTGGCGGTGATGCAGGGCAGGCAGGACCAAGTTTGGACATCTGGTCCGGACTGAAGGACCTGGCAACAATATCTGACATGTCTACTGTCACTGCATATGATACTGTCACCATTGACAGAATGGTGGAGGATTACATCGGTGACAGCATCCAAGTAGGCATGTCAGACAGTCCATACCTGTACTGGCAGGAAAAAGAGGCAATTTGGAGGCCCCTGTACAAACTGGCTCTATTTTACCTGAGTTGCCCCCCCTCCAGTGTGTACTCCGAAAGAGTGTTTAGTGCAGCCGGGAACCTTGTCAGCGAAAGGCGTAGGAGGTTGCTTCCACAGAATGTGGAGAAGATGATGTTCATCAAAATGAATTATCAGCTCTTCCAGGGAGACCAGCCTCCAGAACGTACAGAGGGACCTGTGGTGGTGGATTCAAGTGGGGACGAGTTAATATTTTGTGAGGATGAGGATGTACACACTGAAGAGGGTGAGGAATCAGTGGATGAGGAGGATGAGGATGACATCTTGCCTCCGTAGAGCCAGTTTGTGCAGAGACACATTAATTGCCAGCTTGTTTTGTGGGGGCCCAAACGAACCAATCATTTCAGCCACAGTTGTGTGGCAGACCCTGGCGCTGAAATGATTGGTTTGTTAAAGTGTGCATGTCCTGTTTATACAACATAAGGGTGGGTGGGAGGGCCCAAGGACAATTCCATCTTGCACCTCTTTTTTTTCTTTGCATTATGTACAGTTTGGGGCCTAGTTTTTCAAACTGCCATCCTGTCTGCCACTGCAGTATCACGCCTAGATGGGTCACGTGTTTGTGCCGCCCACTCGTGTCGCTTAGCATAGTCATCCAGCTACCTCGGTGCAACCTTTTGGACATAAAAACACTATTGTGAGGTGTGAGGTGTTCAGAATAGACTGGAAATGAGTGGAAATGAAGGTTATTGAGGTTAATAATAGCATAGGAGCAGAAAAACCTACAAATTCTGTGATTTTAGCTGTTTTTATGCTTTTTTTCAAAAAAATACAGATCCAAAACACAAAACCCAGAACCCAAAACACGGAAGGGTGGTTTTGGCAAAACCAATCCAGATCCAAAACACGAAGAAAGATCCAGATCCAAAACCAAAACACGAAAAGTGGCCGGTGCACACCCCTAATCTAAAGATTATCTGTTCAACCAGCCAACTAGTTGATTGGTTGGAATGAAAATCTGGTAACGTATGGGAGTAACTGATGATCAGCAATTTGCTCCTAAATGCCAGAAAACTGATGAAAATGGTCGTTAGACAACTTTGTTAAATGTTTGATCTAAACAATTTGATCAAACAACAATTTTTGTCCATTTTCCGGCATTTGTAAGCAAATTACTGATTGTTATGTGCTTTCATACCTTACCAGATTTTCATTCCAACCAATCAATTAGTTGGCTGGTTGGACAGATAATCTTTAGATATGTGGCCAGCTTTAGATAGAGCAAGTAATTGAGTATCTGGACAAACCATGTTGTAATGCAAGGGGTGCAAACATATATTTTTTCATGTGGGTTAAATACTGGCTACGCTTACATGTACAGTAGTCCACAATGCTGGAAACATTTATTTTTACACTGCAATTTAGATATTAGTTTGGACATACCCCTCATAAATCTAAATCCCCTTGCACATTTTAAATCTGCCCCACCTGCAGATACTTGCTCTATTCCTAAATCTGAATCAGGCTCAATGTGTGGCAGTGATTGCACAAGGTCTCCGAAACATAGATTCGCTGTTTTTTTATGCCATTGCGGATGTATGGCTCAAGTTCAAGAAGGAATGACGCATATGCTGCTGTGCCGGGCTCTAAGACAAATCAAAAAAGGTACCGCATCTTGCTGGTGCTGAGGCTGTTGACAAATCAGACACATATGTCTATTTGAAGGGAAAAGTTCAGAAGGATCCAGAAACAGTAATAAACATTTTGATGAGATATGCTTACCAGCAAAAAATGTATAATGCACAGACATAATTTTAACTAGAGATGTGTGCCGACCCCCGTGTTCTGGTGTTGGTTTTGGATCTGTATCTCCTTCGTGTTTTGGATCTGGTTTTGCCAAAACCGCCCTTGTGTGTTTTGGTTTTGGTCTTTAATCTGTATTTTTTTCAAAAAAATCATAAAAACAGCTAAAATCACATCATTTGGGCCTGTTTTTGTTCCTACACTATTATTAACCTCAATAACATTTATTTCCAGTCATTTCTAGGCAATTTTGACCACCTCACAGCTCACAATATTGATTTAATCCACTTTAGGCCAAAAAATTGCATCGAGCTAGCTGGCTGACTAAGCTAAGTGACAGCAGTGGAGGCACTAACGTGGTAGTTCAGCTTCCAAACTGGCACAAAGTGGCACTGTAATGATAGACAGGATGGCAGTTTAATAAACTATATGACCCCATAGGGTCATATAGTTAAATTTACTAAGAATTGAGTTTGGTTGAGTTCTTTAGTTTTTAAACTCACTTTGCTTCACCAAAACTCAGGTGAGTTTTCTCTTTAACAACTCGCAAATTTACTAAGAAGTGAGTTTAGGTGAAAGTGAGTTTTTCGATGGTGAAGCAGATCGAGTTTTTTCCTCCAAATTGTGAGTTTAAAGGAGAGCTTAGAGGAAAGCTTAGAGGAGAGTTTAAGGAGAGTTTAGATGAGATTAATCCCCTGAGAGTGTTTTCTCTCTTCCAAACTCACCCGAGCAAGCAGCCTGCACATATCAGAGAGATATGTGTAAGCTGCTTCTGTGTTAAGACCTGTAAAAAATGGGTTAAATAATCTAAAAAAAAAATGACATAGGGTTCCCCCCCTAAAGCTTAACCAGCCCCGGACTTGCCAGCCTGTCCTGGTTCCTACAATTACAGGGAACACAATGAGTAGGGTTTCACCATAAATAAAGTACCAGCACCAGGCTGCAGGGCCAGTCCTGGTTTTAATTATAGGGGTTACCCCTATAATTAAAACCTGCACTGGACCCTTTCTAGCGGGGGGCTGATGCCACAGCCAGCGGAGCCCTTTCACCGGGCCCCCCAGCCACAGCTTCAGCCTTTACCACTAGTCAGCCCAGGCCAGGGATTCCTGGGGAGTTGGGGACCCCTTCAATAAAGGGGTCCCCCTCTCCAGGGCACCCCTGTCCTAGGCTGATAGCCCGAGACTATCCCTGCCACCCCAGGGCGGTGGGTGGCGGGTTGATAGTGTTAGTGTGTAGTGTAAAGTCAATGGTTTAATATTGTCTTTAGTTGTGGAACTACACATACTAGCAATCCTCCAACGCATACTGGTATATGGAGAACCACAAATACCAGCATGTGGGGCGTTACGGGCCCGCTGGCACTTGTAGTTCCACAACCAAAGCAATACGTAAATAAACACAACATACACCGTTAATGTAAAATTTTATTATAACATACATTCACACTCACTATCACACTCACTATCACACATACTCACCTAGTATCCAAAGTAATCCGTAGGGGTACCTATAAAAAAAAATCCATACTCATCTCTCCTATATGTAGTTCACGTCCTTTTCTCCAAGTAGGCATCCAAAGGGTTTAAAAAAAAAAACACGAGTGTACCCGAATCCAAGCGGACTGAGCAAAGGTATGTGAGTGTACACATACCTTTACTCCGAGCAAATGACCGGGGCACACGTATGCCCCATCATTGAAGGTGCCGCCAGTCAATCAATGGGCATCTCCGCCGGAGCAGCTTGCTGATTAGCTGTTTGAGGACAGCGTGTCTCCCCATAGTCTTCAATGGTGAGAAAAAGCACTCAAATGCTAGCATAAGCATGAGAGGAGATAAGCACCCTGTTTTTAATTGTAGCAGTAATGGTTAGAACTGGCTTTGGGTTGCAGTGTCGTTATTGGTACTTGTATTGGTTCAGTCAAAGCGGACAGCCTATCAGGGATCTGTTTAGGTGGGCTCTGTTTAGGGATATTAGGGCACTGGGAGGAGTCAGCTTCCTCTTTTCCAGTTGTGATCGTCTGGATAAGTGCCTCAGTGTCACACTGATTTACCCTTTATAGTTGTTTGTGACACTTGCACCTTCTCTATTAACCATATTTTCCTGTGTTTATCCACACTCACATTCCTATCCCTGTTTTCATTTCTCCTGTCCCTACTCACATACCTGTTTTTTCTTTCATCAGCCTTATTATCCCTGTCTTCCTTTCATTAGCCTGTGTATCCCCGCTCCTCAGTTTTCCTTGACTGGCTCTGCCCCCCCCCCCATCGTCTACCTGGTACTTACTTTGATTCACCGCTTTCAGGATGCCACGTCCCTGCCGCAATGCACCCCCCCCAGTGCTTGTTGGAGGCAGCCCGGCCTCTTGCGGTAGTGGCCGCCTCTCCCTACACGTGTGGTGTGCCCCCGCGTGTGTCTGCCAGGCCGCTGGCTTCAGCCGCATACAGCACGGCCCCCGGCGCTCCAGCCCCTTCATAGTCAGGCCTCCAGGCTTGGCTGGCCCGCGGTGCAGCACCTTCCCCCACAGCCTCCCGATTGCCTGTAGTCGCAATCCCCGCGGCCCCCTCATTAGGCCCCGCCCCTCAGCTAGTGGCAGCCATTTTAGACAACCAGGGCCTGCATGGCCCTCCATTAATGGCAGCCATGGATCATGGAGCAGGGAGGGTGGGGCCACTGACCCCCATTCCTGGTCCCCCCCCAGCAAGCAGCAACCTTTTAGGGACCCAGGGTATGCACAGCCCTGCATTACTGCCCTCCTCTGCCCTAGGGTGCCCTTCTGGGAGCCCATTCTTTGCCAGCTCAGCTGGACTACACTCATCCTCCATAAGTCAGGTGGTTGCTGCAGATGGGCATCCCAATGTCTCCGCTCGCAGCACCCCTGTCACGCCACAGCTGTTCCTTCCTGTAATGGCTCCAATTCAGCAGATAGCTAGTATCCCCATCAGTGGTCCTGCGCACCATAATTTGTCTTCATATGGCCCTCCACTGGGTGCACAGTGGTCCCCTTATTTCAGCCACGGATATAGTCAGCAAGCATACCCGCCCTCCCTTCCTCTGTTTGCCCAGCAGTACATTGACTCTCAGTTGTCCCAAGCTTCAGGCCATTATGTACAGCAGGCGGTACCCCCCTATGTAGGTCAGCAATTCCATACTGCTCCTGCCTTCTATAACACCCAACCACAAATATTCCACCAGGCGCCCAGTTACCTTTTGCGCCAGGATCCTATTCCACAACCCCCCTTGCCAGTGAACCCTCCATCTATTAGGCCCCCCACCCCTGCTCGCATCAGTCAAGTGCAAACACCGGCTTCCCCACCCACGCTAGCCCCTCCCCCCGCTACTGCAATGGTTTTGGTTCCGGCATTGACTGTTGCTAATGTGGATCTTCCCAGTTCACAGGATCCCCCAACTCTAGCTGTACTGGCCCCAGCTGCTGCTGCCACAGAGGATACTCCAGCTTCGTCACTTCAACACGTGATGGGTGCACCGCACAACGCGGATCAAGATTCGGCTTCCGCAGGGGGGTCCACTACCCCATCGATTTCCGGAGCAGGTGAGATCACATTGACTCATAACACTGTCGATTTATCACACTCTGACGGCTCACCTGACTCATCCGGCTAAGTTGAGAAACCGTGCAAGCTCATGCACTACTTTGTTCAGCAGTTAAAAGGGAAGCGTAGGAGCCCAAATAGAGCCCGTAGTTCAGTGGGGAGCTCGGTTCCGGATGCAACGGGCGATCCAGTACATTGCTCCAATACTGCCATTTTGAGAGGGGTTAGATCAAAAGTTAGGGAGCGCATTCGGAAAGGCAAGTACGTGGACATGTTTTCCATTACGCACGACACTAAGAAAGCCCTGGACCTTGCTAAATCAGGGGGGGGGGGGGGGGTGGGGTGGCTGCCGAGGAAACTCGGCGCAGCTACGCAAATTGGCTTTTGTGGAATGTAAATATTTGTGGCGTGTTATACGGAGGCCAGGCCTGACGAATTTTTAAACATCCTAAAGTATTTACAACTAGTGCATAGCATGTGTCACGACCCTGTTTAGTTGTCACCTTTTTGTCTTGAGACTTACCCCTGTCAGCTGTCCTATGGATCTGTGTTTGTAGTTCTCCTGGGGGATCTGCTCTGACTTCTCTATGCATTCCTGTCACAGTGATTATTGCACCTGGCCTCTCCTGTCTGTGAGCACTGCTAGCCCTGATTGGAGTCGCAGGTGTGGTTCTGATTCTCAGAGCTGCAGAGATGAATACTCCCTCTGCTTGTTGTGCCTTCCACCACTCAGAATGCTACTGCCAGACCACCTGTCCGTATCCACCAATTGCTGCCAGACCCAGGGTATATATATCCTCCCCTGATAGCATTCTGGGCCTGAACATCTCGTCTTCCCATGGTGTATGGTTCATGCTGTTTCTGCATTCAAGTGTATCCCTGAAACCTGCTACAGCAACCCCTGGTGCAATCCAGAAAACCTGTTACAGCTGTACCTGGCAATCCAGTAAACCTGCTGGCAGCAACCCCCGGTGCTTACAGAAAACCTGCTACAGCTAAACCTGGCAATCCAGTAAACCTGCTGACAGCAACCCCTGATGCATCCCGAAAACCTGCTACAGTAATACCTGGCATCCAGTCATCCTGTTACAGCAATACCTGGCCTGTGCTCTGCTGCTAGTCCTACTCCTGGTTGGTCATTGGCACTCTGTAAACCTGCATCATGTCACCCTGCCTTGCTTCCTGCTGTGGATCAACTCCTGCTCCTTTTACCTACCTACTCCCTCCCTGAACCTAAAATTCCCAAACCTACCCATTCCTTCCTGAAACCTGTTATTCCCAATTATCCAATCCAGCCTGCACCTGAGTTCTAGCCTTTGTCATAGAAATTCCAGATTACCTTGTTTAGCCCTCGTCTCAGCATTACCTGACTTCCCTTCAGCCATTGTCACATTATTCCAGTCCAGAGTCAAGTTCCAAGCTCATCAGTTCAGTCCACGTTGTTCCAGTCCAGAGTCAAGTTCTTAGTTCATCAGTTCAATTCAACAAGTCTTCCTGCCGGTCCCAGTCCGGTCCCTCCAGTTCCTGTCATTTATCATCAAAGGCAGTTTTCACTGCTACACAAGTCTTGTAAATAGAGCTATCGACATCCCCTGTGGTTCCAGTCATGCTGGCCTCCGTTGAAACCTGATCACCACTTGAGACAGGTAACTCGCAGACACCAATTGTGACAGCATGCAGTTGTCTGCTAGGCATAACGTCTGGCATCAATATGATGAGGTTTTAAGAAACAGGATGGCCAGAAGATCTTTAGCTTTGGTTATAAGGACGTAGAAGTTTGGCTAGAGGTCAGGGGGTGGCCCAGCAACATAAACCCACCTCCAAGACTCCCGTTGGTCGTAAGCAGCCCTTTGTTGCCCACCCAGGGTTCAACACAGCAGGAAAGGGTAAATGCTCCACCTTTAATAACGGGCAATGTAGCAGAGGCTCAAGCTGCCGATTTAAACATGCCTGCCTGTCGTGCGGAGGGGGTCACGCGGCCAAAGATTGCAAGCATCCAAGTGGCCAGGCAGCTGGGCAAAGCGAACAACGTAGTGCTAAGTAAAGCTTTTTCCCCAATTAAAATCGAAGTTATTGAACGGTGGTTGGGCCGCTATCCTCTTAAGGCGGAAGGGCCTTTTTGTTACAAGGTTTTATCGAGGGTTTTCATTTGCCAGTAGTTCGTCCAGTTTTTGTGTTGGCGAAAAGGAACCTTAAATCAGCCAGGGATTACCCAGATATTGTGAGGGACAAAATAGTGGCGGAGGTGGATTTGGCCCGCATGACTGGCCCTTTTCCATCTCCTTCCTTGGTAGATATGTGCATTTCTCCTTTGGGGGTTGTCCCTAAAAAGGAGGCTGGTAAATTCTGGTTGATGCAGCACCTGTCCTATCCAGACAGGGGGTCCGCTAACGATGCGTTAGATCCAAACGATTGCAGTGTCGCTTATCAATCTTTTGAGGACGCCCTCCAGGTGGTGCAGGAGTTTGGTAAGGGAGCCCTATTGGCGAAAATAGACATAGAGTCTGGTTTCAGGCTTCTTCCATTGCATCCCGATTCTTTCAAATTCATGGGTTTTAAGATTGACGGTTCATATTTTGTAGATAAATGTTTGCCAATGGGATGCTCCGTTTTCTGCTCCTTTTTCGAATGTTTCAGCTCCTTCCTGCAATGGTGCATTCAGCCTGGTTCAGGGCAGTCGGGAATAGCCCATTATTTAGTTGATTTTTTATTGGTTGGTCCCGCTGATAGCGACATTTGCAGCGAGCTGCTTTTATCAGTACAGGCTCTTTTTCGCGTTATGGGAGTTCCCATTGCGCCGAAAAAGATGGAAGGGCCGACCACAGTGTTGTCCTATTTAGGTATCGAAATTGATACCGGGATGGGATTATGTTGGTTGCCCCACGATAAAGTTGCTAAGATGCGTGAGTATCTAGGGCTTTGCCTTTCCGCAAAAAATATTTTATTAAAGCAGTTGCAGTCATTACTCGGCCTGCTTAATTTCTCTTGCTGAGTGATTCCTATGGGCAGGATCTTCTGTCGTAGGTTAGAGAGGGCCACAGCGGGTGTAAAAAAGGTGCACCATTTAATTTGTTTGACTAGTGAACTCAAGGAGGACATGCGCATATGGTACGTGTTTTTACAGGACTTCAACGGGGTTCGGATTTGGTTACCCAAGCCAGTGGCCAACTCTGAACTCCAGCTTTATACGGATGCGTCTGGAGCTTGGGTTTTGGTGCCTTTTTCAAGGGTCAGTGGTGCGTGGAAACTTGGCCACAAGATTGGCAAGCTGCCGGTTTTACAGCCAATATGCTCCTCCTTGAGTTGTTCCCAATTGTGGTAGCAGTAGAGATTTGGGCTGCGCAGCTTAGTAATCGTAGCATAAATTTCTGGTGCGACAACCTGAGGGTGGTTCAGGCCATTAACAACCAGAGAACCGTTTGTCCCCAGGTTCTCAGTTTGCTTAGGCATTTAACATTATTATATCTGATAGGGAACTTTGAATTTAAGGCTAGGCATGTCCCGGGCATTGAAAACGAGATAGCGGATGCTTTATCTCATTTTCAATGGTCCAGGTTTAGGTAATTGGCACCCACAGCCAGCGTTCATGGCTTATCTTGTCCTGCTCATGTCTGGCAGATCATCAGGCTGGGCATCGATGGACTCACTCTGAAAGCTTTGGCACCGGGTACCTTAAGGTCCTATATGGCGGCGTGGAACTCCTAGCTGGCCTCCATTGCCAAAATAGATCAGGGCAAGGGAGCAGGCGCGTTTAGGCGATCACCGTATACCAGTTGATACCAGCTTGTTGAAGAATCTCGTGGTGGCAGTAAAAGGGTGTGTCTCTAGATGATTATGAGGCGATGTGGTTCAGTTTGGCGTTCATCTTGGCATTTTTCGGAGCGCTGCAAGTAGCAGAGCTGGTGGCTGCTAGCAAGAAATCAGTGCAAACAGGGATTTTAATGGATAATGTGATTGTAAAATCGACTTGATTTTGCTGAAAATTCAGCGATCAAAAACCGAACAATTAGGTAGGGGACATTGGGTGTCAATTCCTGCGCATCCGGACCCGAGCATATGCCCTGTAGCCATAGCTAAGCATTACAATCAGCAGCGTCCATGCGGGGGTTGCAATGGCTAGTTCACGAAGACCTTTCACCGCTCTCACATTTTCAGTTCAATGCAATTTGTAAACGTTGTATGATAGCCCTTGATTTGCCGATAGAGCATTATGGCACGCACTCATTCAGAATTGGTGCGGCCACTTGTGCAGCAGCAGCGGGTTCTTCCAGTGAGGCAATCAAGCGATTGGGTCGGTGGAAGTCTTCCACTTATAAAGGTTATATTAGAGGTGACAAGCTGCTTAATTAGATAGCGCTTCATGCGAGTTTGTTTTTTGGGAAACCCAGTTCCTTATGCTACCCGCCACTAGGGGGGGATTGGAGTTCTTTTCACTTTTGCCCTCAAAGAGGTTTTGTGTTGTTCACCTCCATCTGGGTCACTCACACAACTCAGTTTTCCCTCCCTCGTTGTTGTTCAAAACGTATGGTGTATAAACACTAATGTTCTTTTATAAACCTTTTTTCATACAGGTCGTGGTAGGGTATTTGATAGGGTGTGTATCGTGGGTAATTTGTATGTGTATTGGGCTGGCAGACACCCCCTTGCTCGAGGGACCCCCTTTAATATCAGCTGGATAGGGGTGCGTGGTTTCAGATGGAATGGCTTTTTGACTCTTCTTTGGGATTCAGAAAAGAAATGGGGTGTCCCAGACTTGGGCACGTGTAAAGGTGTAGAGATTATCATTGCTGTGAAGAGAGACTTACAAATAATTGCTGAGCATTGGCCACAAGTTCAATTAGTTTGGTCTGAAGTAGGGATGTGCAGGCTCGGATAGGTTCGAGTTTGCACGTGGAGTTCGGATTTTTCCCTCCAAAAAAACGGAACTCAGAACGAGGCAAAACGTCATCTTACATGGACGAACATCATCATTCCTGGTCTTTTGTCCAGGAATGATGATGTTCGTCCATGTAAGATGACGTTTTGCCTCGTTCTGAGTTCCGTTTTTTTGGAGGGAAAAATCCGAACTCCACGTGCAAACTCGAACCTATCCGAGCCTGCACATCCCTAGTCTGAAGTCATTCCCCGTAGATTCTGGAGAGGGGAGCAAGGTGGCGCGGCTTTAGATAGAGTGAGGAGAAAACTGAATGCTGCTGTGTCTTGTTACGTAGCAAGTCTGGGCGGGTGGGTTATCAAACACCCACGTCTCCGCTATGAGGAGGTTGACTTTTATAGATCAGATGGAGTGCATTTGGCTGGTGAAGGTTTGGTCTTATTTGTCTCAGCTCTTTTGTCTGGTATTGGAGGAAGTTAGTGGTCCTAGTTAGCTGGTGGCGGTACGTCGTCAGTGGACCCCGTATTTGGTGGAAAGCAGTGCTCCTTGGTGGCTCAATTTAGTGCAGCTGAACTTGGCTAGCATCCCCTTTTGAGAGAGGTGAGTCGGTGGCTGCCTTAGGGGAGGACCAAGTCTCCATCTTATGGAGGGATCAGCACTTTGCTAGATTAAGAGGGGATGGTACTACTCAAGATAGCTCACACTTGGGGGTGGAATCTCCACCCCATCTTAGTAATACATTCTTCATACGGGCTGTAGCCGAGTTAGCACTGCTTTTTCACCACCATGCTCGAATATTACAGATCAATTACAATCCGATTTAATAAATTTGGCTGCGACCTCTTTTTTGTAAATCTATTCAGTTGTCAGTGTCATTATTTTAGATGGTTAAGTTTAAGTTAAGTATGGTGAAAATAATAAAACTATGGGTGATTTAAAGCACTCAAATGCTAGCATAAGCATGAGAGGAGATAAGCACCCTGTTTTTTATTGTAGCAGTAATGGTTAGAACTGGCTTTGGGTTGCAGTCTCGTTATTGGTACTTGTATTGGTTCAGTCAAAGCGGACAGCCTATCAGGGACCTGTTTAGGTGGGCTCTGTTTAGGGATATTAGGGCACTGGGAGGAGTCGGCTTCCTCTTTTCCAGTTGTGATCCCACCCACCCTGCAATTTGAATCGGCTTGGGCCGATGTTATTCGTTGGAATGTTATTTCTTTGTTTTCTTCCAACAGGTGACGCGCAGCTGGCGGAAAGCAGTGCTCCTCGGCGGCTCAATTTAGTGCAGCTGAACTTGGCTAGCATCCCCCCTTTGAGAGAGGCGAGTCGGTTGCTGCCTTAGGGGAGGACTAGGTCTCCATCTTATGGAGGGACCAGCACTTTGAGCTATCTTGAGTGGTACCATCCCCCCTTAATCTAGCAGACTTGGGGGTGGAATCTCCACCCCCATCTTAGTAATACATTCCGCTTATGGGCTATAGCCGAGTTAGCACTGCTTTTTCGCCACCATGCTCGAATATTACAGATCAATTACAATCCGATTTAATAAATTTGGCTGCAACCTCTGTTTTGCAAATCTATTCAGCTGTCAGTGTCATTATTTTAGATGGTTAAGTTTAAGTTAAGTATGGTGAAAATAATAAAACTATGGGTGACTTATCTCCATTGAAGTCTATGATGGGACCCGCTACATTGTATCATTGATGTAACCACAAGGTTAATTGTGTTTATGTCAGATGAACGATTTGCAAACGATTGAATGTTTTTGACTGTATTAAAATGAATGGAAATCGTAAAAAACTGACTGCAAACACATCAGATGTCAGATATCGTTATCTGTCAAACGGGAACGTGCATCGTTCATCATTCATCATTGCACACATGACAGATTTTCCTTCAGATATGAACGATTGAATGATTTTTAAAATTGTAATCGTTTAGATCTGAAGAAAAATCTGACCGTGTGTATGCACCATTATAGAAATGCGGTAGCCTTGCTTGTAGAGGTGCTGCTAAATAGTACACACTGTAAACAGACATTTACTTTGTGCTCAGTGATATTGTTAGGGATAATGCGACCAAGACTTGCTGTTTACATCTGAGGAAAGCAGTTTGTAGCGCTCTGGCTGAACTACAACTACCAGCATCCGTGCTGTTTGCCGGGCCTACTGGAAGTTGTTTATCAACAATGGGTGGCATGCCTCAGGTTACCTCATCCTGCTTTACACACTGTATGTAACATGTAAATATGAATATATGTGACCAATATACACAAATAATTTTTGTAGTAAATGTATTTGCACTTTATTGCACACATCCTGGCAAGAAGATGCTCTGTGCTGCTGTTCATATTTCTGGTCTCTCGCATTACACGCACCATCTACATTATACAGTTATTCTGCTTAGAGTCACCTACATACAAAGGAGGCAGGCGTTTATTGAGCTGAACTGTATTTATAATAACAGCCTATCAATTCACCAGGGTCCAGAGGCAAGCGGTTGGGTTTGGGAGGGAGCAATTAAAAAAACTGGGTAAATATGAAAATCTACCATGTTTTGCCCACCCTATCAACTTGGTGGTTCAGAATTTTTTTTAAAAATGAAAGGGGCATAGAGTCTGCGGCCATAACTATTTCTGGACATTTTGGGGATGTGTCAACCACATGTAGAAGATTTCAGCGGCTGTGGCAGTGCAACTTCCAACCTGGCACATCAGGATACAAATGTTTTCATTAATCAAGAGGCCTGAGGGAGATGGAGTATGTATGTAGTTGAAGGCAGGGAAAGGAAGGATTGATTCACAGTAAATTTAATTTACATTTTGGATTTCGTAGCAAATTTATGAGGGAGAAGGGGAGTCATTTACAAAGAAAATTGACTCATTCACATCAGTCCTTGCCCCAGTTGAGCTCTTTGGTGGTTCCTCATTTTTTTTTTAAATGAAAGGGGCATGCAGGAGATGCTGTCTGTGGAAGCACACAAAACAGAAGCAATGAAAAGGCAGGGGACAGAAGGATTTAAAAATCTGGTACTAAACATATCTTATCATTGTGGTTCTGGGATTATGTATGGGAAGGCTGGGAGGGGAGGAGAGAGAACATATCCAGATACCATCATAAAATAGCCTCTCCATTTGGTGCTCAAGTTGAATCTCCCCAAACATGGCTGTTATGATCAAGGAAAGCCAAGCCCACCGGGAGGCATCTACGAATTAAGGTTGAAAAATGGCATAAGAGTATTTTGCAAGTGTACCTATTTGTGATATTAGTTGATATAAATACAGTATGAAACTTAAAAAAAAAGTAAGCATCAAAGCAGCAGCACAAAAGCATGACAGTTAAAAAAAATATAGGACATCTATGAAACATTTGCCACACAGTAGTGGTAGACATGATGGCAGTTTCACAAACTATAAAATTAAAAATGTCAGGCAATTCCTCAAATAGCACATAGTGCAGAGAACACAGGTGCAAGATGGAATTGTCCTTGGGCCCTTCCACCAACCCTAATGTTGTATATAGTAGGGATGTGCGCCGGACCATTTTTGCCGGATTTGGATTTGGTTCTAATTCGTCGTCCGGATTTGGATTTGGATTTGCCAAACTGCGGTGACTGGCTTTGGATTTGGATTTGGATTTTTTTACAAAAATTTACAAAAAAAGCTAAAATCACATAAATCTGTTTTTTTTTTCTTCCTAGAGTATTATTAACCTCAATAACATTAATTTCCAGTCAATTTAGAACACCTCACAGCTTATAATATTGTTTTCAACATTATTTGCCAAAGGTTGCAGTGAGCCGACTGGTTACTAAGCAACAGAGCAGCGGCACAACGACACAGACACCACAGTATAAAGCACATCTATGACACATTGCCACACAGCAGTGGCAGAAATTAAAAGTAGTGCACCCACCCAGTGGGGTATGGCCAGCAGAATCTCAGTACTTGTTACAAAGTGGGCTACGGTCCAAGAAGTCACAGTGCACAATCTTATTCACATTACACCACACATAGTGCCCCTGATTCACATTACACCATAAAGTAGTGTCTCTTATTTATGTTACGACACACAGTACTGCCCCTTTTACACAATGCCCACAGTAGTGCCCCTTTTACACAATGCCCACAGTAGTATGCCCCCCAAGTAGTATGGCCCCCCAAGTAGTATGGCCCTCCCAAGTAGTATGGCCCCCCAGTAACAGGCCCCCCAGTAACAGGCCCCCCCAGTAGCAGGCCCCAAGTATTATGCCCCCCCAGTAGCAGGCCCCCCCAGTAGTATGCCCCCCCAAGTAGCAGACCCCCCCCAGTAGCAGCCCCCCCCAGTAGTATGCCCCCCCAGTAGTATGGCCCCCCAGTAGCAGGCCCCCCCAGTAGTATGGCCCCCAGTATTATGCACCACAGTAGTATGGCCCCCCAAGTAGTATGGCCCCCAGGAGTATGGCCCCCAGTAGCAGGCCCCCCAGTAGCAGGCCCCCAGTATTATGCCCCCCCAGTAGTATGCCCCCCAAGTAGCAGACCCCCCCTGGTAGTAGCCCCCCCCAGTAGCAGGCCCCCCCCAGTAGCAGCCCCCCCCCAGTAGTATGACCCCTGAGTAGTATGGCCCCCCCAGTAGCAGGTGCCCCCAGTAGTATGGCCCCCCAGTAGTATGCCCCCCCAGTAGCAGGCCCCCTAGTAGAATGGCCCCCCAGTAGTATGCCCCCCCAAGTAGCAGACCCCCCCAGTAGCTGTGCCCCCCCAGTAGCACCCCTGGCCCTTACACACATAAAAAAAAAAAAACTTACCTGAATCCCCGCTCCCGCGCCGTCCGCTCTGCATCCACGCGCTGGGGAGGAAGACGGAGCTCCTGAGTGAGCTCCAGCCGGCTCCCTCCGTGCAGCAGCCAATGAGAGTCTGTGTGACTCTCATTGGCTGCTGTAACAAACACACAGCTGCCGCTGGCGGCTGTGTGTTTGTTCTGTGTAGGGCAGACCGCTATCACAGCGGTCTGCCCTACACAATAGGAGCCCTGATGTCGGATTCTCTAGCGAGAATCCGACATCAGGTGGCCGCCGTTCAGCCCCGAACGGGGATCCGAGTCAGGCGGGTAACACCCGAACAGCGTTCGGGTGGACTCGGATCCCCTATGTTCGGAGCGGTTTGGATGCCACAGAATACGAACCGCTCATCTCTAGTATATAGTAAACAGAACATGCACAGTTTAATAAATAAATCACTTCAGGTTCTTAGATGGTTAAGGTCCCTACCTCTACTTACTACTCTGATATGAAGTAGTCGTGCATCCAATTTGATATGGCTAATTCAGTCCTCCCCTATTCAGGATTCCTCAGAAGAATCCTTCAGCCTGCTGCTGCTGGGAGTGGATCTTCATCGCAGAAGGGGACCAGGAAGACTACTAGTAGTAGTTTAAAAAAAACAATTGACTGTTAAACAATCCTTTGCAAGGGGGAGCAAGTATGACAGCAGTCACCAAGTTGCACAGCGGATCACTAACCCCATAACATCTATGCTTGTATTAGATGTACGTCCAATATCTGCCATTAATGCAGTGGGCTTTAGACAATTAATTGAGGTCCTGTGTCCCCGCTACCAAATCCCATCTAGGTTCCACTTCATTAGAAAATAAATTCCCAGTCTGTACAGGGACATTAAAAAATTGATTAGTATCCTCCAAAATGTCATTGTACCAACTGTCCACTTAACCACAGATATATGGACAAGCGAAACTGCGCATACGCAAGATTACATGACTGTAACATCCCACTGGGTGGGTGTATTGTCTTCAGCGGCACCAACAGCAGCAGCATCTAAGAAACAGCAGTTCATTCAGAGGCAGCCTACTCTGTGTTTCACCAGTTTCACTAAGAGGCATACCACTGACAATCTCAGGGAAGTCATTGCAAAATGGTTTACCCCGCACGGACTCTACTTGGGATTTGTGATTTCTAACAATGCCACCAATATTGTGAGAGCATTACAGCTGGGTGAATTCCAACATGTCCCATGTTTTGCTCACACAATCAACTTGGTGGTGCAAATTTTTAAAAAAAATTACAGGGCCGTGCAGGAGATGCTCTCTGTGGGCCTAAAAATTTCTGGACATTTTCACCATTCAGCAGGTGCATGTAGAAGATTGCAGCACCTTCAAGAAATGTTCATTTGCCCTGCCACCAGTTGAAGCAAGAGGCAGTTACAAGGTGGAACTCCATCCTTTAAATATATATATATATATATATATATATATATATATATATATATATATATATAAAGATGAATAATGCACTACAAAATTAATTTTTATTATTATGAGAATAACTCACCAGTGGTTTGGTTTATTATTGAATTGTTAATGACATTGATTGTTTATAAATTTTGGGTCCCTGTAACTCTTGTGTTGCCTTGCGCATTTCTATGTATATTATATTCTGTCCATGCTCAGTTTACTCACTTCCGGCCCGTGGGTCCCTGCGTTCCAGATGATGGAACGCACCTCATTTCCGGTTTAGCGCTTTTGGCCACGTGACACGTGGCCAAACGCGGCTACATAAGGGGACACAGGTAAGGAGATTTGTGATGCTATTCTTTGGAAATATGTTGTCTTTTAATCACATGTTGTGCTGCTGCTGGTCTTGATAAAGGTCATGTTGGACCGAAACGTCGACTGACACATGTAAGCTATCAAATCGACTTTACCTGTTGGAAATGCTCTGGTGAGTGCCCCTTATTCTACTTGAGATATATATATATATATATATATGTGTATGTGAAATTTACACTGTAATATATCTCATGTCAATCTTAATAGACAAACGTCACATTACACTATCAGGATCTTTTTAGTATTATAGTGTATCAGAGGGCTTACCCAAGCAAGACTTAAACATATTACAGATATTTAATTGGCTTGGGTGGAGGCACCAATTTGATAGTATGTGTACCACTTAATGATAGATTAACGGCTGGTAAAATAGATTTATAGGAGTTAGTAACCTGGTGTCCCTTTAGAGAGAAAAATGGGGATTACATCAGACCCAGCTGCAGTTCATCACTCAGGAACAGGAAGAGTTTAAAACTCTCATACACCCACTGCTCTGAGCACTGATGCTGAATAGCGGCCAGTTTAGTAGGCCAGAGTGTTGTAGTGCCAGGGACCAAGGGCTATGCTGGGAGAGCATGGCCAATTGTGGCTGCAAGCCACTGCTGGCTGCTAAGCATGAGAAGTACTGGGATCTTTTATGTTAATTTGCTTATTTGTGTTATATGCCTGTGTTTCCAGGTCTAAGCCTGAGTATGCTAGAGTGCAGTGTCTGCTGCTATTAGAAGACACTGCTTTACCGAGTACCTGCCTGTCTTGAGTCCTCATTTCAACACCCCGTGTTACAATAGTTTCAAGGTACAAAGAGGGTTTTGGCCTACTCATTTCCCCCATCTGCCCCGGTGTTTCTTTTTATTTTTAAATGCCAAGGGACAAAACAATGGAAGCCTCTGATGGCATTGCAGCATGTGGTGCATGAAGTGAAAGAATGAAATTGGGGGTGTAGGAATACATTGGATCATAAGTAATATAGTAAGTATTGTTAAGATCATGATAACTGAAGTTAGTGATGGGAGAGGAGGGAAGGGATGATTCTCCAATCAAATCTGCATACGATTCAAAAATGATAATAGGGTGATGTGCTGAGACTGACTAATCTAGGTGTTTGATATGTCCAATCCCTTTTATCTGATTGCTTTCTCTAATGATATATCTTAAAATGAGGAGTTTTTAAACTGACTCTGGGAAAGGCATTCATATCCATTCTTATTGGGTAGGAGTGAGAATCCCAGTGTGAGAACCCTTTGAAGTGAACAATGGTAAATACAACATGTCTTCTGGAAATGAGCTAGGGTCCTATGATTTGAGCAATACAGTATCCTTTCCCCGGAAATACAGAGACTGATAATACTGTATATAAGTTTATTATTACAAGAAAGGAGAGTTGTTTTGAGGTCAGAAGGTCTGTTTCAGAGTTGAACACTATTCTGATGTTTATGCAGTTGAGCGATTATTGGTGGTTGGCACAGCTGCAATGCGCACATGCTGCAAATAAATTGTGGTCGTGGTCGCTGTGAGGATTCACTCGCAATTGATTGACAGGAAAATACCTTTATGTGGGTGGTTACAGGGACTTCCAAAACGCGGGCATGTCGGGCCACTTCCTGGGCGTGTACTAGTCGTTGTCAGCGATCGCGCAAGCAGAGAACAAAGCTCCAGTGTTTTAATTACAATGTCCATTCTGAGTGACCATAGTCTCACTGGAGGAGTTGATGTTTTGAGGATCTGCATACAATGCTGTGTTTGTATATGTAGTTGCGGACAGCTACAAGGGCTCCGGTGTGCGTCTCAATACAAAATCTGCCACTTGCTGCAGTAATATATTTTAGCAACTGCGATCCATGAGAGTATGCAGTTGCATATGCATTACTGTCCATCCCTGGATCAGGCCCAGAAAGTTGGATGGAACCAGTCCACATACACCTAGCCTAAATATGCCGCATGGTATGAGATGCCTGGCGCAAGTGAGCCGCCAGGTTCCAGGTTCCATGATACACGGCTTCTACTGAGCATCTTTTTTTGTGTCGTTTTCATCTAAAAATGCTTCTTAGTCGCAAATGGACGCGATAAACCTTTTCCTGGGGCTAAATTGATTAATTTGTTATGTGACACTTGAATATGTGTGTGACTGAATCTGTTTGCAAAGCACAACTGACCTTGGTGTGGAAAAAAAACGCGCCCTTTGCACCATAGCACTTCGTATACAAATTCTGACTCAGTCGCACACAGATATACAAGAGACGCATATAAATTCAATAAGTATAGTGTCATGAAGCGGTTTTTCAGGGGTAAATTTACTAAAGGTTGATTGATCGATTTAAAATCAATGAACATTGATCAACATTGATGTTGTGTTTCTGGCACTAAAACACACGGGCCCTGATTCAGAGCCGGACGCTCTGACCAGAGCGCTCGCTCTGAATCAGGGCCCACCTCCATAATTATGGAGCGTCCTCCTGGACGCTCGTATAGCTGTGGGTCACCACCCACAGCATATACGAGCATTCAGGTTGATGGTCGCGATGGTCTTGACCATCGTGACCATCGCCACTGCGAGCCGAAGCCTGCGGTTGAGTTTCTCAACCGCAAGGCCCGGAGTGATTTTGGCTCTATCAGAGCCAAAATCACTCCCACTGACATCACTAGTGATGTCAGTGGGGCCGGCTTCTGACGGTAGGCGTTCCCTTGGGAACGCCTCCGTCTGGCAGGCACGCCCCCGACACGCCCACCAAAGGGGGCGTGCTGTCAATCAACATCGACAGCACGCCCCCTTTGATCAGACACAACGAGCGAAGAAAAGTCCTTCGCTCGTCGCGTCTCGCGCATGCGCACGACGGAGCTCCCTCCGTCGTGCGCATGCGCAGTGCACACCATCGACCCACTTGCGAGCGGACAGCCGCTCGCGAGTGGGTCTGAATCAGGCCCACATTTACTAACACAAACAAAAAGATGCCCATCGTTAGCCGAGTCAGTTGTAATCTGGTAACCGTGCCTGCAGCAATAGTACATGAGGACACATCTGTATATTGTGTTGAATTTAAGCAGTTTTATAGAAATGTTCAGGAGCATGTAGAACGTGAGGCAGCCATCTTGAATATGTTCCAACAAATGATAGTAGCTGTTTGTTCTATAAAGGGGTTTTCTAAAAATCAATTTCACTAAGTAACTCCCCTTCCCAATAATAGTGCATTAATAGAAATCCCTCTCCTGGAACCATCATAATTCCCTGTAGTAGAAAAGTCCAGGCGCTACAATACATCCGTATTTCGCAGGGACCACTTTGATCATTGCTTGGCTCTCCCTGTAGCAAAAAGATCAAACACAGTGGCTTTAATAGAAGGTCTAAGAGCTGTTGTGTAGCATCTGCCCTGCTGTGATAAAGTGACGTTATTTTCTAGACTTGACAGCTGCACATTTAAATGTCCCCTAATTCTGCATGTTAGTTAGATGCAATTACAGCCATCCCATCTAATTATCTAGGTTTTAGCTAACATATATTGAAAATTAGTATTTGGAATGAAAAATGCCTTATTATCAAATTCAGTAATCAAGAATGTTGGGGATTGTAGTCCTTTAACGTCCGCTGAGACAGTATCATGTGCAACCTGTGTGTAATCTATTATTCATGCACTTAATAAATAAGTAGCAGCAGGCAGCAGAGACAATGCAGTGTCACATAACATCCCAGATGTGAGGGGGCCTGTCTGCAGCATCCGTGTGGGCCCCCTCCTCTCTGGTAGCGCAGTAGACTTGGATTTTGTGCCAGAGTCTATTGCGCATGCGCCGTGGTCCCGGGGACATCACTATTGCTCATGCGCAAATCACCAGAAAAATGGCCACCATGCCATTTTCCTGGTGATTAAAGTGGGAGGAACCAGCTGACACTGACTCCAGAGAGGTCAGTATACTAATTTATATGGATGCAGGGTGTGGGGTGTGGGCCCCCTGTACACAGAGCCCATGTGCATCGCACCTATTACAGATATGCCATTGTAATACATGCTATATTATCATAGTGTTTTTCTGTGCTATCAATTCTTATAGATATCAAGACCGATAAAGTGGAGATGTTGTCAATCAGCTTCT
The DNA here is from genome assembly GCA_031769625.1 of Taudactylus pleione. Lineage (NCBI taxonomy): Eukaryota > Metazoa > Chordata > Amphibia > Anura > Myobatrachidae > Taudactylus > Taudactylus pleione. Next base: position 610,401 of record JAUIMM010000951.1, read on the forward strand.
ATATATCATTTATCTAGCACAGTTTACAAAATTACAGTTATGAACTGACTGGTTGCTATGGGCAATGTTTCTCCAAGGCTTAATAAAGCTAATTATAATACTTATCTTTTTTTTCATGACAAGAAGAATGAATGGGAAATTGGGATGGGTTAACAAATATTTTGTATATCTGTTATGAAACTAATATACTTTTGGTTCTTAGCTGTCTTTTTAATACTCCTCTCTAGCTATTGTATGTAATTCCTTACACCTACTCCCATGATTTTTTATGAGATTATAAAATATGGATAAACCTACAAAGACAATTCTAAACCGCAGTCTGGCTGCTTCTGTTTTTCTAAGCTGAATTAAATCTAGGGAGTTGCTCAGTACCTATAAGTGTAAAAATAAATTCAACTCAATTATTACCATAATTATTAACAATTAAGGATCATTAGAATATCCTGTTTTCTGTCCTAGCAATTATGATTTCCTATGAATCATTAGCTCCTAATTTAACAAAAATAGACCTTATTAAATGAACAATATGAGGATATAGAAATACATTATTTAGCTACAATAAGTGTTCGCTTTGTTATGACATGACTCCCCACCCAGATTATATGTATTATATAATTACATTCAGTGTTGACACAAACATTGCTTGATATTTTTTTATTCTATGAAAACCTGTGTAACGACATGTACAATGTATCTACAACTTACTGCACCCACTGCCAGTCAGAATGGCATCTACAATCCACAGAAAAAGGCACTGCCTTGGCACCCCCACCAGTATGGCATTCCTGTGTTTCATCTGTATTATGGACCTAATTCATGATAGAGAGGCGTGTGCTCCAGTGCTATCTCCTACTCATGTATTAAAAACAGGCAGCTACCTTTATGAAAATGCCTGCCGTAAGCCTTACAGACCATGTGTGACCCTGTGCCCCTGAGCCATCTTGGAAATGTGTCTTAGAGACTGTACATGTGTGATGTACTTACACGGATGTGTAGTACATTTTCTACCATGTGTAGTACCCCAGATATCACTGCTACTGCTGTCTCTGGTAACATAACTGCTTACTCTGTTTTACACTCTCTTACCACTGTTACCATTGACAACCGCTGTTATTCCGAATAAACCTCCAAACCTGCTTAAAGATAAACTGTCTGGACTAGCCTCCTTTTAACAGTCTTATTGTTCTACACCAATAGGACATCAATTCAACAATTCAGAGGTGCAATCAGTGTTGATGTTGGATAATGCGGTGGAGCAATTTTTGGTTAATATGCATGCGACAAAGTTGCACTGTGCACACACAGTGATGAGTTTAAGACAGCATTCACATTAAGGATTTTTTCCCAAAGTGAGTGATAGATAGTTAGCATTTGGAGGAGTTAATGGGGGTTGGCTGCAAAAAAGCAGACATGTGGGGACCATTTTCTGAACGTGCCCTAACGATCCTTTGCAAATTTGTAAACAGCTGCAGAGGCCCCAACATCTTAGGTGAGATGAACATTCTGAAACACCAATAGGGATGCTCAGATGTTTGATGTGCGACTGATGTTCCAGATGTTTCATCTTTTGTATGTAAGTGGCGAATATGAGATGCCGGAGGCAGGCGTCTCTGTGGACAAGACATCAGCTAAATCATTAGCATATTTTCGCAGCAATGCAGTGTACGGAATCGCAGTCACAACGAGATTTGCATGCACCTGTGAATCAGGACCCTATGTTCCATAACAGTAATACTACAGAAAAAAGGTACAAGTCTTACATGAGAGAGATAAATGCCAGCACTCCTGACCTTGTGTCAGCAGTTGAGTAAAAGCTAGTGCTATTATAAAATTACATTTTCATCTGGGTAGATTGTCAAACTGAGCAAGATTATATTTGAAAATTATAGTTTCATACAGAACTGAGCAAGAGTTATGAGTCAGGATGAGGCAACTCTCTCTTATCATAGCCAGGAGGCATGTGGTTTATTATAGTTCTGGTCCTACAGAACAAATATTCTTCCAGTAGTATTATAAAATTATTTTTTCTGTCAGTGATAAACTCAACATTAACCAACAATATATTCTCCCAGGAGGTATGGATTAGAACTGGTCAGATGCCTTTCAATCCTTGTCAGTCTTGCATAAATCAATGTATGCCTGTGTGTTCCTAACTATTCTATTTTCTGGATTGCTAGAGTAAAAATACTACCGTGGTTTGAGAGTTAACCCCTCTCTTGCTGTGACTCTGATCTGATAACTAGTGTAGAGTTTCAGAATTCTGTTTACTTTCAGTGATTGCATTCATCTTTACTTTGTATGTTGAACTGGTTTAATGTTAATCATACACTTGGTCCTCTGTATGTGAGATTAAAGGCCAAACCATATCTTTGTTCTACAGAAGACCTATTCTCTATGATCTCTGATAGCGCAGAAGGAAGGTAATGCCAAAGAGTTCTCTAAATCTATTACAGGCAAAGCAAAAAATGAGTTAAACTCATGAGATTAATGAAACAGCACAAAAACAATATTCCCATGAAACAGTGTTCATTACATGTGTATGGAGATGCGCATTACATTATCGTATCTGTATTTTGAGTTCTCGAAGATGCTTTAAATACTGTATATTTATAAAATTACAAACATGAAAAACAACATATGGCTTATGCACTATAACTATGTTTGTAATGTTAGATATTGTAGCTTGTAGATTCTTCATGGAAAATGCTTAAATATGATTTACAGTTGTTCTCTGGAATGTTTAAGCTTCTGTATATTGTAGGTTTTTTATGTACATAGTTAGATTGGTCTACCTGGTATGGGATGGGATCCAATTTCTATTTCTATTGGCTAGTGGGCCTGCCTGACTACTCCGCAAACTGTGTTTGCATACACAATCCCACACCCACGAACACCACTCACACTAAGCCAAGGGTTTCAAATTCAGGAAACTGAGGGATTGATTCAGAGTTGTACTCTTTTAGCATCGCTGCTGGGTCTTTGGACGCAGCAGTTATGCTAATGTCGCAACAGGTGTCCCGTGTAAATAGACGCCACCTGCTGGCTTCTGTGATCTGCTGCTGCATCCGAGGATGCAACATTGGATCACTCTGCATCACCATTGGTCATCTGAGTAACCTTCAGGTTACACAGGATGGCGGGTGTTTTCACACAGCAGAAGCCAGTGAAGCTGCATACTAGGACGCAGCCACTGGCTTCAGCATGCCCAGAAAACACGGCTGATACGCACCAATTTTCTGGGATCTTGCCTGACGCTGCACCCACTTAGACCCTAAACCTCCGCAATAAGGCTGCAGCATCCGGCCACTGTGAATGAGCTTGCAGACACTGATCGGCACATGGACAGTATAGATCCTGCGCATGTGCCGATTGGCCACCATCGGGTTTGTGTACAACTCTGAATCAGACCCTGAATTGTCTTTGTAAAGGAGGTGAATTTCTCTACAGTATGTGTGCAATGTACCAGATACACTTTTTAAGAGCTGATTTTTGGTGTAACTCTAACTTCTTCCAAGACTTTGCAACCAACTATTTGGCCGCACAATAAATGTAATTTGCTAGCTAAGTAGCATATTTGTGTATTGGAAGGCATTTATCCTTCCTAATGGGTGCGCACAAATTAGTATATAAACACAGGTATATATTGTAACATTTAATTGAACAAATCACAAATATATTGCAACATGTATATAAAAAAGACTGTTTACTACACAAAGCATTAAAACATTGAAACTATCAATATATATCAACTACGCCCCTGAGTTATAATTGATATTGGAACTCCAAAGACTCTTATAAAATACTGTCAATTTGTAGTCCAGCACTCCAGATAGGTATGCAGTTCTTTAGCCCTTCATTGAGGGGTTATATTATTAAACAGATTATTTAATCCAGATGTACAAGGGGAAGTATAAAGTAACTTCTTTTTGTTTGTTTCTTCCAAATGATGTAAACCAACTCCATTAGATTTCTGGCTTATTTCCACATGATTGTGGCCAGATACAATAAGCAGGAATATTGTGGATGGTATGGTGAACAAGTTAGTGATGATAGTAGAGCGGCTAGCAAGCCGTACGCTACTCACAGATCTCCCCGTGCAGCTCCCGGGGCTTCCGGCTCTCGCTGCCACACTCGCTGTTCAATTGGAAGGCTCCGTCCAGCAGGCTCTGGATTCCCGACTTAAGCAAGTAATAAATCGGAGTAATGTTGGGAAACAAGATTAGAGTCCAAGCAGATATTCCATATAACGCAGGGGACTCTTGTAGGTTCTTGTAAAGCTGCATATACACGTAAAGATTTTCTTTCCAACCATCCAACTAGTTGATTGGTTGGAATGAATATCTGGTAAGGTATGAAAGCAAATGACAATCAGCAATTTGCTCCTAAACGCCGGAAAATGGACAAAAACTGTTGTTTGATCAAATTGTTTAGATCAAACATTTAACAAACTTGTCTGACGACCATTTTCATTTGTTTTCTGGCATTTAGGAGCAAATTGCTGATCATCAGTTACTCCCATACATTACCAGATTTTCATTCCAACCAATCAAGTAGTTGGATGGTTGGACAGAAAATCTTTACGTGTGTATGCACCTTAAGTCCCAGTTCTTTAGCCCTCAATGAAGGGCTAAAGAACTGCATATCTATCTGGAGTGCTGGACTATAAACTGACTGTTAAGGAGTCTTTGGAGTTCCAATATCAATTATAACTCAGGGGCGTAGTTGATATATATTGATAGTTTCAATGTTTTAATGCTTTGTTTAGTAAACAGTCTGTTTTATATACATGTTGCAATATATTTGTGATTTGTTTAATTAAATGTTACAATATATACCTGTGTTTATATACTAATTTGTGCGCACCTATTAGAAAGAATAATTTCATTCCAAAACACATATATACCTAATTGTTCAATTATTAAAGTAACAATCCGAGTTACTTATTGGGGAGCAGCATTATTGTATTGCACGTTTAAGGAGGTTTGACTGCAGTAGTTTCTTCATTATTGAGTGCCTGGTAAAGGATTAATTCCTTATCTTTGCTGTTAAGTAGCATATTCATCTGCATCCTGGAACAGTTAGCCTATATGGGAGGACCAAGTGTCTTTGGTAACTGGGTGTGAAAGGAGTGTGCTATGTAAGTAGCTTGAGTACGTAATTCCAAAAGCAAATACTTTTTGGCCATGTTGACCAGACATGTAAGAAAGTGCCTATTTGACCACATTCACTCCAGGATCTTTCCAGGTCCAGGATCTTTATTGTTGAACCTCTAAGCTAATTTATCTAGTGTATCACTGTATTTAATCAATAATAAATAGAACTAGAAGATATGCTTCTTCTGAGAGTGTGACAATCTGCTGGAAGTTATGTGTGTGCAGGTGTTGTAATCTATAGAGTTATATAAGCACACACCAGCGGATCACTCAAACTATGAACAGCCCAGTTACTTAATCAGTGGTTTTGATGTATTGAAAGATAACACGTACAGCCATACTCACTATTAAATGTACTCTGCCATAACTAGACATTCTGGTGCCCTTTGCCACAAAGACCATTGGTGCCCCCCCTATTTTTTAAGTATAGAACTTATGGGGAAGGGGCATGGCCTTACGGCACCCCCCCATGTTTATCTCTTGTGAGATAGTGAACTGGATTGGTTTTGTAACTCCCTTTCACTAATAAACATGTGGATAAGGAAAATGTAGTATACAGTTGTGTGCTTAGAAAGTATAATTATATTTGTATGTATTTGGCTGTGGCCTGGATTATATGTATTTGTTGGCATTGTGAGTTTTAACAGTAAATAATATCATTAGTGACAGTGGACTTCTTTATGATGGGTACAGTGCAGGAGCCCTCACGCTGCTATACATTCATTGGTGGCAGTTTAGTCGAGGGCAGAACTCTCCAGAAGCCCCACGCACCAGTGAGACTAGAACGATCGCATGCTGAGGCCAAGAGTGACTTGGGCTAAAGGTGGGAAGAAAGCAGCTCACATAGGCCACTATATAAGAGGAGACCGCCACTACTGAGGAGGACTGTGCTGCTTACCTTACAAGCCGGAGGGAGCTGCTCCTGGGAGCCACAGTTGACAGAGCACACTGCGCTGTGGCGGGTGCAGGAGGCCTGTGCTCTGGAGAACAGCACTGCCCATCAGAGGTGATGCCAGGGGTCTCAGTGAAGAGGCAGTCCCAGACTGCGAGCCATCCCTGCCGCAGAGGTCTGGCCCACAAGAGGAGGAGCAGCTCATGATTGGAGGCGGGGAGGAGAGCCAGTAAGCAGTGGCACCTTCCAATAAGCAAAAAGGAGCAAACAGGTCTGCACAGTAATACACCCTCCGCACATACCCATAGAAAAGTACTGCAAATTAGCAGTGCTGTAACAAGGTCGTGGGGCAGCAATGGTGCCACCCACCGAGCCCTGTGCTCGGTATGGTGGCACCGCTCGCACACCCCTAGTTACGGCCTTGCTTGCAGATAGTGGTGCAGGATTGATGGAACAGCTTTATGCAGGTTTAAACTGGGGTCTCTTACATGGAGCTAAGTGGAAGACATCTTTCTTCCACTGTGCCACTCTCACAGACATGTGGAGAAGCACATTAGGTTGGGAAGTGGATAGATCCCCTTCAGTTTTTGTACCCTGACGTCATCAGTTACTGTCCAACGTCATTCCCTACTATCCACGTGGACATAGAGGGGAAATATAAACCTGTGATGAGCAAAAAGAGCCACCATGCCCTTCATGTTGCGTGAATCAAGCCTGTGAGGGGACAAGTTTGGTTTTTTTGGTGGATTGTATGGGCTTGGAAACGCACTTCCGGCCTCACTCTACGTCACTTCCAGATACTAATACTGAAGGGGAAATATACCTTTCTCATCAGGTTGAAGGTCAGGCCTTCTCTGCAGACTCTGGGTCCTAGTGCCCAGTATGTATACACAGTTGGGGAGATACTGCAAGAGTGGACTGATTTCTAACACAATCTTCATCTAGAGTTGACCCAGCCCCAAATCCAAGCGCTAAATCTAGAAAAGCACTCTCATGCCCGGCCCCAGTTCCAAGCACCAAAACTAGCAAATTGCTATAATTGGTTCACCTTTGTTTTTGTGATGAATGCAAAGTTTCAAGTATGTTGCATCCCTAACTGTTTCACCTTTATGGAGAGACCACAAGGCAGTGGTGAAGTTACCATTAGGCATATGCCTTGGGTGTCACTTGTTAGGGGGCAGAACACTTGTTCTATTACCATTACCTTCAGTCTGGACTTTCCCAGTAATTACTAAATATTCCACTGTATTGTTTTCTATGCCAACTCAAGTGGGGTGTGGCTCTTTATACTTCATGCTGGATTATGTATGGAATTGTATATCTAAATTCATGATGCTCTGGCCCGTATTCAATTCCAGGCGATAACATCATTTTCGCCTATTGTAATTATCCCCGTATTCAATTACACAGACATTTCGCAGGTGCGAAAAGTCAATGTAAAAAAATGGGGATAAGTTTTCTCCAGCCTTTAGCTGGCGAAAAAAAGTGCAGATTTGGGGTTTAGGGGTGCAAGCTTAAAAACAATAGCCTGCACCCCTGGGAATACCCCCTAAAAACAATGTGTGCAAAAAAAAATTTAAAATAAAAATCGGGGACACCCCCCAAAAAAACATTTAATTTTGGTGGTTAAAAAAAAAATAGGGAAGACACTTGTAAAATAGATAAATTCAATCCAGAGGGGTTCCCATATATGCGGCAGGTGTTTTCTTCATTGCGGTGAGTAGCGGCAGGTGCATTTTTGAAGAATTTGTAAAAATTATTTTAGGGACTTAAAAATATGCTTGCACCCATTTTCATGTACCCCAAATTTGATGGGCATAGTTGTTTTTCCAAATAAAATTGCTAAATGCTCTTCTGCTCACCTTCTTCAAAGCCGCATTTATGCACCTGTCGCAGCTATTTAAAAACCCAACTTCCCTTCAGCAGGCAAAAACGGGGGTACCCATAGTGATCCCCCATGTGTGGACATCTTTAGGGGGGTGATAGGATGTTTTCCCGAAAATTAAATTTTTTTCGAAGCTCCCTGTTTTGCCGGGTCCCATTTTCGTGTTCTTTGAAATTGAATATGGGGATTATCGGGCATGCGCACAATACTTTTCCGCCTGGAAAACAGGCGAAGGAGGTGAAAAGTCCAAGAGAATATGGGCCTATATGTCACTCCTGGGGTTTCTAATTTTCATTTATGGCAACTACAATTAAGATACAGGAAAAAAATTGATTACGGAATTTTCTATTACCAGATATAAGATTTTATGATATTCCACCTGGCATACGCATGCACCACTGAAAGATTTCATTTATATATACCAACAATGACCATGAAATTGCATTTTATGCCATTTGTTACTCCTGGGGATTATTTGCACTTACTGTATTCAATGATTGTTGCAATTGCTATTGATTTATATTTGTTTACAAACACTGTGAAGTTGCATTTTATGCCATTTGCTACTTTTGTTATTTGCACAATAATGAAGATCTTAGTCTCCAACTCTTACGGAGTTTCTAATTACCAGGGCCGTAGCTAGGGTAGTGCGGGCGGTGCCATCGCACAGGGCACCACAGGTCAGGGGGCGCTGTTTGGGCCTGTCATATTTCTGTTTATTATCATTCTTGCTTGTAGCTTCCTCTTATTTCATCCCCAGCATCTCCTGGCCTCCTCTATCTCTTCCCTGGCCCTTCCCCATGAAGCCATGGCCCTTTTTTTGGGTGCATTATGTCCCTTTGAAAAATGAGGGGGGCACCAATGCTCTTTCTGGTACAGGGCACCAAAAAGTCTAGTTACAGCTCTGTTAATTACCACATATTGACCTTGTTCCATACAGCATGCTTTTTATTTGCACCTCTGAATACTTTCATTCCTATATTCTTTAACAATTGCTTTTAATCCGGCTGGGGGTACCTATTGCCATGCCATGTAAATTGAAGATGTTATTTTTGTGTGTGCATATAATCTCAGAATTATATTGTATCCCGTGCTTCCATCAATTAATGAAAAATTAGTATAAACAGAAATTAATGTATATATGACGCCGATGCTTATAGATATGACTTGTGATAACCGGTCTATTTTCTAGATATTGTTTTATTTATAAATAAGAACAAGCATATCCTTAATTGGACACTATTTATTTCCCAAATTCTATCAATGGCTGTTTCAGCATTTAACAATAGTATTGCTGCTGGGGATTTCTTAGAGATAATGATATGAAACAGGTTAATGGCTACCCTCATATCTTCATCCTCATATTTTTCCTTGCCTGTCTTCCTCGGGTAAAACTAGGGATGGGAGTATATAATTTAATATATTTGCTAATTTTTTTTTTTACAAATAATTAATATAATTATTCAAAAGCAATATATTTAAACATTTAGCACAGTAATTGATGTTTCTACCCTCCCTATGTGTAAATCTAGATTCCATGGATTCCTTAAGAAAGGGGTTTCTTGTAGAATATTATTAAAAGTTAATGAAGGTGTGCGGTTATATTATTATATAATAGGTAGTTGAAATGCTGTCTGGACCATCTCCTTGCTAACCGTAGAGAGCAATTTTCTGTGCAATGGATCCTTTTCTAAGTGCTCATATTATTAGATTCTCAAACCCCTAATTATCTCAATTTCTTATATTAATATATGTTTTGCCACAGCCTAAACAAGTCAAATGGGGAGATAAGGAAAAAGATCTGGTTGAAGCGCACAAAATACCAAATAAAATTTAACTTTCATTTAATTGTTTAAAATTTTTACATACATATAAGTAGCAAAATATTAAAAGTATAGTGATACTAGAAATATGTAAAGATTAGAAATATATGTGATATAAAATCTAATAAAGGTCAGCTTTATGTCTATTGTTGGTCTTCCTTTAAGGTACAGTATGTATTTTTATATTTTTGAGAAATCAGAGTTCAGCTGTATGTATGAAGACTGCAGGTAACTTTAGAATTCGGCTTCTTCAGCAACATTTCTTTATTAAATGTACAAATATAGAGTGCTATGAGATGATGTAGCCATGCAGTACACATAACTTTTTAAGCTGATTTAGCCATTAATGAGTTAGAGATATCTATGTAAGTGTTCGGATATTTTATAATGCCTAATTATATAGTTGGTCCTTCTCCTTATCTATACAGTTAACACAGATATATATATATATATATATATATATACATACAGTGTGTATATGTGTATATATGTATATATATATATATATATATATATTGTGATAGGATCACTGGTAAAGTGGTCTGTGGCAGGTACATTTGTCCCAGATTCCGGTCTTATGTGTTTTAAACCCCCAGGAGAAAGTCTGCAGTGTAGCAGGCTTGAGTTTTGGCTTTTTGAAAAGCTGGTTTGGGACCTGGGGGTTGTGGGTGAGAGGAGAGGGAGGGCTCCACCCACGGCCACTCCAGGTTTTGGTTCTCGCAGCCTGGTAACAGGCTTGTTAGTTTTCCACCTGAGAGTGGCCAATATAAGCCTAGTGTGTTTAGGGCTGAGTGTCTCACCTGGGAGAGCAGGCAGGGAGTTTGCTCAGAGACACTTGAAAAACCTATTTGTGAGTACTGTGCTGTGCTTTGTTGCTGGCGAGGGCATTAGGCCCTGCCAGGTTCTGGTAGTGAGGGAACTACCTGTGAAGTTAGTGCCCCGACAGGGCTAGGATTTATATTTATGTTTTCTTTATATTTCTGTCATCGTACAATAAAGACTGGCGCCGACCAGCTTGTACTTGCATCCAGACTGGTGTGCTGCTTCCCTGCTGCTGTGTGTGTGTGTAAGGAAGGAGTCCTCTACCCAGGAGAGGGACCCCCTAACCTAACTGTGTCACAATATGGTGGAGAATGCGGGCACCCACACACACTGAAGTTGCAGCAAGAGGAAAACTTTCCGTTTAAAAATTAAAGGGGCAGACACCCAATTTGTGAGTGTGGAAATAACGCTGTGTCCTTGGAGTCCCATAGAGGAGGCGTCAGCCAATGCTCAGAGAGGCAAGGTTCAGCTTCCAACCTACACCCCAGGACAAAATGGAGGACATTATTAAGGCCTTGCTCCAAGCTACAGCAGCTCAGCAGGAATCTACCAGAGCTCAGCAGGAGACGAACAAACTTCAGCAGGAATCTACCTGGGCTCAGCAGGAATCCACCAGGGTGCAACTGTTGGCCTTGGAGACAGCCCAGAGGCAACAACAGGTCGCCATCGAGGAAACCCGCCAGGCCTTAGCGGAAAACAGCCAGGCCTTAGCAGAAAACAGCCAGGCCATTAAAGAGGTGGTACAGTACCTGGTCGCCCGGCCCAGAGATGTTAATACGGGTCCTCCCACCACCACTCACTCCGTACGAGCCAGTCACTTCCTCCAAAAGATGACTTCGGGCGATGATGTGGAGGCCTATCTCACCGCGTTTGAAAGAACGGCCGAAAGGGAGAGTTGGCCCAAGGAGCAGTGGGCAAGTCTGGTGGCACCTTTTTTGTCTGGGGAGCCACAAAAGGCCTATTTCGACTTATGCCTGGCTGATGCCAAGGACTATAAAAAACTAAAACAGGAGATCCTAACTCGCTTGGGAGTCACCACCTTTGTTCGTGCCCAACGGGTCCACCGCTGGGAGTTCCATAAGGACAAGCCTCCACGTTCACAGATGCATGACCTCGTCCATCTGTCCTCAAAATGGCTACAGCCCGAGACGCTGACGGGACCACAGATCGTGGAAAGGGTCGTGATGGACCGGTACCTGCGATCATTACCTGTGACTCTGCACAGGTGGGTGAGCCGTGCAGACCCTAAGTCCGTGGACCAGTTGGTCGAGCTGGTGGAGAGGTACGTGGCGGCTGAGGAGCTGATGAGTATGCCCCACCGAGCCCCGATGGCGCACCGGCGAACTCCCACAGACACTGGTAAGACTGTTCCAGGGGAGAAGGGTGCTGGGCGGTGGAATGTACCTAAGACTGAGGGTGTAGAACCTGGAGACAGGCCTGCCAGGCCGGGAAGGTTCTTGCCCCGTAAACGACTAGACATTAATGTGACTCAGTGTTTCCGATGTGGTGGCTTCGGCCATATTGCCGCTAATTGTGCACTTACAACTGAACCTATGCAATGTGATACTGCTCATGTCTACCGCAGGGGGTCTTTCTTTGCACAGATAGCCTGTACGGCTGACCGGCAGGCTGTGACTGATAAGCACATGTGTGTACTCACTGTAGATGGCAACCGAGTAGAGGCACTGTTAGACTCTGGTAGCTTGGTGACACTTAGAAAAGATGAGCTGGTGAACCCCTTGCAGCGTGAGGGGAAAACAGTTGGTGTGACCTGCATACATGGGGATACTCGATATTATGTTACTGCCGAGGTGAACATCGAGACACCATGTGGTTCTGCTATAGTTTCTGTAGGTTTGGTACATGGTCTGATGTACAATGCAATATTGGGGAGAGACTTTGCTCACTTCTGGAAGTTGTGGGAAAGCCGTTTTGTTCCAGAGGTGAACAACCCTGATCCATTTGAGAAGGTTGTCGATGTAGTGGAGGAGGGAGTTTCTTCTGAGTCAGAGTTATTCCCTTTTTCTACTATGATTGGCGAACTAGAGAATGTGGAGCGTGATGGTGGCCCGCCAACTGATGTGCCTCCCATTGAGGTGGGAAGTGTTGTTGGGCCAGGTGATCGTCTGCCTGATTTAGAGGTCAGAAGAGAGGTCTTTGCCGTGGAGCAGTTGAATGACCCTACTTTGGTAAAAGCCAGGGAGAATGTAAAAGTAGTTGATGGCAAACCCGTAGACCCTGATAGTCCTTTTTCCTATCCCCACATGGCAATGTGTCAGGATTTGTTATATCAGGTGACTAAGAAGGGGGAAGATGTTGTGGAACAACTAATAGTTCCCAAAGCCTACAGAAGAACAGTGTTGGATCTGGCCCATGGTCATATAACGGCAGGCCATCTAGGGGTAGAGAAAACCACTGAGCGAATAATGCAGAGGTTTTTCTGGCCCGGGCTTCATAAAGAGGTATCTGACTTTTGCGCATCCTGCCCTGAGTGTCAGTATCATGCTCCCAGGCCACATTTTAAGGGTCCACTAGTTCCATTGCCTATCATAGAGGTGCCGTTTGAAAGAATAGCGATGGATTTGGTTGGACCCTTAATGAAGTCTTCCAGGGGACACCAGTATATTCTGGTCATAATGGATTACGCTACCAGGTACCCGGAAGCGATCCCGTTGCGCAATACGTCAACCAAGACCATTGCCAGAGAGCTAGTTCATGTCTTTAGCAGGCTGGGTATACCTAAGGAGATACTAACTGACCAGGGTACACCGTTTATGTCCAAAGTCATGAAAGAGTTATGCCGCCTGTTCAAAATCGAACAGTTAAGAACTTCGGTTTATCACCCCCAAACCGATGGGCTGGTCGAGAGGTTTAACAAGACGTTAAAACACATGCTTAGGAAAGTGGTCGACAAGGATGGTAGGGATTGGGACTACTTATTGCCGTATTTATTGTTGGCCAAAAGAGAAGTTCCCCAGTCCTCCACCGGGTTTTCACCCTTCGACTTGTTGTATGGGAGACACCCAAGGGGGTTACTAGACATTGCCAAAGAGACATGGGAGGGGCAGTTTAGTCCTTACAAAACAGTGATTGAGTATGTTTCTCAAATGCAGGAGAGAATTGCTGCGGTAGTGCCGATAGTGAGAGAGCACCTGGAACAGGCTCAACAGGCACAGCAGAGGGTATACAACCGCAATGCTCGGTTATGCAGCTTTGCTCCTGGGGACAGAGTGTTAGTATTGGTTCCCACTGTGGAAAATAAACTTTTGGCTAAATGGCAAGGGCCCTTTGAAATCTTAGAAAGAGTGGGGCAGGTCAATTACAAAGTTTACCAGCCGGGGAAAAGAAAGCCGGAACAGATATACCATATAAATTTGTTAAAGCCCTGGAAAGATAGAACGGTACTGTCGGCCATCCGAGACCCTCCAGTAAGTCCAGGGCCCTTAGTTCCCGAAGTGACAGTGGCAAAAACCCTGTCGGCAATTCAACAACAAGAGGTCAAGGAGTTTCTGATTAGAAATAGGGTGCTGTTCTCTGATGTACTTGGGAAAACCTCGGTCATTAAACATGACATCATCACTGACCCAGGGGTTAAAGTTAATCTAAAGCCCTATAGGTTACCAGAAGCACAAAGAGAATTGGTGTCGAAAGAAATTAAAAATATGCTAGAGTTAGGGGTTATTGAAGAATCACATTGTGAATGGTCAAGTCCCATTGTGTTGATTCCAAAGCCCGACGGGAGTGTGCGTTTCTGCAATGACTTCCGAAAGTTGAACAGTGTTTCAAAATTTGATGCCTACCCGATGCCAAGAGTGGATGAACTGATTGAGAGACTAGGGACGGCAAGGTATTTAACCACTCTTGACCTAACCAAAGGGTATTGGCAAGTACCGTTAACCGAGAGCGCCAAACAAAAGACAGCTTTTTCAGCGCCAGAGGGCTTGTTTCAGTACAAGATGTTGCCCTTCTGGCTACATGGGGCACCTGCTACCTTCCAAAGAATGATGGACAGGATTCTAAGGCCCCATAGATGGTATGCGGCTGCTTATCTGGATGACGTGGTCGTTCATAGTACTGATTGGCAGTCTCACTTACCCAGGGTACAAGCAGTGTTGGACTCCATCTATAAGGCAGGTTTGACAGCCAACCCAAAAAAGTGTTGTCTAGGCATGGAGGAAGTAAAATATCTGGGATACACCATTGGCAGAGGCCTGATAAAGCCTCAGCTCAATAAAGTTGATGCCATACAAAACTGGCCACGGCCTCTGAATAAGAAGCAGGTGAGAGCCTTCTTGGGAATTACGGGGTACTACAGGAGGTTTATACCCAACTTTGCCACCATGGCAGTCCCACTGACTGACCTGACCAAAGGCAAACAAAAAGTCATGGTAGAATGGAGTCCTGAGGCAGAGAAAGCTTTTCAGGAGTTGAAAGTAGCGTTGTGTTCCCAACCAGTCCTGATGACTCCTAATTTTGAAAGGGAATTCATAGTACAAACCGATGCATCAGAAGTAGGTATAGGAGCGGTCCTGTCCCAGAACAAAGAGGGTGAGGAACACCCTATTTTCTATCTTAGCAGAAAGTTGAATGTACATGAGAGAAACTATGCCACAGTGGAGAAGGAGGCGTTGGCCATAAAGTGGGCGTTAGAGGCTCTCAGGTACTACTTGGTCGGAAGAAAGTTCAAATTGATCACTGACCATGCCCCTCTGAAGTGGATGTCTGAAAATAAGGACAGTAATGCGAGAATTACAAGATGGTTCTTGGCGTTACAAACTTTTACATTTTCAGTGGAACACAGGCCAGGAAGCCAGCTGGCCAATGCTGATGTGTTGTCACGCGTTCATTGTTTGGGGGCTTCAGTTGTTCCGCCCCACAGGTCGAAACAAAGGGGGGGGATATGTGATAGGATCACTGGTAAAGTGGTCTGTGGCAGGTACATTTGTCCCAGATTCCTGTCTTTTGTGTTTTAAACCCCCAGGAGAAAGTCTGCAGTGTAGCAGGCTTGAGTTTCGGCTTTTTGAAAAGCCGGTTTGGGACCTGGGGGTTGTGGGTGAGAGGAGAGGGAGGGCTCCACCCATGGCCACTCCAGGTTTTGGTTCTCGCAGCCTGGTAACAGGCTTGTTCGTTTTCCACCTGAGAGTGGCCAATATAAGCCTAGTGTGTTTAGGGCTGAGTGTCTCACCTGGGAGAGCAGGCAGGGAGTTTGCTCAGAGACACTTGAAAAACCTATTTGTGAGTACTGTGCTTTGCTTTGTTGCTGGCGAGGGCATTAGGCCCTGCCAGGTTCTGGTAGTGAGGGAACTACCCGTGAAGTTAGTGCCCCGACAGGGCTAGGATTTATATTTATGTTTTCTTTATATTTCTGTCATCGTACAATAAAGACTGGCACCGACCAGCTTTTACTTGCATCCAGACTGGTGTGCTGCTTCCCTGCTGCTGTGTGTGTGTGTGTAAGGAAGGAGTCCTCTACCCAGGAGAGGGACCCCCTAACCTAACTGTGTCACAATATATATATATATATATATTTATATATATATATTGTATGCCAGTGGGGGAACTAGAGAGTGGTGGGCCCAGGTGCATGAATATGCTTTGGGCCCCCATATGCAGTGCCCCATATACAGTGCCCCCAGTAGTGGTCCCTTATGCAGTGCCCCCAGTAGTGCCCCCAGAAGAGTTCCCCCCTATGCAGTGTCCCCAGTAGTAGTTCCCCCCTGTGCATTGCCCCTGTAATAGTCCCCCCTATGCAGTGCCCCCAGTAGTAGTCATCCCTATGCATTGCCCCCAGTAGTAGTCGTCCCTATGCAGTGCCCCCAGTAGCGGCCATCCCCACATACAGTGCCCCCAATAGTAGTCCCCCCTATGCAGTGCCCCCAGTAGTTGTCCCACCTATGCATTGCCCCCAGTAGTAATCCCCCCTATGCACTGCACCTCAGTAGTAGTCCCCCCTATGCATTGCCCCAGTAGTAATCCCCCTATGCTACATTACCCCCAGTAGAAGTCCCCCCTATACAGTGCCCCAGTAGCGGCCACCCCTATACAGTGCCCCTAGTAGTGGCCACCCCCTATACAGTGCCCCCAGTAGTGCCCCCAGTAGTGCTATGCTGTGTCCCCAGTAGTAGTCCCCCCTATGCATTGCCCCCAGTAGTAATCCCCTTTATGCTGCATTGCCCCCAGTAGTAGTCCCCCTTATACAGTGCCCCCAGTAGCGGCCACCCCCCATACAGTGCCCCCAGTAGCGGCCCCCTTTATACAGTGCCCCTAGCAGCAGCCACCCCTATGCTGTGTCCCCAGTAGTAGTCCCCCCCCCATCACCTGCTGCAGAAGGAGATGGAAGGTGGAGCTCATGAGTGAGCTCCAGCCGGCTCCCTCCGTGGATGCAGCAGCAAATGAGAGTCTGTCTGATTCTCATTGGCCGCTAGCGGCTATGTGTTTGTTACTGTGTAGGGCAGACCGCCCTCACTGCGGTCTTCCCTACACTTGTGGGACCCTGGGGACACTATCGGCATGTGCAGCGATGGCTATGGGCCCCTGCACATCAGCGGGCCCCGGTGCAAGCCACTGGCTGCACCAACGCTAGTTCTGCCCCTGCTGTATGCTATGAAAACTATATGGAGTTAAGCTGGGTACACTTTAGGTCGACGGATCAGCCGGATGGCCAACCCGCTGACCTATCTGACAATTGGTAAATGTATTCAAACTTACCAATCGTCTGCCCAATGTGCCGGGCTTTACAGCTCAACTGGACGGGCATTTAATTTTCCTGCCCATCTTGCACTCTCAATCACCATCAGGGGCCCGTACACACCAGGAGATGACCAATATATATTTCAGATAAATTAATCATCTGTTGTGCTGCACAGCAGATTGGATATGTCTGTGAACAACGTCGTACGCATATCTGCTGTACACACCCAGAGATGCAATATAGATATATCACCCATTCAATGGAACAGACGATATATAGCTATCAATTGTGTACCCAGCTTTAGAAGACTACCTAACCTACATAGATATCTGTAACTCATTAATCAGCTTAAATCAATATGTGTACTAAATAGCTACATCTTCTTGTAGCATGCTATATTTGTCCATTAACTAAAGTAATATTGCTGAAGTGGCCTAATTATATAGCAAGATTCTAAGAACTTCATATATACAACTGAACTCTGAAACCTTAAAAATATACAAATACGTTTTGTACTTTAAAACAAGACAAAACACTGGCATAAAGCTGAACTTAATTATATTTTATTTCACATGTATTTCTAGTCTTTACACATCTCTAGTATCACTATATTTTACTAAATATTTTGCTACCTACATGTATGTATACATTTTAAACAATTAAATAAAAGTTGCATTTTATTTAGTATTTTGTGCACCTCAAACAGACAATTTTCCTGTACTCCCCATCTCCTTGCTAGCCTTTCGAGATAAGTATATCATTTGATTGCCAAGATAATTTAGATATATTTGGGTCAGAAAGAAAGTTATAAATTAATTGTTCTATATTGTAGGAGATCTTAAAAGCAGAATTTTTCTATGTTGTAAACGTTTTGATAGAATTTTTTAAATTCCGATCAAATAAATTGTTGCTTGATATTTTAGTTCAAATTCATTTTGTTTTCCTTTTTTATAATATCACTAGCTGGAGTACCCTGCATTGCCCGGGATTTTAAGAATGTTTGTTTACACATCATCCTCCAACAAACCTCTCCTTAGTCAGGCCTCACGAAAAGTGCGACAAACTTCCCCATCCACAGTCCTAAGGTCTTCGAAGGAAGTAGGACCTGTAATGGGGTAAAGCAAACTTCGGAGATAGTAGCATTCAAAATTTGTTGGATGTACAGTGTAAACACGGCCAAGAGCTTCTGTTGCTCTGATACCAGGATGACCATCTACAGCGACTCCCTGTTTTCTTTGCATTAAAAAAACTTTTTGATAAGCATTCCATGTGTAATACTTTGGCAGCTCATAGTACAGCAGGGTCCATGCAAATTCATAATTTTAACACAGTTCAAAGAAAGAAGTCAATGTTGTTGCGTAATCTGGTATAGTCAGACAGCTGAGAATGTTGGGAAAGCCTGATAAAGCTCTCTTCGATAATAAACACTAAGATCATGACAAAACATGACAACACAAAGTGCTCACTCTGATGCCCTACCCATATGCCGTGAGACCCCACAATGAGTGTACAGCCAAAATTTTGTTTTTTAATTAATTAAAAATTAACAGTAATTCATTTCAATGTAAAAATTTTTTAGTTGCCTCGGCCGTGTTTTAATACGCTCGTATGTAAAGTTCATGATGTTGGCTTGTAAACTGTGGATTTGTATAGAAAGACAGAAGGACAGAAATAGTATAAACTAGCTGGAGTACCCGGCATTGCCCGGGATTTTAAGAATGTTTGTTTTCACATCATCCTCCAACAAACCTCTCCTTAGTCAGGCCTCACGAAAAGTGCGACAAACTTCCCCATCCACAGTCCTAAGGTCTTTGAAGGAAGTAGGACCTGTAACAGTGTAAAGCAAGCTTCGGAGACAGAAGCATTCACAATTTGTTGGATGTACAGTGTAAACACGGCCAAGAGCTTCTGTTGCTCTGATACCAGGATGACTGTGTACTTCCTGGTTACTGGATCGCACTATGAAATGCACAGCAACTACTTCCAGTTCCTTGTGCAGCTGCTTCTGGCATTCAGGGTCTCCACGGTGTATAAGCTTCATCCAATCGGTTTTACCCTTCAGGGGCTGACAAAGGAATGAACCAGAAGTAGTCTCTGTGCATTCCATAGTGCGGTCCAGCAACCAAGGAGGTAGACAAAAAAGTTTGGTCACCACTGTTGACACCATCTAGTTGTGTAAGTTGATGCATGAGCAAGAATAAATAAAAATTTGTGCTGCAGAGCTGCTTTTTTGCAACCCAGTATAGTTGCCATCTTTTTGGACCTGACTGTAAATCAGATGGATCTCTCCTCATGGATGCAGATATCAATTTTTACCATATTCAGACTCATAATAAGCCTGGCTTAATATCAATAGTGGTTCCTCAGTGCAGGTTTGTTGACTGTGTTGGCAGTGCAAGGGTGTTCTCAATGCAGGGTCCCGGGGGTGTCGGCAGAGCGGGGGTGCCAGCGGTGTCCTCAGTGCATGTGTGCTGACAGTGTCGGTAGTACATGGGGTGCTGGTGGTGTCCTCAGTGTGGGAGTGTCGGCAGTGTCGGCAGTGTGGGGGTCGCTAAGGGTGTCCTGAATATGTGGGGCAGCATTGCAGGGGTGCCGGCAGTGTCGGCAGCGGTGGTGTCGGCAGCAGGGGATGCTGCCAGTGGAGGTGTCGGCAGCGGGGGTGCCGGCGGTATCAGGCAGTGAGGGATGGCGGTGCCATCTTCTTTTGCTTCCTGTGTGCATATTAAATGGGCTTAACACTGATTGGCTGAGAGCTTTGACAGACGGCTCTCTCAGCCAATCAGCGTTAAGCCCGCTCATTACAAAACCTTGCGACCCCACAGCGGCATCGCGAGGTTTTGCCTCGGGTGAGGGATCCAGGGCAGGCAGGGAGATCTGAGCTTGGCTCGGATCGCCCCGGATCCCTGAAATTCGGGTGGGTTTGGTTCTCTGAGAACCGAACCCCGCTCATCCCTAATAAATTCATACAGCATTTAAAAGGTACTGGAAACTCCATGCGAGAGCCATAGTAAATGATGTTCAGAAACTTAGATTATATGCTATAGAATAAAATTCCATAATTCCTTAGTATGTAGCAAAATGCATGTTCTAAAATCAAATTATGAAATGAAACAAAAATAAAATTTTAATATTTTTATTATTGACCTTGCAGATGGCCCAAGAAGAATGGTGTCCAAATCTGTATCTAACAATAAACCAAACAGGACAATGCTTTTATTCTTCTTTGGTGTTTTAGGTGTAGAACCATGAGAGATCTTGGCTTGTAAACTGTGGGCTAAATCCTTTTGTAATTCCGTACCTGACCTGTAGAGTGCGAATGCTATGCAAAAATTGTGTTTTTTAATTATTTAAAAATTAACAGTAATTAATTTCGATTCCACATTTTTTTAGTTGCCTCTGCCGTGTTTTAATACACTGTATGTAAAATTTCACGATCTTGGCTGGTAAACTGTGGATTTGTATTGAAAGACAGAATGGCAGAAGGACAGAAGGACAGAAGGACAAATTTTCATTTTTATATAGTAGATAGTAGAGATAAGAAAGTTCTTAAATATCACCACTGGAGGCAGCAGAGAGCAGTACTGAGTGCAAGGCCCCACAATGAGCATACAACAAAAATTGTGTTTTTTAATTACAAATGAAAAGTAATTCATTTCTATTTCAAATTTTTTTTAGTTGCCTCGGCCGTGTTTTTTGTATGTAAAATTTCACGAACTTGGGTTGTAAACTGTGTACTTGTATAGAAAGACAGAAGGACAAATTTTCACTTTTATATAGTAGATTGGCCTTGAATGCTACCTGAAATAAATTTGTCATTTTGGTTGGTGTTCATCTTTTATGCAAACTTTTAGCGAAAATATTTTAAAAACTCTTTCTGGAAATCTGGTCACTGCAAAATTTAGTTAAATGCACTTCTGGTAAATTAACTAGCAAAGCACAGCTAAAATAAGAACCATATATATAATAATCTATTGTCTTAAATTTTAAGAATCACCGAACCCCTTTCTCAGGGCATGTCCTAAAAGCTAGTCCTAGAAGCTTCTAATTATTGCAGAGCATGGTCACTGATAGGTTGGGGGAGAAATCGGAAGTGGAGCATTCCTGCCTGCCCTAAATAATTAGTCTTTGTTTTAACTCTTGTACTTAACAATTGCAAAGGGGGAGATTGATCAAAGCCTGGAGTGAGATAAAGTGGAAAGAGATAAAGTACTAAAGAACCAGCTTCTAACTGTCATTTTGTAGGCTATGGTTGAAAAATGACAGCAGCTGATTGGTTGGTACTTTATCTCTCTACACTTTATCTCTGTCCAAGCTTTAATAAATCTCCCCTTAAATCACTGCAGTAATACCATAAAAATAATTAAGCAACACAATGATTAACATGCTGCAAATTTGTTAAATGGGCCTTCACAATTGATTGATGACAGCAGTTATATTCTCAATCTAATATTCCAGGAAGGGAAAATAATTAAGTTTATGCTAATAGTTAAGTTAACCAAATTCTAATGAAAAGCATGAATTATATTAATACATTCTGAAATGTTAGTGTTTATTTTGTTGCTTCCTTTTTAATGAAGATTACTTGATTATATCCTTAATGATGTTTAAAAATAACATTTAATGTATAATTCCTGTTTCAGAAATGCAGAAAGCTGAAAATGATGGCTGGCCAATTGACGAATGAGTCCACAGAAAATGCATCACAGGTATTCTCAGGTCTGGATCTCCTTTTTGAGATGAAACCTCTATTTATTCCCTTATACACCTTGTTGGTGACTGTAGCTTGCCTGGGAAACTGTGTTCTAATACTTCTCATTGCCTTTACGAAGAAGCTTCACAACACTACCAATTTCCTTATTGGGAACCTTGCAGCAGCCGATCTGGTCATGTGTATTTTCTGTGTTCCATTGACAGCATCCTATGCTTTTGAAATCCGTGGATGGTTGTTTGGGAAATTCATGTGCCACTTTGTCACTTTAATGCAAGCTGCAACTGTCTTTGTGTCTGTGCTCTCCTTGACTGCCATTGCAATAGACCGGTATGTCGTAGTTGTGTACCCTATCAGAAGGAGAATAGGATGTAAATCATGCTTTTATATTGTAACTTCCATCTGGATGGTCTCCATTGGAGTCTCATTACCAACATCTATGTGTACTCACTATCTGGATCTCAAAAGTGTTGGCCATGACATGATAATTTGTGAGGAATTCTGGAAGCATCAAGAAAAACAGAGGCTTCTCTATTCTTGTACAATGCTACTATTGTCTTATATGCTTCCACTCTCTGCTGTCACTATATCCTATTGTGCCATTGCCTATCACCTTAAAAGGAGGAATGTTCCAGGGGCCACGTCCCACAATCAAGATAAATGGTCTAAAAAGAAGCAGAAGACTTTCCGTATGCTCATTATTTCAGTTATGGCTTTTGCAATATGCTGATTGCCTCTTCAAGTGGTCAACCTCATCCGGGATATCGATGAAGAGTTCTCCATCTTAGATAAGAATTACATCAATGTTATTCAAGTTACCTGTCATCTTATTGCCATGAGCTCTGCATGCTATAACCCATTTATCTATGCTTCCTTGCATGACAAATTCCGCTTTCATCTTAGAAATTACTTTTACCACCATAAGAAGAGAGCCAGAACCATGTCAAGTAAGAACTCCAGGCTCAACACGTGTTCTACACTGGCTGATGTTCCCATGGTCCTCTCAGATAAGATAACATTTCAAGGAAGATGCTCTTTTAACTAGAAGCCTTTAACTCTGTGTTTTAAATCACATGTGCATAATTGCTTACATTTCTTTATAGTCATATATATTGCTTGAAAATATGTTTAACACCAACAGATTCCATCCCACTTACACAAGTTGTACATTAATATTGATGTACACTCTTAATTGGTCCTACATGATCAAGGTATCTTCACAACAAAACCAATGGATTTTACTCAGGGACCTGGATACTATGATCAGGAAGATTCCATTGACTGAGTGTTCATACAGTAATTTACATGTTGGTATATTAAGGTACTGTATTTACAGATCATCTACATATTTTAATGGCTAAATGTTTAAATAAAGTGGAACTTTTGTATTTTTTCAAAACCATGCAGTCCAATACACTTTTAAGGACATTGTGTTACTTTTACAATCTTGGTAACACCAAATGTATAGCTTTAAATTTAAATCTAGTCATTAAAACTGTGATTGACAATGTGTATATTTTAACAGAGATAGGTGTTGCTGAACATAGTTCTATTCTGTTTTGTACATGAGACAATTTGTATAAATACTTGAAATGCTTTATTGTACTGAAATTCGTTGTGTAGTTTTCATGTTTTTATCTGCTCAGCCCTCATCAAAGTATCAAATAATAGATATAAAATAAATGGTATTGACAGGAACAGATGGCTTTGGCATCACAATGCTGTATAATATAAGTAATATGCCTTATATTTAAAAAATGGTTATTGTCACTTTATGTTCTATATATAATAACTGACACTTGAGTATAAGTTGTAACATTAATTACCTGACAATTACATTTAATTTAGTCATGTGAGTGGGAACTGTCATTAACTACTGTGATATAGGACATAATTTCCGTAGACTCCCCCTCCACTAGTGAAATTTTAGAATTCAACCTGTTACAGCACAACTCTGCTGAGCCATGCAATAAACTTTCAACAAAAATATCTTTAAAACATTTAATTATTCTTGCTTTATTTACAATAGCTCTGCAATACATATATTGTTTCAAAATCTTTTTTTATGTGATGTTTTAGAATAGTTCCAATTGAGAAAAATTTTGTCTGTGATTTGGTGAGGCAGAAATAATCAGCTAAAAAATGGAAACAATGATATTATTCAATAATTACAAAAAATATATAACTGAAACAAAGGACATATTTACATTTTTGTAGACTCACAAACTTAGACCCTGTAGACTCACAAACTTTGATGCCCTATGCCCAACGCCATCTACTCACCACATGTTTTACATAGAAAATACTGTAGCCACTTAGCTGAAAAAAGAGTGATTATTCTACAGAATTCCTTCCCTTAAGATTAAGGGTATATTTACTAAATTGCGGGTTTATACAAGTGGAGATGTTGCACGTAGCAACCGTTCAGATTCTACTTATCATTTATCTAGCACCTTCTAGACAATAATAACTAGAATCTGATTGATTGCTGTGTGCAACATCTCCACTTTTATAAACCCGCACTTTAATGAATTTACCCCTTATGGGGCATGCACACGGCATGATATATTTGAACCATACAAAAGATAATGATATAGTTCAATGATAAATCGTTCATATTGTTCTGTGTGCATGCAATGAATGACTAATGATGCTCGCTCCTGCTGGACGATAAACGATATCTTTCATCGTCTGTATATGCAGGCCAATTTGGAAGATACTGTTGTCTAAAATCGTTCATATTGTTCAGTGTGTACAGGAATGAACAATCAATTTCTGGGCACCTTGTCTTCTAATAAAACCAGTAAGTACCCATACCGCTGGCCACCAATGTTCACACTGGCCACCAATGTACCCTGTGGCCACCAATGTTCACACTGCCCCCACCTATGTCCATTATTATGTGTCAATTACCTACAGTATGTTCCTCCTGTGTCCATTATTATGCCTACCCAATTGTGTTCATTATTATGTTCCCCTTGTGTCCATTATGTTCCAGACATCCCCCCTGTGTCTATTATATTGCCTGTCTCTGTGTCTGTGTCCATTATTAAATTTGTCCACTCGCTACACTTCGGGCTCGGTGGCTCTCTCGGGGGGAGATGTATGAACCGCCAAAGTGGTTTCAGAGCATGTTATGTGCCCTGATACTGCTTCTCTTCAGTGTATGATTGGGGGGCTATGCGCCCCTGTCATTATCGGCGATGCTATCTACAAGAAGGGCAGTACTATGCATGAACGGTCAGTTCACCTGACCGTTCCACTCGCTGCAGCTATCACTATCGAGAGCTGCAGCTTGTCGATGCCCTATCCCCAAAGCAGGGACAGCTCTGTCCTTGCTGTGGAGGCTGTCGGCTCCAGAGCATGCACGCGGGATTTCGCAATACTTGCGAGATCACGCCCATGCTCAGTGGAGCCAGCTGGGAAGGGAGGCAAAGGGCATCAGCACTTGGCTGAGACGCTGTGGTCTCTAGTGGGGATCGCCGGAGGGAAGAGTTAACACTCCCCCGCACTAGCCGATGAGATGGTAATACATCTCATCGTTAGTGCTTCCTGATTTTCCTCAGTAAAGAGGCGAAGCAGGAAGCGTTATACTGGCACGATAAGTGATAATACATCTCCTCCTATATTCCCCCTCTATATCGCTGTAGATAATAGGGAATGATGTTGGACACAATCATGTTATGACACACAGTAGTGCCCCTTTTACACAATGCCCACAGTAGTGTCCCTAATACACATAATGCTCACTGTAGTAGTGCCCCCAGTAGTAGTGCCCCCTGTAGAAAAGCCCCCTGTAGTAGTGCCACTACAAGAAAGCCCTGAGCCGGCCCTAGGCATAGGCATACTAAGCAAATGCCTAGGGCATCTTGAATGCCTTTGGGGCATCCCTCGGCTCTGCAGTTCCCCGCTGCTACCATGATCGGAGCTCAGCTCCGATCAGGCAGCACAGTTGGCAGGAGACAGGTCAGAATGAGCTTCTGCACAGAAGCTCATTCTGACTACAAGAGACAAGTACGACTACGATAGCCGCGGGAGGGCACGCTGTGCATGCTCAGCCGCGGCCTCCCCTTTGCGGAGCAGTCACTATCGGCTCCGCCTCCATTAGCCACCGCAGCCCCAGCAGCACTCATCTAGATCCAGGCATCAGGAGGAGGCGACCTTGCTACCGCTTGCCACACCGCACCTGCTCCCCCTCCGATGGACCGATCAAATTCCCCTATTCAGTATCGCAATGGGGGCGGAGCCAATGCGGCAAGCCCCGCCCATGTATGCACTCGAATCGTGTCATTGAGGGGGCGGAGCCTAATGATGCAAGGTGCCCGCCCCATTACCAAGCTGCTGTTGCTTCAGTGTAAGTGATAAGTATATGTGTTTTAGCATGTGTATATATGTGTTAGTGTGTATGTGCTAGTGTGTATATATGTGTTGGTGTGTATGTGCAAGTGTGTATGTATGTTAGTGTGTATGTGATAGTCTATATATGTTTATGCATGTTAGTGTATATGTGTATGCATGTGTTAGTGTGTATGCATCTGCTAGTGTGCATATATGTGTATGTATGTGCTAGTGTGTATATATGTGTATGCATGTGTTAGTGTGTATGTATCTGCTAGTGTGCATATATGTATATGTATGTGCTAGTGTGTATATATGTGTATGCATGTTAGTGTATATGTGTATGCATGTTAGTGTATATGTGTATGCATGTGTTAGTGTGTATGTATCTGCTAGTGTGCATATATGTGTATGTATGTGCTAGTGTGTATATATGTGTATGCATGTGTTAGTGTGTATGTATCTGCTAGTGTGCAGATATGTGTATGTATGTGCTAGTGTGTGTATATATGTGTATGCATGTTAGTGTATATGTGTATGCATGTGTTAGTGTGTATGTATCTGCTAGTGTGCATATATGTGTATGTATGTGCTAGTGTGTATATATGTGTATGTATGTTAGTGTATATGTGTATGCATATGTTAGTGTGTATGTATCTGCTAGTGTGCATATATGTATATGTATGTGCTAGTGTGTATATATGTGTATGCATGTTAGTGTATATGTGTATGCATGTTAGTGTATATGTGTATGCATGTGTTAGTGTGTATGTATCCGCTAGTGTGCATATATGTGTATGTATGTGCTAGTGTGTGTATATATGTGTATGTATGTGCTTGTGTATGTATGTACTAGTGTGTGTATATATGTGTATGTATGTTAGTGTATATGTGTATGCATGTGTTAGTGTGTATGTATCTGCTAGTGTGCATATATGTGTATGTATGTGCTAGTGTGTATATATGTGTATGCATGTGTTAGTGTGTATGTATCTGCTAGTGTGCATATATGTGTATGTATGTGCTAGTGTGTATATATGTGTATGTATGTTAGTGTATATGTGTATGCATGTGTTAGTGTGTATGTATCTGCTAGTGTGCATATATGTATATGTATGTGCTAGTGTGTATATATGTGTATGCATGTTAGTGTATATGTGTATGCATGTGTTAGTGTGTATGTATCCGCTAGTGTGCATATATGTGTATGTATGTGCTAGTGTGTGTATATATGTGTATGTATGTGCTTGTGTATGTATGTACTAGTGTGTGTATATATGTGTATGTATGATAGTGTATATGTGTATCATGTGTTAGTGTGTATGTATCTGCTAGTGTGCATATATGTGTATGTATGTGCTAGTGTGTATATATGTGTATGCATGTGTTAGTGTGTAT
Organism: Taudactylus pleione; assembly: GCA_031769625.1. Taxonomy (NCBI): domain Eukaryota; kingdom Metazoa; phylum Chordata; class Amphibia; order Anura; family Myobatrachidae; genus Taudactylus; species Taudactylus pleione. The sequence goes on from JAUIMM010000951.1 coordinate 638,111, forward strand.
GTATCTGCTAGTGTGCATATATGTGTATGTATGTGCTAGTGTGTGTATATATGTGTATGCATGTTAGTGTATATGTGTATGCATGTGTTAGTGTGTATGTATCTGCTAGTGTGCATATATGTGTATGTATGTGCTAGTGTGTATATATGTGTATGTATGTTAGTGTATATGTGTATGCATGTGTTAGAGTGTATGTATCCACTAGTGTGTGTATATATGTGTATGTATGTGCTAGTGCGTATATATGTGTATGTATGTGCTAGTGTGTATATATGTGTATGCATGTGTTAGTGTGTATGTATCTGCTAGTGTGCATATATGTGTATGTATGTGCTAGTGTGTGTATATATGTGTATACATGTTAGTGTATATGTGTATGTATCTGCTAGTGTGCATATATGTGTATGTATGTGCTAGTGTGTATATATGTGTATGTATGTTAGTGTATATGTGTATGCATGTGTTAGAGTGTATGTATCCGCTAGTGTGTGTATATATGTGTATGTATGTGCTAGTGTGCATATATATGTGTATGTATGTTAGTGTATATGTGTATGCATGTGTTAGTGTGTATGTATCTGCTAGTGTGCATACATGTGTATGTATGTGCTAGTGTGTATATATGTGTATATCTGCTAGTGTGCATATATGTGTATGTATGTGCTAGTATGTGTATATATGTGTATACATGTTAGTGTATATGTGTATGTATCTGCTAGTGTGCATATATGTGTATGTATGTGCTAGTGTGTATATATGTGTATGTATGTTAGTGTATATGTGTATGCATGTGTTAGAGTGTATGTATCCGCTAGTGTGTGTATATATGTGTATGTATGTGCTAGTGTGCGTATATATGTGTATGTATGTTAGTGTATATGTGTATGCATGTGTTAGTGTGTATGTATCTGCTAGTGTGCATACATGTGTATGTATGTGCTAGTGTGTATATATGTGTATGCATGTGTTAGTGTGTATGTATCTGCTAATGTGCATATATGTGTATGTATGTGCTAGTGTGTGTATATATGTGTATACATGTTAGTGTATATGTGTATGTATCTGCTAGTGTGCATATATGTGTATGTATGTGCTAGTGTGTATATATGTGTATGTATGTTAGTGTATATGTGTATGCATGTGTTAGAGTGTATGTATCCGCTAGTGTGTGTATATATGTGTATGTATGTGCTAGTGTGCGTATATATGTGTATGTATGTGCTAGTGTGTGTATATATGTGTATGTATGTGCTTGTGTGTGTATGTATGTACTAGTGTGTGTATATATGTGTATGTATGTTAGTGTATATGTGTATGCATGTGTTAGTGTGTATGTATCTGCTAGTGTGCATACATGTGTATGTATGTGCTAGTGTGTATATATGTGTATGCATGTGTTAGTGTGTATGTATCTGCTAGTGTGCCTATATGTGTATGTATGTGCTAGTGTGTGTATATATGTGTATACATGTTAGTGTATATGTGTATGCATGTGTTAGTGTGTATGTATCTGCTAGTGTGCATACATGTGTATGTATGTGCTAGTGTGTATATATGTGTATGCATGTGTTAGTGTGTATGTATCTGCTAGTGTGCATATATGTGTATGTATGTGCTAGTGTGTGTATATATGTGTATACATGTTAGTGTATATGTGTATGTATCTGCTAGTGTGCATATATGTGTATGTATGTGCTAGTGTGTATATATGTGTATGTATGTTAGTGTATATGTGTATGCATGTGTTAGAGTGTATGTATCCGCTAGTGTGTGTATATATGTGTATGTATGTGCTAGTGTGCGTATATATGTGTATGTATGTGCTAGTGTGTGTATATATGTGTATGTATGTGCTTGTGTGTGTATATTTGTGTATGTATGTACTAGTGTGTGTATATATGTGTATGTATGTTAGTATATATGTGTATGCATGTGTTAGTGTGTATGTATCTGCTAGTGTGCATACATGTGTATGTATGTGCTAGTGTGTATATATGTGTATGCATGTGTTAGTGTGTATGTATCTGCTAGTGTGCCTATATGTGTATGTATGTGCTAGTGTGTGTATATATGTGTATACATGTTAGTGTATATGTGTATGCATGTGTTAGTGTGTATGTATCTGCTAGTGTGCATATATGTGTATGTATGTGCTAGTGTGTATATATGTGTATGTATGTTAGTGTATATGTGTATGCATGTGTTAGTGTGTATGTATCTGCTAGTGTGTGTATATATGTGTATGTATGTGTTAGTGTGTGTATGTATGTGCTAGTGTGTGTATATATGTGTATGTATGTACTAGTGTGTGTATATATGTGTATGTATGTTAGTGTATATGTGTATGCATGTGTTAGTGTGTATGTATCTGCTAGTGTGCATATATGTGTATGTATGTGCTAGTGTGTGTATATATGTATGTATGTGCTAGTGTGTGTATATATTAGGGGTGAGCGGGTTCGGATTTCTGAAATCCGAACCCCCCCGAGCCCCCCCGATCCGAGTCCGATCCGAATCAGGCTCGACTTTTCCCGCCTGACTCGGATCTGAAATCGAGGCAAAACGTCATCATCCCGCCTTCCGAGTCTCGCGGGTTTTGGATCCTATATAAGGTACCCACGTCGGCGCCATTTTCTCACTCGGCTGTGGACAGTGAAGAGGGAGGGTGGGAGTTAGGGCTGTGTAGTGTAGTGTAGTGTAGTGCTGCTGTTGTCCACTACTTCAAAGTCCATAGGGGCTGGCTGTGTTGTGCTGTGCTGCTGTTGTTAATAGGGGCTGTGTCCACTACTTCAAAGTCCATAGGGGCTGGCTGGACTGTGTTGTGCAGTCAGTTCTCCATAGGGGCTGTGTCCACTCCAAAGTCCTGTGCAGTGTCCCAGTCCTAAAGAGGTGCTGTAGTGTTGTCCAGGGGGTGCTCTGTCCATCAGGGGTGCTCCCCCCAAGTGCTAAAAAAATAATATATTTTCTGTGTTTGTGAATTGTGTGTGCAGTAGCCGCACGTGCATCAACAAAGTAGTGCCAAGCGTGCGCCTGTGTCATAAGTAAAGGGCCGGCTGGCTTGACCGTTAAAGGGTGCTGTAACCCCCGAAAGTACACTCCAGTCCAAACCAAAAAAAAATTATTTTCTGTGTTTGTGAATTGTGTGCGCAGTAGCCGCACGTGCATCAACAAAGTAGTGCCAAGCGTGCGCCTGTGTCATAAGTAAAGGGCCGGCTGGCTTGACCGTTAAGGGTGCTGTAACCCCCGAAAGTACACTCCAGTCCAAACCTAAAAAAAAATTATTTTCTGTGTTTGTGAATTGTGTGCGCAGTAGCCGCACGTGCATCAACAAAGTAGTGCCAAGCGTGCGCCTGTGTCATAAGTAAAGGGCCGGCTGGCTTGACCGTTAAGGGTGCTGTAACCCCCGAAAGTACACTCCAGTCCAAACCAAAAAAAAAATTATTTTCTGTGTTTGTGAATTGTGTGCACTGTGGCTGCACGTGCATCAACAAAGGAGCAGCGCCAAGCGTGCGCCTGTGTCCCATAAGTAAAGAGCCGGCTGGCTCATTTCTTAAAGGGTGGTGTAACCCACAAAGTGCACTACTCTCCAGCAAAAATAAAATAATATTTTCTGTGTTTGTGTGCGCTTTAGCCGCACGTATATATATCAATATAACATAAATGGAGGACCAAACTTTCTCCGATAAAAATAAAATAGGGAAAGATCAAGAACCTCTTCCTCCTAGTGCTGTTGCTGCTGCTGGGAGTTGTTCATCATCCCAGAGAGGAAGTAGGAACATCACTACTTTTACTAAACAATTGACCCTCCAACAGTCCCTAGCGATGAGGATGAAGTACGACAGCAGTCATCCTGAAGCAAAACGTATAACTGAGGCCTTGACTGCTATGTTGGTGTTAGACGTGCGTCCGGTATCCGACATTAGTACAGTGGGATTTAGACAATTGATGGAGGTAGTGTGTCCTCGGTTCCAAATCCCGTCTAGATTCCACCTGCATCCTCAAAGCAGCAGCGACAAGCGTGCGTCTGTCTGTTAAAGGGTGGTGACACCCTCAAAGTGTGCTACACAAACAATTAAAATATTGTTCTTTTTTTTGTCTTTGTGAATTGTGTGGGCTGTAGCCGCACCTGCATCCTTAAAGCAGCAGCGACAAGCGTGCGTCTGTCTGTTAAAGGGTGGTGACACCCTCAAAGTGTGCTACACAAACAATTCAAATATTGTTCTTTTTTTTTTGGTCTTTGTGAAATGTGTGGGCTGTAGCCGCACCTGCATCCTTAAAGCAGCAGCGACAAGCGTGCGTCTGTCTGTTAAAGGGTGGTGACACCCTCAAAGTGTTCTACACAAACAATTAAAATATTGTTCTTTTTTTTTCGGTCTTTGTGAAATGTGTGGGCTGTAGCCGCACCTGCATCCTTAAAGCAGCAGCGACAAGCGTGCGTCTGTCTGTTAAAGGGTGGTGTAACTCTCAAAGTGTTCCAAAAAATAAAAAACTATTTTTTTAATGTGTTTGTGACTTGTGTGCGATGTAGCCACACTTGCATCCTCAAAGCAGCAGCGACAAGCGTGCGTCTGTCTGTTAAAGGGTGGTGACACCCTCAAAGTGTGCTACACAAACAATTAAAATATTGTTCTTTTTTTTTTGGTCTTTGTGAAATGTGTGGGCTGTAGCCGCACCTGCATCCTTAAAGCAGCAGCGACAAGCGTGCGTCTGTCTGTTAAAGGGTGGTGTAACTCTCAAAGTGCTCCAAAAAATAAAAAACTATTTTTTAAATGTGTTTGTGACTTGTGTGCGATGTAGCCGCACCTGCATCCTTAAAGCAGCAGCGACAAGCGTGCGTCTGTCTGTTAAAGGGTGGTGACACCCTCAAAGTGTGCTACACAAACAATTAAAATATTCTTCTTCTTTTTTCTGTCTATGTGAATTGTGTGGGCTGTAGCCGCACCTGCATCTTTAAAGCAGCAGCGACAAGCGTGCGTCTGTCTGTTAAAGGGTGGTGACACCCTCAAAGTGTTCTACACAAACAATTAAAATATTGTTCTTTTTTTTCGGTCTTTGTGAAATGTGTGGGCTGTAGCCGCACCTGCATCCTTAAAGCAGCAGCGACAAGCGTGCGTCTGTCTGTTAAAGGGTGGTGTAACTCTCAAAGTGTTCCAAAAAATAAAAAACTATTTTTTTAATGTGTTTGTGACTTGTGTGCGATGTAGCCACACTTGCATCCTCAAAGCAGCAGCGACAAGCGTGCGTCTGTCTGTTAAAGGGTGGTGACACCCTCAAAGTGTGCTACAGAAACAATTAAAATATTGTTCTTTTTTTTCTGTCTATGTGAATTGTGTGGGCTGTAGCCGCACCTGCATCCTTAAAGCAGCAGCGACAAGCGTGCGTCTGTCTGTTAAAGGGTGGTGACACCTCAAAGTGTTCTACACAAACAATTAAAATATTGTTCTTTTTTTTTCGGTCTTTGTGAAATGTGTGGGCTGTAGCCGCACCTGCATCCTTAAAGCAGCAGCGACAAGCGTGCGTCTGTCTGTTAAAGGGTGGTGACACCTCAAAGTGTTCTACACAAACAATTAAAATATTCTTCTTCTTTTTTCTGTCTTTGTGAATTGTGTGGGCTGTAGCCGCACTTGCATCCTCAAAGCAGCAGCGACAAGCGTGCGTCTGTCTGTTAAAGGGTGGTGTAACCCTCAAAGTGTGCTCCACAAACAATAAAAATATTCTTTTTTTTTTTCTGTCTTTGTGAATTGTGTGGGCTGTAGCCGCACTTGAATCCTCAAAGCAGCAGCGACAAGCGTGCGTCTGTCTGTTAAAGGATTACATCGGTGACAGCATCCAAGTAGGCATGTCAGACAGTCCGTACCTGTACTGGCAGGAAAAAGAAGCAATTTGGAGGTCCCTGTACAAACTGGCTCTATTTTACCTGAGTTGCCCCCCCTCCAGTGTGTACTCCGAAAGAGTGTTTAGTGCAGCCGGGAACCTTGTCAGCGAAAGGCGTAGGAGGTTGCTTCCACAAAATGTGGAGAAGATGATGTTCATAAAATGAATTATCAACTCTTCCAGGGAGACCAGCCTCCAGAACGTACAGAGGGACCTGTGGTTCCAGCAGGGACGAATTAATACTCTGTGAGGATGAGGATGTACACACTGAAGAGGGTGAGGAATCGGTGGATGAGGAGGATGAGGATGACATCTTGCCTCCATAGAGCCAGTTTGTGCAGGGACACATTAATTTTCCAGCTTGTTTTGTGGGGGCCCAAACGAACCAATCATTTCAGCCACAGTTGTGTGGCAGACCTTGGCGCTGAAATGATTGATTTGTTAAAGTGTGCATGTCCTGTTTATACAACATAAGGGTGGGTGGGAGGGCCCAAGGACAATTCCATCTTGCACTTCTTTTTTTTCTTTGCATTATGTACAGTTTGGGGCCTAGTTTTTCTAACTGCCATCCTGTCTGCCACTGCAGTGTCACTCCTAGATGGGTCACGTGTTTGTGCCGCCCACTCGTGTCGCTTAGCATAGTCATCCAGCTACCTCGGTGCAACCTTTTGGACATGAAAACACTATTGTGAGGTGTGAGGTGTTCAGAATAGACTGGAAATGAGTGGAAATTAAGGTTATTGAGGTTAATAATAGCATAGGAGCAGAGAAACCAACAAATTCTGTGATTTTAGCTGTTTTTATGCTTTTTTTAAAAAAAATACAGATCCAAAACACAAAACCCAGAACCCAAAACACGGAAGGGTGGTTTTGGCAAAACCAATCCAGATCCAAAACACGAAGAAAGATCCAGATCCAAAACCAAAACACAAAACACGAAAAGTGGCCGGTGCACACCCCTAGTATATATGTGTATGTATGTTAGTGTGTATATACAGTATGTGTATATATGTGTATGTATGTTAGTGTGTATATACAGTATGTGTAGTGTGTGTATATATGTGTATGTATATTAGTGTGTATATACAGTATGTGTAGTGTGTGTATATATGTGTATGTATGTTAGTGTGTATATACAGTATGTGTAGTGTGTGTATACTGTATATGTGTTAGTCTGTATGTATGTGTTAATGTGGAGATGTAGTCAGCATCCCGGAGTGCGGGATGCCGATGGTCTTTATACCATTGCCAAAATCCGACAGATCGGGATCCCGGCACCAGTATCCAGACCGTCGGCATCCTGAAGGTAAGGATCGGGGTGCAGGGGGAGGGTAGCGGTAGCTAGCGGGGTTAGGCACCGAGGAGGGAGGGTCAGGTTTAGGGTGCGGTGAGGGGGAGGTTAGGTTTAGGCACTGGGGGGGGGGGGAGGTTAGGTTTAGGCATCGCGTAGGGTGAGTTAGGTTTAGGGTAAGGGTTAGAAAACCTACTTACAATAGCACCCTATGGGTGTCAGTATTCAGGCTGTCGGGATGCCGCTGTCGGTATTACGACCAGCGGCATCTCGACAGTCGGGATTTCATACCCAGGTTCCTGATGAAAAATTTGTATAAAATTTGAAAAGTTGAACTTACTAAGTGGTCTGGGACCCTTTGATTGAGTACTTGTTAAACTGGGAGTGCCGCTCTTTCAGCACTATATATATATATATATTGTGACATAGTTAGGTTAGGGGGTCCCTCTCCTGGGTAGAGGACTCCTTCCTTACACACACACTTAGCAGCAGGGAAGCAGCACACCAGTCTGGATGCAAGTACAAGCTGGTCGGCGCCAGTCTTTATTGTACAATGACAGAAATATAAAGAAAACATAAATATAAATCCTAGCCCTGTCCGGGCACTAACTTCACAGGTAGTTCCCTCACTACCAGAACCTGGCAGGGCCTAATGCCCTCGCCAGCAACAAAGCACAGCACAGTACTCACAAATAGGTTTTTCAAGTGTCTCTGAGCAAACTCCCTGCCTGCTCTCCCAGGTGAGACAATCAGCCCTCAACACACTAGGCTTATATTGGCCACTCTCAGGTGGGAACCCAATCAAGCCTGTTACCAGGCTGCGAGAACCAAAACCTGGAGTGGCCATGGGTGGAGCCCTCCCTCTCCTCTCACCCACAACCCCCAGGTCCCAAACTGGCTTTTCAAAAAGCCGAAACTCAAGCCTGCTACACTGCAGACTTTCTCCTGGGGGTTTAAAACACAAAAGACAGGAATCTGGGACAAATGTACCTGCCACAGAACACTTTACCAGTGATCCTATCACAATATATATATATATATATATATATATATATATATATATATATATATATAGAAATAAAATACTTTTTGGAAAGGAAGCCTGCTGTATGTGAATCTGCTGCAGTTTTGTTACCTGTGTATATAATATTCCTGGCGTCCACATGTTAACACTAAAGGCCAGTATACACTAGACGATGTCTAATGTGTAACGACCTCGTAAGCGACGGGCCCGGCGGGGGTGCCAGCACCGGCAAATGCATACACACTTGCCGATGCTGGCAGCGACGGAGCGATGGAGGGGGATAACGGGGGCTATGCTGCATGTACAAAAGTTCTGAGCATGCGACAGATGACCGGCGGGAGCGCGCATTGGATCATGATAATGGGTACACACTACACGATTTGTCACTTCGATGCGTCGGATTCGGACAAATCATTCAAAATATTGTCTAGTGTGTACCCAGTCTTAGATTGGTGGTGGGATTATCTGATAGGGGGCACCAGCCAAAATCTTGCCTAGGGCATCAAATTGGCTAGGGCCGGCTCTGAGAAAGCCACAGGTATATATATGTATAATAAACATTGCCATTAATCACTCACAATATCTTAGCCCACTAATGTATGTATGATAAGGTGCAGCTATTGGCACACCTCATGAGTGAGGCTGCACACGGGTACCAGGGTCTGGATTCCGGTAGATTTTGCCTTTAACAACATGCTTGTTTTGGAATTCTCGACTCTGTGTGAGGGTGCACTTAGTGTAGGGGCGGGTGGAGTGCAAGAATGGGCTTGGTGTTTTTGTGTTCAAGTTTCTGTCATTCTAATAATTATTTATTTATCCATCTTTTATGACAAAAATAGCTGCAATCACAAGAAAAGACAAATCACAGGTGCACAACTCCAAATTACAAATTATATATTAATACATTATGCAATAAAATTTTGCAATAAATAAATAGAGGTTTTTAGCATAATCATGGCCAAGGTTATGGGCCTACCCACCATATCCAGGTAACCTCTGTAGGATAGGTCCCTAACATACTAGGGTTCAAATCCAGAGCACAGGACACCCCCAAACCAGCTCAGTCGAGCCACCCCAGGCCATTGCTATAATGAGAAAGGTGAAGTATAAAGTAAGACAGGTAAGAGCAGCTACGGCTAGGACTCTTTCCTATACACTCCATTTAGTGTGCTTGTTTGCACACTTGAATGCATGAGACACCTTCAGCCTGGACTAGCCATTAAAAAACCCCTTATTGGTTTAAAGCGTGGAGTCTGGCATTGTGAATGAACACTAATGATATGCACAATTTAGGTAAGTCCTACAAAATATATACTGTAGTGCAACTTTGGGTTGATTTTTGGGGCGTGGGTCCCCTGGATTGCTTTGGTTGGTCTGCTTCAGGGCATCGCACCCTGGGGTGGCTCAGCTGAGCTGGTTTGGGGGTGTTCTGCACTCTGCATTTGAACCCTAGTATATTAGGGACCTACCCTACAGAGGTTACCTGGATATGGTGGGTAGGCCCATAACCTTGGCCATGATTATGCTAAAAACCTCTGTTTATTTATTGAACATTTTTATTGCATGATGTATTTATGTATAATTAGTAATTTGGCGTTGTGCACCTGTGATTTGTCTTTTTTTGTGCCTGCATTAAGTCTCAACAGGTAGCACCTCCCATTATATATATTCAGGGTGTGCAGTCTAGGATCCTTTGCTATACAGAAATGGCTGCAATGAAAGATTTCTGGATAGGATTTATTGTTCTACACCAAGCCAATGAGTGCCTTTGGATTGTCAAGAGTAAAGAATACTCCGATCGTGACCTGAAAAAGGCATAAGAAAAAATGGTCATGTATAGTAGGAGCCATAAAAAGAATGCTGACGTACGCTGGGTCAAAAGAAAGATCCAGAATTTCCGTACAGTGGGCCCGATTCAGAGCCGGACACTATTTGCGGACGGTCGTTCCAAAAAAGAGGTCAGCTATTTAAATTGAGCGCTTGCTCTTTGTGATTTGTTGACGCCCCTATGTCTGAGCGAGCGAACGAAAAATGCGCTCGCTATTTTGTAAAGACGCCCCTTTGCCGTTCGCATCACACGTTATCTACGGTATTTATTAGATTAATCGGGTACATCGAAAGGCATCTGAACTGCTCGCAGTGCTTGTGGTAGGTTTTTCTTACCGCTATCACTGCGAGCAGTTCAGGCTAAAAGACAACCAAGTGACGTGGTCGATGACGCTCCTTTACTAATTATGCACTCCCATTAAACGCCCTTTTGACCGTTAGGCACGCCTGCGTTCGGATGTCCAATCCCCCGTTTTCAAGCACATTCCCCTGTTACCACCCACAAACGGTACATTCTGTCAAACAAATTAGCAGCCCCTCGCTGTTTTGCGAGCGCACGATTTCCGACCGCAATGACTGGTTTGCACATGCGCATTACGACCCATACGCATGTGCAGTTGTGCGAACATCGCTCAGAGCGAACGAGCGGCCGCTTACGAGCGGCTCTGAATCAGGCCCAGTGTTCCTTAGGGAGCACAAGAAATATATACAGTAGATGCAAAACGTTTGGGAGCAGGGGCTGACGAAGTGGAAAACCATATTTATGGTACTATGACCTTCTCACTTTCGTCCTTGAGAAGGAGCCGGAGAAGCGGTCTCCACTGGATCCAGACAAGGAAGACTTTCCTGAGGATGATCCGGAGAGTCAAGATATCGTAAGTACATCCATAAGCATATATAGCAGATGTTATATCTCTGTCTCTGCTAATTGTTGTGAGAATATGTCAGGAGTACTAAAGTGTGCATCAGTTTAATGGTTATATGTAATTTTCCCCCCAAAATAAATTTATGTATATTAATGGTCTACTTATTATTTAACATGCCAAATTACCATTGTATCATGCTTTTCTTTTTAAAAACCTTCTCTTTTAATGCACACTTTTTACAATAGTGTAAAATTTAGCTTTAACTTTTTTTATATATGAACCTAATTTGTTTCTCTCCTAGCTCATTCCCTTGGACGTGGATCTTGACACTCTGGCCAGTGAGCAAGCAGAACTAGAAGAGATGGATCTAGAGGCGCTGCCACCACCACAACCAGCCGCCAAGAAGCAGAGGACAGCATCAAGTGTCCCAAAGCATTCTAGTTCTGTTCCGTCTAGGTCTGAACAATTTTTAAAACGTGCGGAGGAAGTACTTCAAACTCCCAAGGATCAATTTGTTATTTTTGGACTGAACATCGCCAATGAAATGCGGAATGTGTGGCCAACCCAGCGGCAGCATTCAAGGGTGTGATATATGAAGTGCTGAGATGTGGTTTAAATAGACATTTGGATGAGACCACGTCTCTCACTTCATATATCCCACAGCAGTCCACTCCACCGGCAACAAGTAGTTACCCTCACCCTACGTCGTATCCCACAAATCCTCCTCCACAATCCAATCCCCATTATGCATCAAGCAGCCCTGCGCCACCATCCTATTTCCCTGGCACATCTTCAAGTGGCATGCGCTCAGCATGGTGGAGTGCACAGTCCACTCTCCATGGCGAGGATCAGTTTTTTCATTTGTGAATTTTTTTTTATCAGTTTTAATGCACGTTTTAATAATTGTCCAGACTTTTTTCTCCAGCTCTTTCTTGAGGATGATCGTGACATGGTCATCAAACCATACAGATGGTTTTTCTACTTCAATTGCCCCTGTTGCTGGATGCTATGTATCTGTATATTTCTTTGTGACTTCTGTGGACACAGGCCCTGATTCAGAGCCAGACGCTCTGACTGAGCGCTCGCTCTGAATCAGGGCGTCTTTTTTTTTTTTATGGAGCGGCCTCCTGGCCACTCGCATTGCTGTGGGTTGCCACCCACAGCTAATGCGAGCGGCCAGGATGATGGTCGCGATGGTCAAGACCATCGCGACCATCGGGCTTGTGACGAGACACTTGTGGTAAGGTCTCGTGGCCGCAAGCCCCAGAGAGCTTTCGGCTCAAACAGAGCCGAAAGCTCTCCCACTGACATCACTTGTGATGTCAGTGGGACCGCCCCCAAACGGTAGGCGTTCTCATGGGAACGCCTCCGTCTGGGCAGCCACCCCCCCAGCCCACCCACCAAAGGGGGCGTGCTGTCACTCAACATCGACAGCGCGCCCCCTTTGGTGCAAGTTACGGAGCGACGGATTGCCCATTACTCTCCGGGTCTAGCACATGCGCTGTGGGCCACCATCAACCCGGTTGCGAGTGCTCAGCGCTCACGACCGGGTCTGAATCAGGCACATTGTACGGAAAAATTTGTATCTTAATCCTTTACCCAGTTATGTCAGCATCTATATTTTGGTTTCTACTATACGTGACCAAATGTTCTTGTGTCTTTTTTTTCAGATTTGAATATTCTTTACTCTAGAGGCACTCATTGGCTTGGTTATAATCAATGTATCCTATCCAAAATTAATAACCTCAAGCCATTTAATGGTTTATAAAAAGAATTGCTAAAAAATAATAAAGTTGTTTGCGTTGTTATTTGCTGTGTAGATTCCAACATATTAGTAATAAACATTAAATGGTATGTATATTTGTAATGGTCAGATATATTTATATTGTAAAAATCTTCTTATAACATTTGTGTTCAATGTAAACCCCGTCCTTTACAAGCACCTGTAGTATATTAAGCTGATTGAGCAACTACCATATTTTTTGCTTGCAGTTTGGAGGCATGAAAGGAGTCAGCATTAGGAGGAGGTGCTGATCCTTATAGTGCCATGTGGAGGTTTTTTGGGGTACCTCCAAGGTAAGTTAGCTCTCAGCTCATACATGTACTGTTATCTTGCTGTACATCAATTTGTTATTATATGACCCAGAGTGGGTGCTACTATTATGTAGCAATAATTATTTTGGGGTGAGCGTTTGGGAGTGGGGCCCCCGGGATTGTTCTGGCTGGACCTTGCTCATGGCATCACCACTTAATTCACATAGAATATTTTTTCACTTTTCTATGCGTTTGTGTATTATTTATGTCATTTTAATTCTTTTACATCTCATTAACACTTATTGATTTATCTTTACACACCTATCCTTTAACACTTCGCTATCACCTTTTTTCCCCTTTTCGTGTGATGCCCTGGGGATGGTCCTTGGCTGGAATTTTTTGGGGTGCCTTGCTTCTCGGACGTGAACCCCTTAATGCTAGGGACGCTGGTATAGAGGAGCCTTGACGACGGCCCAGCGCTTATTCATATATTTGCTAATGTATGTAAACCAATACCTCTGAATTTCTATTATCATGTAGGATTCAAGTATTTTTGATTTATCTGCAGTGTGCTGGGGGGCAATTTTCGTTTTTCTGTGTTCAGTGTAAACCCCGCCCTTTACAAGCACCTGTAGTATATTAAGCTGATTGAGCAACTACCATATTTTTTGCTAACATGTCAAATGGATGGGGCACAATAGGCGTTATAGTTAAATTGAAAAAATTCTAAAATTCAGAGGTTCAGGTTAATCACAGAGGTACCCTAAACATTATTCTCTTCACCCTCACTAAACTTGACCCTGCATTATAGGTAGCTGTACCTTTATGTTCCACATAGGATTCATAATATACACCCACTTATTTCTGTGTTTGAAAATATATTTTTCATGATCCACTTAGAAATAATCTGTTTCAATATGCATATGACGGGATCATGATATGTTTTTCAATGCGTCCTTTGGCATTTGCACATGCATAATATGGGATGTAGTTATGAGACCGGCGGCCTCGATGCCGCCGGTCTCAATCCCGATGCTGAAAGTCCGATGCCTATCTTAATCCTGATGCTGGAATACAGAAGGAAAATTCAGACCCTAACTCTTTCTCAATTTACCGTCCTATCTGCCAGCTCCCTTGACCCTCCAAGCTACTAAAGAGACTTGCCTACACTCGCCTCACACACTTTCTTAACACCCACAACTTATTGAACCCACTTCAGTCAGGCTTTCATTCCCAACACTCCACAGAGACAGCACTGACTAAGGTAGTACACAGAGACAGCACTGACTAAGGAAGTAAATGATCTGGTCACTGTCAAGGCTAAAGGACATTACTCACTTCTAATTCTTCTAGATCTCTCTGCTGCTTTTGACACTGTTGACCATTCTCTTCTCATGCAAACACTGCAATCCCTAGATCTTCAAGACACAGCCCTTTCTTGGTTCTCATCCTACTTTTCTAATCGCTCTTACACTGTTCGCTTTTCTGATTCTACCTCCACTTCACTACCTCTATCAGTTGGAGTACCGCAAGGCTCAGTCTTAGGTCCTCTGCTTTTCTCAATCTATACTACCTCTCTTGGCAAACTAATCAGTTATTTTGGTTTTCAGTATCATCTGTAAGTGGACAATACTCAAATCTATCTATCTTCACCAGTTTTGTCACCATCTGTGCTGATCCGTGTCACTGAATGTCTCTCTGCCATATCATGTTGGATGGCATCTCGCCACCTCAAACTTAATATGTCCAAAACAGAATTAATTATATTTCCACCAGCCACTAGTAGTTACCAACCTGATAGCTCTATCACTGGTGACAACTTGACAATCAACCCCACCCAAGCTCGTTGCCATGTCATCCTTGACTCTGAACTGTCCCTTGTTCCCCACATTCAAACTGTCTCAAAATCCTGTTACATACATCTAAAAAACATAGCCAAAATTTGACCATATCTTACACAAGACACTGCAAAAACTCTAATCCATGCACTTATTATTTCCCGCATAGACTATTGCAATAGTCTTCTTACTGGTCTTCCCAAAAACAGACTCTTGCGGCTACAATCCATTAAGAATGCAGCTGCAAGGCTGATCTTTCTCGCTAAACATTCATTGTCTGCTGATATTCTCTATCAGTCCCTCCATTGGCTACCGGTCTTCTACCATATTCAATATAAAATACTCACACTTACACATAAAGCTATTAACCAAACCACACCAACATACATCTCTTCACTCATCTCAAAATATTTCCCAACCCGACCTCTCCGCTCAGCACAAGATCTGCGTCTCTCATCTCCATGCATCACTTGCTCCCAATCACGATTACAGAACTTTTTTCAGGCTGCACCCACCCTGTGGAATGCCCTCCCATGCACAATAAGACTTTCTGCTATTCTCCAAACATTCAAGCGTTCCCTGAAAACTCACCTCTTCAGACAAGCTTATTAGATTCCAGAATCTCCCACATAACCTTCATAGCTTCCATATCTAATTACATCACCTCTCACAGTCCACACATAATCTCACACATTGTCTTTCGTTTACATCCTCCTGACCCTGGACCAACTTTCCTGACCCTAGGCCAACTTTACAGCTCACCAAGAACCTCTGCAATCTGGCTGGACCAAAATGCAATATATAGCACCTCTCCTTGTCTATCAACAACTATTTCCCTATAGATTGTAAGCTTGTGAGCAGGGCCCTCTTACATTTATGTCTGTCTCTTACAACCCAGCCTTGTTCTATTAATGTTGTTTCAAATTGTAAAGCACAACGGAATATGCTGCGCTATATAAGAAACTGGCTATTAACAATGTATCATTACTGCGCTAATTAAAAATATGTTTATTTGAGAAATGGCAGAAAATAATTATCAGTCGGAACTAAATGTAAATAAATAAATATATCTATTTAATCACATAAAGTATACACAAACAATACATAGTCTCAATAGTTATCAGATATATTATACTTTGTTTCCTGTCAGGCTCATATAATATCCAATAAAAACTGTAGCTGCAATATTTGATTTAAACATCACATCCCAATTACATTTATGTCTTTATCAATGTTCAGGATGATTTGTAATTGAGAGTGTTACTCCCTATGGCCATACTTAATTGCATCCACATTGATCCATATGGTTATATTGAGAAGTGTATACACACTATTAATCTGGCTGGACCAAAATGCAATATATAGCAACTCTTCTTGTGTATCAACACCTATTTCCCTATAGATTGTAAGCTTGTGAGCAGGGCCCCCTTACCTCTATGTCTGTCTCTTACAACCCAGTTTTGTTCTATTAATGTTGTTTCAAATTGTAAAGTGCGACGGATATGCTGCGCTATATAAGAAACTGTTAATAAATAAATAAATAAATAATAACACTTTGTTAAGGCAAGCCGAAAACAAAAGCAGAGCAAATTAGCAGTGTTCAGCAGGTATAAACCAAACCAAACTAGCCACAGAGCATAATGCAGAGTTTTAAAATGTCCGCCTATTTATCACCTCATGAAAACCCCGCCCACCCCTCCAGAAACATCAGCCCAGTATAAACTCCTCAAGAAACACTAGATCAATAATTTGAATTCACCGTCAATGATATAGTTGATCATTTCTGAAATCGTTCATGAAATCATTCAGTATGTACAGACGATATCGTTCATCCTGTACACCGGGAAGTTCAAGGGAAATTGTTCAACAATATTGTTCATTGAACAGATCGTACCATGTGTATGCAGCTTAAGAGTTGATTTTCTTTCTTATAACACCTGGGTAGATATGCAGTTGTAGCATGGTAACTGTAGACCGACTTGCGACTGAAGTCTTCTTATAATTTATCTTCCCAGATGTCTTAGGTGGACTGTCACAAGAAATGTTAGTTCTTTTTCAACAATCAGGGGTGAACAGGGGAGAACCTCTTTCTACAGTATCTTATACCAATTAACAATACAAGTGCTAAGGAAAGAAGACCTAATATGATGAGTTTATTGCATTTCCGGAACACAGAAAGTAGGAATAAGGGTAGATGATATGTAAGGGTACTGCTAAGGCATGTCAATATGGATGAATTACAATAACAATAATAGGCAGTATGAAATGAGCACAGAAAACATATAACAATAATATACTAGCAATCATTTGATTTAGGATGGTTATTGGCCCAACATCGTGTAATCCCAACAACTGTGGAATAATGTCCCATTCACATACAAACTTAACTCAAAATCTTTAAATCATCTGCATACTGTATACAGTTTATACTGTAACATTGTTATCTTGAATATACTGAGGGAGGATAACAAAGACATTGGAAATGGAATCCAACCATTCCTTCCATATTTACCTCTCTGGAGCCCCACGTTGGCGGCAGCAGCGCTGCACAAATTACCAGGCAAAATGACGAGGTGGCTGATTACTAAGCATTTTGTGCATGCGCAGTAGGAAAATCGCCAGGAAAATGGCTACCAAGGCATTTCCCCAGAGTCCCGCACATGCACAGTAGACCCTGGAACAGCGCTAGAGACTACTAGGGGTAAATTTACTAAGGGTCGAATTTGTGTGAGTTTGAGTGAGTTTGCAAACTCACGTGAGTTTTTCTCATCTCGCAAATTTACTAAAGACAAATTCGAGTGAGTTTGAAGTGAGTTTAAAGTGAGTTTTCTTTTTTCACTGTTAAAACTCATGTGAGTTTGCAAACTCGAAAAAACTCACCATCGGCCAAAATAGGAAGTACTTTAAATGAAAAAGATGCAACTCACAAATTTACTAAGATTCGAGTTTCCAATCTTGTGTGAGATTGTGGCAAACTCACTGTGAAATAGAAGTTTTAAACACTCACCTCCTGAGCTACGAGTTTACACAAATCAATGTTTTTTTTTTTTTTTACTTGTTTAAGTAGGGTTAATTATTCTAAAAAAAATGATGTGAGTTCCCCCCCCAAAAGACTAACCAGCCCCGGATTTGCCAGCCTGTCCTGGTACCTAAAATTATGGGGAACAAAATGAGTAGGGTTCCACTGTAAATTAGGTACTAGCACCAGGCTACAGGGCCATTCCTGGTTTTAATTATAGGGGTAAAATTTTTTGCGTAGGGGTACCCCTAAAATGAAAACCAGCACTGTACCCTTTCTAGCGGGGGGCTGATGCCACAGCTAGGGGTGCCATTTCACCTGGCCCCCCAGCCGCATCAGCCCTGATCGCTAGTCAGCCCAGGCCAGGGATCCCTGGGGAGTTGGGGACCCCTCCAATAAAGGGGACCCCATCTCCAGGGCACCCCTGGCCTAGGCTCATAGCCCGGGGCTATCCCCGCCACCCCTGGGCGGTGGGTGGCGGGTTGATAGTGTAGTATAGTGTTAAAAATGTAATTAACAACACTGTCTTTACAGTAGAACTGCTGCAGGTCCCAGCAAGGCTCCCCGCATGCTGGTACTTGGAGAACCACAAATACAAGCATGCGGGACATTACAGGGCCACTGGTACCTGTAGTTCACCTGTAAAGAAATGTGTAAAAAAACACAACACACACCGTGAAAATAAAGATTTATTACTTACATACTGTACATACGCACACATACTTACCTGCTCCCAGATGTTCGCGTCCCCTTCTCAATGTAAAGTATCCAATGGTTTTACCTGTAAAAAAAGAACCAATACTCACCTTTGTCCCATAATGTTCTCCGCAGTATTTCAAAGAGGGCCCCTGAGACACTGTAACAAGACGCTACAGCATATTGTTACAGTATCGCTAATGACAGCTCCGGCCTTGAGCTATCATTAGTGCTGTGGCACCAGCCAATCAGCGACGGCTTCCATTAGCAGCTGCTCATTGGCTGGGACCCACGTGGGCTTAGCCAATGAACGGCTCCTCCACGTGGGTCCCAGTCAATGAGCGACCACTAATGGAAGCCGTTGATGAGAGGAGGGGCCCAGACGGCAGGGCCGGCTCTAGATATGTTCCACCTGAGCGGCCACACAAGGGCGCCCCCTACAGGGGGCGCACCGATTTTCTGCAGCCATTTTACCCTGTCACTGTCTAGCTGTGCTGCCTGTCACTGTGTGCCGGGATGCCAACCCACCCAGTGGCCATGCTGCGCTTTTGGACACTCCCACCACAGTGCGCCAAGATTGGACAGTGGGGCTGGGCGGGTGTGATGTCACACGCCAGCCCGCGCAATCTTGGATTCTGGTGGGCGGCGGTGGCATTGGACTAAGTGGAAGCTGGGCACTGGAAACAGAGAGTAGTGGCTGCTGCAGTGCTGTTGGCCGGCTGGCCGGCCATGGGACCAGCATGACTCATGAGGCTGTCGAGTCGCGTGTCCCTCAGCAGCGGCAGGCGGAGCAGCAGGGACTGCAGCCAGATTAGCCGGGTGATGGGGTGAGTGATCTCTGCGTGCGCTGCAACTATCTGTTACTGTTCCAGTCTCCCAGAGCTTTTTTT
The DNA here is from genome assembly GCA_031769625.1 of Taudactylus pleione. Taxonomy (NCBI): domain Eukaryota; kingdom Metazoa; phylum Chordata; class Amphibia; order Anura; family Myobatrachidae; genus Taudactylus; species Taudactylus pleione. The sequence continues at coordinate 657,470 of JAUIMM010000951.1, forward strand.
TTTAAATTTGTCAGCTGACCCTAATTGGCTGTCGGTCCGCGTGGTTGGCACCATATATTCAGAATACTGCCGGGAACCCAGATGGGAGGGGAGCGTTGCTCACCATGCCGCGCGCATGCTGAGTGGTGAAGGGTGGCTGTGTGTGTGTAACTTTGTAAAGATGGTGAAGGGGGGCTGTGTATGTGTGTACAGGTGGTGAAGGGGCTGTGTGTGCATACAGGTGGCAAAGGGGCTGTGTGTGCGTACAGGTGGCGAAGGGGCTGTGTGTGTGTGTGTGTACAGGTGGCCGAAGGGGCTGTGTGTGTGCGTACAGGTGGCAAAGGGGCTGTGTGTGTGCGTACAGGTGGCGAAGGGGCTGTGTGTGTGTGCATACAGGTGGCAAAGGGGCTGTGTGTGTACAGGTGGTGAAGGGGCTGTGTATCTGTGTGTAGAGGTGGTGAAGGGGCTGTGTGTGTGTGTACAGGTGGTGAAGGGGCTGTGTATCTGTGTGTAGAGGTGGTGAAGGGGCTGTGTGTGTGTGTACAGGTGGTGAAGGGGCTGTGTATCTGTGTGTAGAGGTGGTGAAGGGGCTGTATGTCTGTGTGTGTACAGGTGGTGAAGGGGCTGTGTGTGTGTGTACAGGTGGTGAAGGGGCTGTGTATCTGTGTGTAGAGGTGGTGAAGGGGCTGTATGTCTGTGTGTGTACAGGTGGTGAAGGGGCTGTGTATCTGTGTGTAGAGGTGGTGAAGGGGCTGTGTGTGTATGTGTACAGGTGGTGAAGGGGCTGTGTGTGTGTGTACAGGTGGTGAAGGGGCTGTGTATCTGTGTGTAGAGGTGGTGAAGGGGCTGTATGTCTGTGTGTGTACAGGTGGTGAAGGGGCTGTGTATCTGTGTGTAGAGGTGGTGAAGGGGCTGTATGTCTGTGTGTGTACAGGTGGTGAAGGGGCTGTGTATCTGTGTGTAGAGGTGGTGAAGGGGCTGTGTGTGTGTGTACAGGTGGTGAAGGGGCTGTATGTCTGTGTGTGTACAGGTGGTGAAGGGGCTGTGTATCTGTGTGTAGAGGTGGTGAAGGGGCTGTGTGTGTATGTGTACAGGTGGTGAAGGGGTTGTGTATCTGTGTGTAGAGGTGGTGAAGGGGCTGTATGTCTGTGTGTGTAGAGGTGGTGAAGGGGCTGTGTATCTGTGTGTAGAGGTGGTGAAGGGGCTGTGTGTCTGTGTACAGGTGGTGAAGGGGCTGTATGTCTGTGTGTGTACAGGTGGTGAAGGGGCTGTGTATCTGTGTGTAGAGGTGGTGAAGGGGCTGTATGTCTGTGTGTGTACAGGTGGTGAAGGGGCTGTGTGTGTGTGTACAGGTGGTGAAGGGGCTGTGTATCTGTGTGTAGAGGTGGTGAAGGGGCTGTGTGTGTATGTGTACAGGTGGTGAAGGGGCTGTGTGTGTGTGTACAGGTGGTGAAGGGGCTGTGTATCTGTGTGTAGAGGTGGTGAAGGGGCTGTATGTCTGTGTGTGTACAGGTGGTGAAGGGGCTGTGTTTCTGTGTGTAGAGGTGGTGAAGGGGCTGTATGTCTGTGTGTGTACAGGTGGTGAAGGGGCTGTGTGTCTGTGTACAGGTGGCGAAGGGGCTGTGTATCTGTGTGTAGAGGTGGTGAAGGGGCTGTATGTCTGTGTGTGTACAGGTGGTGAAGGGGCTGTGTGTCTGTGTACAGGTGGCGAAGGGGCTGGGTGTGTATACAGGGGGTGAAGGGGGGTTAGTGCAACAGTGAGGGAGGATAAGCAGGGCCGTTGAAAGCCTGGCCGCGCCCGGGTAATGGAGGGGGTGTGGCCTAATCACGGGAGGTGTGGCAATGCCCCCTCGAGAAAAAAAATAAAATAATTGTTAGTTTTTCAGCAGCGCTGCACGCCAGGGAGGGGGGCGCTGTAATCCCCCCAGCCCGGTGCTAAGCAGGGGGGGGTGAGATCAGTGTGATCGCTCTCCCCCACAGCCATAGGGGACTACTCCGGCTGCTGCAGCAGCCGCGAGCAGTCTCACACAGCAGCCCAGCACAAGCTGTGTGCTGAGCTGCTGTGGGAGAGGGGGGGAGCGATGCCGGATCTGGGCCCCCGCCGGGCCCCTCTAGAAAGCCCGGGCCCAGGTAAACTGTGCTCGCTCTCCCCCCCTCTCGGCGCCCATGAGGATAAGGAGAGGTGAGTGCTACAGTGACGTGAGTGGTGTGAGAAGAGGTGAGTGCTGCAGTGAGGGGAGATAGGTGTGAGGAGAGGTGAGTGCTACAGTGACGTGAGTGGTATGAGAAGAGTTGAGTGCTGCAGTGAGGGGAGATAGGTGTGAGGAGAGGTGAGTGCTACAGTGACGAGAGTGGTGTGAGAAGAGGTGAGTGCTGCAGTGAGGGGAGGTAGGTGTGAGGAGAGGTTAATGCTACAGTGACGTGAGTGGTATGAGAAGAGTTGAGAGCTGCAGTGAGGGGAGATAGGTGTGAAGAGAGGTGAGTGCTGCAGTGAGGAGAGGTAGGTGTGAGGAGAGGAGTGCCGCAGTTAGATGTGGGAAGACGTGAGTTCTGCAGGGAGGTGAGGTGCGAGGAGAGGTGAGTGCTGAAATGAGGAAATGTGTGTTGCTGCGAAGGGAGAGGAGCAGAGAGGGAGGAAAGAAGACCTCCTTAAGAAAAGAAGAAGGAAGAGCCGGCCACAGAACAATCGTAGGCACCGCTGGCCATGATGCAAGAAGCTGAGAAGCAGATAGCCTCTCCAAGCACCATGGTAGGCGGCTTTGGGCACCTTAACTTATTTAACCCTCCCTAGACCACCAGTATTATTGGATACTGGGCCCGTGGTTGTCAGTTGTCAGGCTAGTGGTGATTGGTAAGCGGGCGTCCCTCCTGGTAAGTGATCCTAGGCATTAGGCCCAAGTCACTGTCCTAATGTTATGTCTACAGCAGTGGTCGAAGTGTGGGTATGGAAATATCAGGGGGCTCAGGATTTTGCCCTGCCTAAGTAAAGCCCCACTGATATTTCCATACCCACACTTCAAAATTTCCACTTCGACCACTGCTGTAGACATAACATTCCGGGCCGCACTGTATGGTGTGATATGTGACGGCTGAGTTATGTGATGTGGAGTTAGTACCATGTTATGTAACATCATGTATGGGAGGGGTGAGTCATTCTGCCTCTTCTCCAGGAATGCTCCTTACACTGTGGCACACTGGTAGGATGTAGAATGCTCCTATGAGTCAGTACACACTATTGCTGTACTGTTTGTGTGACATACCAGAGCTGCCTGCAGTCACCCATGAGCATCATCTATGGAAAGACTACACGTGTCAGGGAAACAATGTATATACTACACACAGTATATGTGACAGGGCTGGGAGCCCTCAGCATTACTGTGCACAATTACTACACACAGGTTGTGTGACAGGGCTGGCAGCCCTCAGCATGATCACTACACACAGGTTGTGTGACAGGGCTGGCGTCCCTCTGCATGATCACTACACACAGGTTGTGTGACAGGGCTGGCGTCCCTCAGCATGAGTACTGTGCACAATTACTACACACAGTATGTGTGACAGGGCTGGCGTCCCTCAGCATGAGTACTGTGCACAATTACTACACACAGTATGTGTGACAGGGCTGGCATCCCTCAGCATGATCACTACACACAGGTTGTGTACTGGACCAGACCATTCTCAGCCTGATTACTACACACAGGTTGTGTACTGGAGCAGACCATCCTCAGCCTGAATACTACACACAGGTTGTGTACTGGAGCAGACCATCCTCAGCCTGAATACTACACACAGGTTGTGTACTGGAGCCAGGCCCGCCAAGAGCCGTGGCAGGCCCCGGTAATAGGGTGCGTGGCCTAATCACGGGAGGCGTGGCCACGCCCCCTTGCGAGAAACAAAAACAATAAATATTTGCAGCGCCGCGAAGAGGCGTTGAGCGCTGGGGAGAGGGGGCACTCTGAGCCCCCGCACAGGCATAGGAGACTGCTGTGGCTGCTGCTCAGCAACCACGAGCAGTCTCTAACTGCAGCTCAGCACACGCTGTGTGCTGGGCTGCTGTGAGGGAGGGGGAGCGGCACCGGACCCGGGCCCCCGCCGGGCCCCTCAGGAAGCCCGGGCCCGGGTAATCTGTACCCGCTCCCCCCCCCTTTCAGCGCCCCTGACTGGAGCAGACCATCCTCAGCCTGATTACTACACACAGGTTGTGTGACCGGTCTGGCAGTCCTGAGTCTAATTACTTTGAATTTTTAAGAAATTACAAATATAAAATTATAGATGCAAGATTTATGATTGGAACATTGACTGGCCATTAATGGGTTTTTTTTGTAATGTTTACTTAGGTTCTACTACTGTGTGGCATAATGTGTATAAGGAGTATTACTGTGTGGCATAATGTTAATGGGCTCTGTGTGGCATAATGTGAATGGTCTCTGTGGATGAAGGTGAATGGGCACTACTGTGCAGTGTAATGTGACGAAGGGGCACTATGTGGCATAATTCAAATTGAGGTACTATTGTGTGGTCACGCACCTTCCTAGGGAGACCACAACTGTTTTTTTCGGTGCACTCCCCCTGCTTCTAATATGGATGGAGCACCAATGCTCTTTATGTACACAGGGCACCGAAATGTGTAGTTACAGCTCCTCTGTACCGTACTGGTCTGGTATGTTAGAACTTAGAAGAGGAGCGAGCTAGTCACTCAGCTCAGCAGCATGCAGACAGTTACCATGCAGGTGGTGGTGCTGCTGCTGAGAGATCATGGGTGGGGGAAATGGGGATGAATGAACAGTGTGGCAGAGGTGGTAATAATAACTAATAGGTAATAATAACTATGCTGAGTCTGTGCTGGGTAGGAGGGCTAGCTAAGGAGCCGTGCGTGCCTCTGACAGAGATATTGACTTAAGTGCGTGCGTGTATTTGCTGAGCTGTAGGGGGGGAGGGGGACTGAGTTCTGGCTGCTGAGTAGCACTGTGTATACACACTTCAAGTAGCCATTTGCTGAACTGAGTGGGGGTGGCTGAAGGGGGTGTAGTCAGCACCTCGGGATGTGGCCAGGTTGAGAAACTCGGGGGGGGGGGGGGGGCGCTCCAACATTTCTCGCACCTGGAGCCGGCCCTACCAGACGGAGACTGCACGCGGTCCCCTTTCTCTCTTAAGACGCCCCTGGCCAGGTATGCTCAATACGTGAAGGTTACTCTCTTATGTTACTGGTCCACGTTGTAGAGAATGATGACCCACCCTGCAGTTTTTGTCTATCTCTTCCAATGAGTTTTACTAGCTGGGTCTGATGTGATATGTAGTTTCCACAGGAGCCAGATGCTGGGAAGCATCATTTAAGAACCTCAGAAACTGCATAGACAATTGTGAGGAGGGGGTTCCCTGTTTGCTCTGCCAGTGGCTCAAATCATGACCACAATAGCAGTAGTATATAATATGATTTTTCTAGAGCTGCGGGTACAACATGCAGTATAATGGACAGAATGGAACAACTGTGCATAACCAGTGTCAGAAGCTTATCCTGCTATGACTGCTGTGTTTGTGGATCTGAGGTCTCAATCAGCACACCAAGCCAGAGAGCAGCTGCCACTGTTATGGGTCCTGAGACTTGAGGAGTCTATTTACTAAGCCTTGGATGGAGACCAACCTATCAGCTCCTAACGGCCATGTCACAGGCTGTTTGAAAAATTACAGTTAGGAGCTGGTTGGCTGGTACTTTAAGCCCGTTCACTTTATTTCCATCCAAGGCTTAGTAAATAGACCCCAATAATTGTTGTGAACGCTAAAGGTTTTATTTACGAAGCGGCAGGTTGGAAGTGAAAACTTAAAATGGCACTCACAGTCAGTGTAAAGCCAGGCATGCTTTACACTGATTGTGAGTGCCATTCCAAATTTTCACTTCCAACCCACCTGGAAACAATGGCTTCTTCATAAATAAAGTCCCAAGTGTCAAAAATGTCAACTACATTGTTTTTCTCTCAGTTTAATGTCATATACACATTATGGGAGACATAAAACTGTCAACTCTAAGCACCTAAGATCATCTACTTAACTGTTTGGTAAAATTTACTTGTTGAGAAATATTTGTGGGAGTTTCTCCTTGTATGTTGTTGGCGGCTATTTGTTTTTGATGTTGCACAATTCATACCCATATTTTTTTACTGTTTACCAGGATTTAATAAGCAGGCTTTAATACTGGACATTCCAGGGGCAAATGCAGATAAATAGACCCTAATGTATATTAATGACGAATGTGAGTAGTCCCCCAAGCCAACATATTAAATCCACTCCACTCAGTTGGACTATTACTGAAAAACAGTGATGACATCACTCGATAAAGTTTGTTTTTTTCAAGCTGTGATAATCTACACTGGAGTATAAAACTTCATTGTTTCCTCCAAAACATGTAACCAATGAGGAGGGGACCTATTGAACACAGTATATTCATAAAAAAATAAATTATTCACATATCTCTACAGACAAGGTAAAAAATCCCTCCAACATTCAAAACGTCTACCAGATGTAAAAGGATATGGCACGGGAAGCAGTCACAATGCCGACCGCCGGCTTCCCGACTGGTTAATCCCAGTAAGGTACAAATGACAGGCATAGGAATCTCGATGCCTGTCATTAGACCTATGCCAGGAGCCCAACACCCGGCTTACTGATCGTGGGTAAGCCGGGCATCGGGAACAGACAGCGCAGGGGAGGGGAGGGTTAGGTTAGGGGCTCCCATGGGGGATTTACGGTTAGGCTCCCCCCTGGGAGGTTATTGTTAGTCTATGGGAAGTGGGGGTTAGGGTTAGGCACCCCTGGGGGGAGGTTAGGGTTAGGCACCCCCGGGAGACTTAGGGTTAGGCTGTGGGGAAGGGGGGGTTAGGTTTAGGCACTTAGAGGGGGGTTATGGTTAGGCATTTGGGGGGAGGTTAGGGTTAGGCACCGCTAAAGGAGGGTTAGGGGGGGAATTAGGTTAGTTATACTTACCCTAATGATGATCGGGATTTCCTCCTCTGTCGGGCTGCCGCTGATGGTAAATCATACTGATTCCTATGGCACACATAGATATTCCTGGAGTCCAAGAAACCCCTGTATCATGGTGTAAAGCTCTATGGTGCTGATGGAGTCAGGTATTTTTGGAGTCTAAGGGGTAAATTTACTAAGAATCGAGTCTGATCAAGGTTTTTTTTTTCAACTCGATTAACATCACCGAAACTTGGGTGATTTGAGGCTCTTGAAACTCACAAATTTACTAAGAACTGAGTTCAGCTGAGAGATGGTGAAGCAGATCGAGATATCTCCCCCGAGTAGCAAGTTTTGAAGATTACTCACTTGAGATTGCAGTGTTTTCTCTCTGCAAAATTCTCCCGAGCAAGCAGCCTGCACTTTTTTATGTTAGATATGTGAAGGCTACTTGTGTGTTGTAGCTGTAAAAGAAGGGTTAAATTTTGAAAAAAAATTACGATGGTTCCCCCCCCCCCCAAAAGCATAACCAGCCCTGGAAGTTAAAGTTGTCTCATATCACAGACATCAGAAAAAGAAAACAAAAAACACATCATAGTATAGTACGTCTATAACTGCTCATGGAAAAACACCACCTATAAGTGTGGGGTCCAACTACTGTTTGTGACAAAAGACCACAGCGTACCCAACTCACAGGAAAACATTGAGGATGCCACATATAAAGGTTTCTTTATGTAGGGTATGGAACTTAATAATTCATCAGACAGACATGGAGCGTACCATACTCACTCTCTACAGAGCTGTAATCCTCCTATCTGGGTTTCTATTATGGAGCAGATTTTTTTTTAAAAACTCCCTTGTATTCAAATCCAGAAGTGTGATATGAATGAAGCCAGTCGACACCATATACATCCCTCTTCGCTCCCCGCACTTGACAGTTTCAGGGCCCAGGAAGAGGCGGAGCCACTGGCGCTGTGTGTCTTTTGTTACAAACAGTAGTTGGACCCCACACTTATAGGTGGTGTTTTTCCATGAGCAGTTATAGACGTACTATACCATGATGTGTTTTTTGTTTTCTTTTTCTAATGTCTGTGATATGAGACAACTTCTATAACCACCAACCAGAGGACATCAGGAAGACGTTTCTGCGTTCCAGCCTGGACCAAACCATATCTCAATCCGTTTTGGACATTTAAGTATTACTATATTTATGTGTGATTATAAGATTGAGATGGACTTCTACTGAGCGCCGGTTTTCTTTAAATTTCATAGCACTAGTTATTTATGTACTCCTGTGTAAGAAAGTTGCATTTTTCCAAGAAATTTTGTTGAATAAATTAAATTATTACAATTTCGTGTTAGGTAATCAAATCAAATTCTTGCCCTAGAACAGACTGGTCATGTACAATACAATCTAAGATTTTTCACCTCCACATGAGATTTGCCACCTCTCACTAGGATGAAATTAAACACAGCTTTAAAATATTTGCTGCCTGTTTATACATAGCCTCTAAGCAGAACAATATCAGCAAGATAAAATGTTCTATACACAAACATTTCTATCTAGCAAAGCTTCAACTGAACTGAACACAGTGTTCTGCAAGGAACACCAGGAATGAACTCACAAGCACTTGTACTGTAATGGGCAGGATTTGCATTTATCCTTTTGATTTTCTAACTGCTGTTTGAGGAGAAAGGAAATGCTGGATTTACTCTTTTAGCCAGTGCAGGCTAAGCTGCAGGATAATATCGCTGCATGGATTCCTTTGCAAAGAGGCTTAAATTCTCATGTAGTAAAGTAGAAAGTTAGCTGTGGCAAGATAAAAATAATAAACTGAGGCAGTTTTAAAAGGTGTTGTTCATGTTCAAAACTTACATTAACTTTTCAAGTTCCCTCTGTGTTCTACTAGGAATTCATATATTTTATATTTCAACTTAATCTTATCTTATTTTATTCCTCTATGTAACATTGCAATTATCTGATGGGAAGAGGTGGTATTACCCCTATGGGGTATGCTTTGGTATACCTCCCCACTCTAGGTTATGATTAGTCATTTCATATTATGTCATTTAGTAGCAACAGGTATCCCTGGACATTCAGGTTTAATAACATCAAAGTGCATGTAGTGCAGATATAATAGAAGCAGAGGTGTCCAGTCAATAGTATTGAAATCAACGTACATAACACCATCATATATGCTTAAATTAAGAGTGGTAGATTTTTATCTACAGTATATGTTCTAATTTTATTCTCCAGTATGGTTAATTTATATAGATGGTAGTCTAATTTAGCATAAGAGCTAACTGGGCATTGTGCAAATAAACAGTACACACATGCCTCCCAATAAGAGCTTCACCTCGCTATGTCCTTATGACACATGTGACACACATAATTACAGTTTGAAACCCTGGATACCTCTCAGAGCGAGCACCCATGTCCCCACCAATACTATTACGTAGTGTAGGTTAGCAGCATCCTGTCTTGACTTAACACTCAGAATAAGCCCACTCAACAATCTGTTGCAGTGCTGGCCTTTCTCTGAATTCTGCTTCAGGCACAATCGAGTATCAGCAACATCTCACACTCACACGACTTCTCGAACACTGAACATGACTTTAAGCATAGAGTCTTGCAGGGGTATCAAACGTAGATGTGGAAAGGAATTACTCTAAATCATAGATCCCTTGGCTCAAACTTTCAGCTGAAAGTTCTGTCGAAGCTGGATAATTGGCTAAGACAAGATTACTTTAAAATTGAATTGCAGCGACGCCATCTTGCGACTGGCCGCAAGACGCCATCTTGGAAATGAGATCGTAAGACGCCATTTTGCGAATGGCCGCCCAAGCGCCATTTTAGATAAACTCACAATTAAGCACATGTGGCGATAATATTAGCACCATGCGATTGCATCTTTCACCATTTCTCATACACACATTAATACGCACAATTGCGCTGTTAACTAGTTGCATATTAGCGAATGCATAAGACTTTGTATGAAAACGCTGTTTTATTAGCTTCATGCGCACGCATCTGCCCCAAGTTAACTAGCATCCTTATATCAAACCCCGCATACTCACACATTACATATCCACATACAAGGTTTAATAAGCTTTAAAGTATAAGATTTAAGTTGGCTCAGTTAGTATAAATGCTGTGAAATAAAGATTATTTGATAACTAAGGTTTTATACATGCTAAGTAAGCCGTGTTTGGTTTTGTACTGATGCGTACTCTTTCAACAGAATTCCGGTATTATCAGTGTGGAGATCGCATCATGCATTCTCAACTTATGGACCGCAGAGACTTCAAGCAACAAAATGTATATAATATGAACAACTGTTAGGATGTTGCATGGGGGCGGGAGGGCAGAGACTCCCAGTTGTTAGAGGCTGGGTTGAGTCTATTTGAACCAGCCTGTTAAACGCTCTGTAACAGATGCTTCCCCCATGGGAACCAATGGCATAAGCAACAAACTTCTCTATTGTTCTGTCTATTCCGGGGGGGTATAAATTTGTGTGCTCCAACACTGGGTTTTTAGTCTTCTTGCTGAACGCTGACGGACGAGGGGTTTCTTGCTGATGCCTAATATCTGGACCAGAAAGCGCTGCATATGTATACTGTACTTGGGTCTGTATAATTCCTTTGTGCCGAATTGTGTATGGATCAATAGCGTGTAACTGACTGTACTTTTTACTTGAATAATACTTTGTGCTTTGGAACCACATGTTCTAGGTCTGGAGTCTCTATTTACTGTATGACTGCGTACGCAAACCAGCGTCATCCTTAGAGGTTTATAGATAGGATTTTAGAAGGTATAGGCAGGGGTATATAGAGGTTCAATTTCAGTATCGTTAGTTGGGGGCTCATAGTAGTGAGGTCACTTACCTACTCACACGGCACATACAGCTATCGATATCTCAGCAAATGGTTGACTGGCCACATGCAGGGTTTACCTGCAACCTCTTTGTGCTGAAAAATCGCTATCCGTTTTCGTGTGAGCCAAGGAAGCTGACTAGAATCCAGGGACAAGAAAGGAAAAAGTTTGTTTTCCTTTGTTGATAGAACCTAATGTTTAAAGTGGTTCCGCAGTATTGAGTACGCAGCTGAGTCGCAGTTTTGCGCACAGTAAAGACGCACTTTTGCGTACGCAGCTAAAAAGTCATTATACGGTTGTGTGGTAGTTGCATTATTGTATTGTGTATGCTGCTGGTCGCACAATAGAGTATACGTACTTCCGGTTCTGCTGCCACGTGTTTAAACAAAGCTGTTGAGGTTTACATTTTTCAATTATTATCAATATCTGGGTAAAGTTTGTTTTTCTGCGCAGGAAAAAGTGTGTAACAGTGAGTATTTGTTGGACAAGGTTAAGGGTATCGTATGATCCTTAAGGGCTAGGTGCAAGGGTTAGTCTAGCCGATCAGTAAGTAGCTTTACCATTCTATACACAGTAGCAGGTGTACATGTTGTCTTTGTTGTAGAGAGGTGCGTGGAAGTGGCCGACATATAAACTTCCATAGGTGTGGAAGTTGCCTTACTAAATCTTATCCAGGTGTGGAAGTTGTCTTTTTCAAATCTTATCCAGGTGTGTGGGCGCCGCCGACTTAAATCGTCCACAGGTAAGTGAAAGTATCTTGATTGTCTTTCACCAGTTTAAATCTTTATTGAAAAGCGTAGGATTTTGTCTCAGAATGGGAGCCGCGCAAACAGTGGAGATGTTAGACAATGATGTGCTGCTAATGGAGGCGCCGATCAGATCGGCTCGTTGTATTATGCATACTAAGTACGGTACTTATGCAATAAGGTATTGTGATGTATGGTTTAAAATGACGATGAAGAGTGTTAGACCGTTTCCCAGAATTGGTAGTTTTGATAAGGATGTATTAGATAATGTCAGGGATCACATCAGTCTGATGCGCTCCCGAGACAAAAAGGTCAAATATTGTGAATGTTTAAAATTGTGGCAGCATGAAGGGGATGCGTGGCTTAAAAATGTGCAAGCGACGCAAACTAGCGTTGCGAGCGCATTGCCAGAGAATGCATCCGCAGCGCTGAATTGCAATACGGGCGAGCCGCAAAATGGCGCGCATGTGCGGCAAGGTAGCGCTGTGGAGAGTATTGTCAGCAGTTCACGCTCACCTCCCCCACCTTATGTGGATGGAGGTGCAAGTACAGTTACCAAAAATACCCATAAAAATGGAACAAGCAATTTGTACCCCCTCTTAAGTAACCATAAAGGAAATGTTTATGATGTGGATGATGAGCCTATTGTAATGTCTGCCATTTCCCATGCTGTGCAAATGATAGATGCTGCATCACCACAATCACGAGTGGTGCCGCCATCTCCATCGGTAACAGCAAGGGAAGTGTTAACACCCTCTGCACCCGTAGAGGAAGTTGTTAATACCATACGTAGCAGCAGCATATTAAACCCCCAGCCAGGTAACCAGGTCAGAGGTAGCAATGCTACCGGTCTGCATCCCATTCGGACGATAACTGTTCCGAATGGAAATGCAAATGCGAACGGTGTAGTGCCCACGAGAGAAGTGGTAATGCATTGTCCTTGGACAAGAGCAGAACTAAATTCCATCATAAATGATTTCCCCGATCCCAAAAAGGAACTAGCCAAATGTCAAAGATTTTTGAGAAATTTGGGTAGTTCTCATGAGCCAACTAATAAAGATTGGCATGTGGTGTTAAGGGCCTATCAGCCACGCAATACCGACGTGACAAAATTAATCACAGATTGTGTATTGGATGGTGACGTTCCCTTACCAGACCAAGTAAACCAAGGTAACATTTCCCGCATTGTAACTCAATTGGGTATATATTTTCTGGTAGTAGTTAACTGGAACAAAATTTTCACAATCAAGCAGAGTGAAACTGCAGAAGATTATTGCGATCGGGCTCTGCAGGCTATCACCCAGTACACTGGGATAGAAGATATAAAAGATAGCACTCACCACAGGGGAATGATAGTCACGGTACTCATGGACGGTCTGAAGGAGAACTTAAAGACTCGGGTTCAGACATCACAGCCTGCTTGGAGGGGACTCACAATAGATAACCTCATAGAGTCTGCCATAGAACATGATAAAAACATCTCAAAAAAGAGGGAGATCCAGAGCGAAAAACTAATGGCTGTCAGTATACAAGCTCCAATTGTGTCCGTAAATGCTTTGTTGGAGAATGGTAGCCAACGCTAGGGGTCAGGTCATACCTGTAGTCTACAGATAGTCAGGTTAACGGAAGTACTAGGGAAGAACCGGTCATGATGGTTGATGTAGCTGGTACTGAATATCCTTTTCTTGTAGACACAGGGGCGACCAGGTTAGTGATGAAATCTCCCGTTAATTTACAGGTGACCAACGAGACAGTACCAACAATGGGTTTAACAGGTAACGTGGAACATTATCCTTTGACAAAGTCCACAGAGGTTACTATTGGGCCGTTGCATACCAGACATTCTTTCCTTCTGGCTGCTGCGACTCCTACTAACCTGCTGGGAAGAGACTTGTTATGTAAAATGGGATGTGTTATATATTGCACCCCTGATGGTGTATTTTCTAGATATTCCAGAGAGAGTTGCGCACAAGGTGCGGGATATGTTGGACACTCCTCAAAGGATAATGTATCAATCTACAAGTTTAAATGAAAATCCATCACAGGTAGATGAAATGTTGTCCCAAATTCCAAATTCCCTTTGGACTATGGATGGGCAGGACACTGGATTAATGGCAAACATATCCCTGTAATGGTAAATTTAAAAAGCGGTAGGCAAGCTCCAAAAATTCCCCAGTACCCACTAAAACAAGAGGTAGAATTAGGGGTGTTTCCAATAATTGAGCGATTATTGCAACAGGGAATTTTAGTTCGTACAGCTAGTGTAGCCAACAGTCCCATCTTTCCAGTGAAGAAGAGTAGTGGGAGGGGTTTTTGGCTTGTACAAGACCTTAGAGGTGTTAATAAGGTAGTAGAGAGCCAATTCCCTGTAGTGCCAAATCCAGCTATCATCCCGTGGCAGATCCCACCAAATGCAACCAATTTCACTGTCATTGACCTCTGTTCTGCTTTCTTCTCTGTGCCTCTCCACCCTGACTGTCAGTAACTATTTGCATTTACATACAGAGGTGTGCAGTATACATGGACACGGTTACCCCAAGGTTTCATAGACAGCCCCAGTATCTTCTCCCAGGCATTGCACGACTGTTTACAATCTTTTCAACCTGCCAATGGATCTGTTCTAATTCAATATGTGGATGATTTATTGTTATGTTCTGACTCGTTTATGTCATGTTTGAATGATACTAAACTTTTGTTACTTCATCTCTCGCATACAGGACACAAGGTGGCTAAGGACAAACTACAACCATGCCAATCCAGAGTAAAATATTTGGGACACTGCCTAACCCAGGGGTTACGACACCTTACAAATGATAGAATCCAGGCCATACAAAACATGACACTGCCGCAGAATCAACAGCAAATTCATACCTTCTTGGGAATGTGTGGATATTGTAGAATGTGGATCCCAGGTTTTTCTATTTTGGCCTTGCTTTTACAGGAATTAGTCTCTTCCTCAAAGCCCGATCGTGTCATACACACAGAGGAATCAGAGCAGGCTTTCCTTAATCTTAAGTATAGCCTGACAAAAGTTCCTGCATCGGGAATACCTGATTATGAAAAACCTTTTGATTTGTATTGTACGGAAGCCGATGGTTGTGCTGCAGGTGTCCTTACACAAAAACATGGTGATGCCAGTAGGCCCGTAGCATACTACAGTGCCCAATTGGACACTGTAGCAAGATCACTCCCCACTTGTTTGAGAAGTGTAGCAGCTACCGCTCTATTGGTGAGTAAAAGTGAGGACGTAGTACTGGGTCATGATATGATTGTCAACACTCCCCATGCTGTATCTGCTCTGTTGAACTCTGCTCAAACCAGACACATCTCTTCAGCTAGGTTTACCAAATGGGAACTAGCTCTAATCGCACCCGCAAATATCACTGTTAAACGTTGCAGCACGCTGAATCCAGCAACGTATTTACCATATGTACAACATGATGTACAAAGGGTGGAAGGAGACGAGTTGCTGGTGGGAGGTGAGTTCAGCAGACATAGTGATACGCACGATTGTATGACATATGTGAATCAGACCTTTACTGCTAGACCTGACATACATGACACACCTTTAGAGAATGTGGATGTGACTTTTTATACAGATGGGAGTTGTCATAGACAAACAGACACAGGTGAATTATGTACAGGTTATGCTGTTGTAAATGACACAGACATCATGGAAGCTAAACCTCTTGGTCCTCCTCACTCAGCCCAGGTGGCAGAGTTAGTAGCACTAACTACAGCGTGTGAACTGGCAGCAGGCAAATCTGCTAACATTTACACTGACTCGAGGTATGTGTTCGGGGTGGTGCACGATTTTGGGGCTCTATGGCATCTGAGAAATTTTATGACAGCAGCAGGCACACCAGTTGCACACTCCCGACACATAAAACATCTTTTAGAAGCAATCCAACTGCCCAAAACAGTGGCAGTAATTAAGTGTAAAGCCCATACATGTGATATGCTGAAATTAATTGAGATGCAAAATTTGTGTTCAATTCAGGAAAGATCCATTTGTAAGTCCAAGGGATGTGGGCAAGAGTCCTCCGGGCTCTGGAGGGATGGACAAGGTAAACCAGTAGCCCCCAAGGCATATAACCCCAGCCTGGCTGAGGCAGCACACGGTCTGACTCATCTGGGAAAACAAGGTATGTGCAAGTTGGTGAGGGCGTACTGGTGCGCACCAGGTTTTTCTTCACAAGCAGAAAAGATAGCAATGTCCTGTCTGACCTGCTTGAGGAAGAACATAGGGAAAGCGATCCCTACCGAACCGTCCCACATTCCACCGACTGATGGACCTTTCCAGGTGATACAAATTGATTTAATCCAATTACCACCTTGTAGGAACCTTAAGTATGTATTAGTGTGCACTGATGTATTTTCTAACTGGGTTGAGGCCTACCCAGCGGCCACTAATATTGCTGTGTTTACTGCCAAGAAAATAGTCCAGAAATTTGTATGCAGGTACGGTATCCCTAAAATCATCGAGAGTGACAGGGGTACTCATTTCACAGGTGATGTTTTTCAAAATACATGTAAGCTGATGGGTATTAATAGCCAACTTCATACCCCCTACCGACCGCAAGCCAGTGCCAAGGTAGAGAGGATGAACGGGACTATTAAAAATAAGTTAAGTAAAATTATGGCAGAGACTGGACTGGGATGACCAGAAGCGTTACCTTTGGTCCTACATAGCATAAGGACCACTCCTAGACCCCTTCTAAATCTGTCCCCATTTGAAATACTGTTCGGTAGACAACCTCATTTGATTATAAGTCCACAGGAAGACTTGAAGGGTAACAACGAGGTAACTGTAAAGTATCTTATAAAAATGAGTAAGCAGTTAAAGCAACAGCAGCAGAAACTGAAATTGTTGTCTAATGATATGCCTGAAACTAACT
Source organism: Taudactylus pleione (assembly GCA_031769625.1). Taxonomy (NCBI): domain Eukaryota; kingdom Metazoa; phylum Chordata; class Amphibia; order Anura; family Myobatrachidae; genus Taudactylus; species Taudactylus pleione. Next base: position 673,921 of record JAUIMM010000951.1, read on the forward strand.
GTCATGATGTTGAACCAGGAGAATATGTTATGATCAGAAATTTCTTGCGTTCATTTTGTTTGACTGATTGGTGGGAAGGTCCGTACCAGGTGCTGCTGACAAGTACTACATCTTTGAAGGTGGCCAAGAGAGATACCTGGGTCCATTCCACTCACTGCAAAAAGGTCAATCAACCGGTGGAGAAACAAGTCGGAGACAAGGCTGATAGCATGGACCTGTCAATCGCGAGCTTGTTCCGGGAGGATTGAGCAGGTTGTAGTGAGATACCTGAACTGAGAGAAATTTGCAGATCTTGTTGTGACAATGGACAGGCCTGCTGTGTTCATTTTCATATTCTCTTTTAGAGTGTTCACCATCCTGGTCGGTTTGGGGATATCCGGTGTCTGTGATGGGGGACCAATTGAGGAAATGGGAGCTGATGGCAGTGCTGATGGAGTGGAGTCAGGAGGAATGCAATGCCAATCAGGGGAGGGTCTGACCAATCTTAGTACTGTTATTGTTAAGAGAGCTGTCATTCCGGATACTCGGGGAAGGTGTGGAGGTTTATCGTCTGAAGATTCCTGTATTTGTGAGCTTTGTGGGTCCCTAGTTGATGAAAACTGTATCCAATGGTGCCAACCTAAATATAACCCGTACTGGGGTGGGTATCCTTTAGAGGATTATCATAGCATGGTAGGCAAAGTGTTAAATCAAACTGATTGCTGGTTGTGTTCACACGTGCCACAGGGACAGCATAACGTAGGGTTGGTGCCATTTCCGCTTAATACCACGGAAATTTTGGAATTACAAAAAGGGAAAACCTTGGATGGAAAATTTCTCTCATCCAAACCACCTCATTTCAAACTCTATCAATTCCAAGTAGATAGATCACTTTTGTGTTTAAACATAACCAACCCCAATAAACCCGGGGGTTGGGAAGTGACGGGGAATAATCAGACGATGACCTTCTCACAAAGAACTGATAATGAGTCCATAAACCATGATCTGTTACGCTCAATTAAATCTAGTGGGAAACATTTTAGGTATCGGTATACACTGAGTTCCACCAAGGAGATTATTGGTAAGGTGCCAGATGGTTATTGTGCTAAAATAATACAGCCAGAGACTTGCATGAACCAGATGGAAAACCCAGAAATAGGATTGTTTGCAAGAGAAATGTGCTTAATGATAATGATGCATACCATCCCTTATGTTCTCCCTGATAATATATATTTTGTATGTGGAAGAAAAGCGTATAAATGGCTCTCACCGAGTTCCGAAGGTTTGTGTTACCTGGGAAGAGTAGTCCCAGAAGTTATGACCCTCACACATGTTGAAATGCTTGGTATACATAAAAATACACCATCACCATATCTTCACACGCAATATGAATACAGAGGCAAAAGAAACATGATACCTGGTGATGTGCATAAAGCCACTCATTAATTAGTGAGACAACTGGCTTTCAAGTTTTAGTCTCACTGGATCCCACCAGGATCGCTCGGGGAACATTACATTTTAGATATATTCAGGAACTTGCTAAATTGATAGATAATATCACCGAGATGTACGATGACACATTCAGGTATACAGGGAGAGAATTGCAAGCGTACAAGAAAGAACTGGTGCAACACAGGCTAGTGTTAAATTATTTAATTACTGTTACTGGAGGGTATTGCGTAACATTGGCCACCCAATTTGGAGTAAAATGTTGCACCTATGTCACCAATGATACCAGCGACCCTAAGGAGGTGATAGACCGGAAGATGGATGAAATTCTGCAGCTAAAATGGGAGTTTCCTAAGAACCATAACACTTCAGTGGCTGAAGTAGGGGAGAAAATAGAAGGATGGGTTTCATGGCTGAACCCAGTGAAATGGTTCTCAGGTCCAGGGGAATGGGTCCAGGAAGTGATCGCCAGCATAGGCAAATTCTTAATCCTTATACTGATTGTCATCATAATAATTGGCATATGTGTCAGGTGTGTTCCTATTGTGTTGAAGTATGGAAAATGTAGAAATAGAGTAAAACGAAAGAACAAAATTATGATGGTGGCCAGTATGAATACCGAGGTAAATACAGAACTGCATTACAACCCTGAGCTAGGAAATACCATCATTTAATGTATTATATTTAGACGTGCATAGAATGTATTATTGAAATGATATTTTTATAACACCTCAGATAATGTAAAGTCTCAATTCCCCTTCAAGACTGCTTTTATAAGACTGGTGCATTCCCACACCTTTCACATGATCTACCAAGATCCGCGGTGTGCGTATAATAGTAGTTTTATGTCCCCACTCAGAGACACATTATTGATGGATTAAGAACCACCTTGTGCCATCCCATAATAACACTAAATAATATGTAAAATGTAAGTCTAAATTAAAATTCCAACAGAAGATTGTGATAGCATGTTGTTCGCTATCAAAGGGTGGACTGTCAAAGCTGGATAATTGGCTGAGATAAGATCAGTTTAAAATTGAATCGCAGCGATGCCATCTTGCGACTGGCTGCAAGACGCCATCTTGGAAATGAGATCGCAAGATGCCATTTTGCGAATGGCCGCCCAAGCGCCATTTTAGATAAACTCACAATTAAGTACATGTGGCGATAATAATATTAGCACCATGCGATTGCATCTTTCACCATTTCTCATACACACATTAATACGCACAATTGTGCTGTTAACTAGTCGCATATTAGCGAATGCATAAGACTTTGTATGAAAATGCTGTTTTATTAGCTTCATGCGCACTCATCTGCCCCAAGTTAACTAGCTTCCTTATATCAAACCCCGCATACTCACACATTACATATCCACAAACAAGGTTTAATAAGCTTTAAAGTATAAGATTTAAGTTGGCTCAGTTAGTATAAATGCTGTGAAATAAAGATTATTTGATAACTAAGGCCCTCATTCAGAGCCGCTCGTTAGCGGCAGTACGCTCGTTCCGAGCGATGTTTGCACATCTGCGCATGCGTACGGTTTTTAGTACGCATGCGCGAACCAGTCAGTGCGGACAAAAATCGTTTGTACGCTATATAGCGAGTGCCTGCTATTTTGAGTGACAGAATGAGGCGTATGTGGGTGGTAACAGGGGAAGGTGCTTGAAAATGGGGAGTGGAGATCCGAACGCAGGCGTGCTTAAAGGTCAAAACGGGCGTATTATGGGTGTGCATAATTAATACAGCAGCGTCATTGACCACGTCACTGGGTTATTTTATAGCCAGAACTGCTCGCAAATTTGTGGTAGCAAACACCAACCACAAGAATAGCGAGCAGTTCATACACTGGTCGATGTACTCGATTAATCTAATAAATAGCGGACATGACGTATGGTGCGAGCGGCCAGGGGGCGTTTTTAACAAATAAACGAGCGTATGTATTGCTCGCTCGTTCAGACTTAGAGGTGTGAACAGACTGCAATTTGCGAACGGATCATTTGAATAGCCACCCCTTGTTTTTGAACGAACGACCGCAAATAGCGAACGGCTCTGAATCAGGGCCTAAGGTTTTATACATGCTAAGTAAGCCGTGTTTGGTTTTGTACTGATGCGTACTATTTCAACAGAATTCCGGTATTATCGGTGTGGAGATCGCATCATGCATTCTCAACTTATGGACCGCAGAGACTTCAAGCAACAAAATGTATATAATATGAACAACTGTTAGGATGTTGCATGGGGGCGGGAGGGCAGAGACCCCCAGTTGTTAGAGGCTGGATCAATAGCGTGTAACTGACTGTACTTTTTACTTGAATAATACTTTGTGCTTTGGAACCACATGTTCTAAGTCTGGAGTCTCTATTTACTGTATGACTGCGTATGCAAACCAGCGTCATCCTTAGAGGTTTATAGATAGGATTTTAGAAGGTATAGGCAGGGGTATATAGAGGTTCAATTTCAGTATCGTTAGTTCAGAATCCAAACTCACATTTTATACACTCTTTATACACTCTAGTCGAATGGTGGATTGTAATAGAAATGTATGAAGCAACGGCTTAGGGCCAAAGATATAGTGATACATACAGACTCAGCCCTATCCAACTTAGAGGTTGTGCAGAGCAGAGGAATAAGTAAATTCCCCAACAATTCAGCCACAGAACAGGCTGACTGCGCAGCAGATGGACTTGCAGCTTTGTTTTGTTCCAGGCAGTCACCTGCATGCAAGGCTCTGCACACAGCACCTGAGCCCCGAGTCCCTTTTGCTTTCACTTGTCAGAAGAGTGATCACCATTTTGCAAATATTTAAATTACTAGGTGCCGCACAGAAAGTAAACGTTGCAGATCATCCCATCTTGGATCATAGCTCACACATGAGTTTGAGATGGAAAAATTGCATTATTTATAGCTACCACCTAAATCATAAAACCTGTCGGCATGTGATAATGGCGAACAGCTAGCCGACAGTGTTTTAGCCATCACCTTTATACTAGGGATGTGCAGGCTCGGATAGGTTCGAGTTTGCACGTGGAGTTCGGATTTTTCCCTCCAAAAAAACGGAACTCAGAACGAGGCAAAACGTCATCTTACATGGACGAACATCATCATTCCTGGACAAAAGACCAGGAATGATGATGTTCGTCCATGTAAGATGACGTTTTGCCTCGTTCTGAGTTCCGTTTTTTTGGAGGGAAAAATCCGAACTCCACGTGCAAACTCGAACCTATCCGAGCCTGCACATCCCTACTTTATACCGATTGGGTCAAAATACCGACATGTAACTTACCAATGTGGACATCATGCTGTTATATAAGATCCCGAAATTTATTTTACCGACAGGCAGGGGCGGATTAGGTCAAAAAACCAGCCCGGGAAATTTCTGGATGCTGTCCTCTCAGAATCAAGAGCTTTGCCAGAAAAGTAACTGACATTGTTTGTTTTATATATATATATAAAAGCAGTAGTAAGGTCCGGCACTTGGTGTGCAATAACAGGCATAGACAAATGGATATGATCAATGTTTCAGTGTTACTAACTCTTAAACGTTGATCATATCCATTTGTCTATTCCTGTAATTGCGCCGAGTGCCGCACCTTACACCGGCCAAGGCTAGATTTGGAGTGCCGGCCCTTGAACATACATATATATATACACATGATTTATGAAAAACAAAAGGTGAAAGACAAGCGCCTCATAGCGTATTATATTAACCACAAAGTGCACACACCATACGAATTTAGTATGCGTACCACAAAAATGCTCATCCAATGGCTCATACAAGATGGATGAGCATTTTTGTGGTACGCATACTAAATACATATGGTGTGTGCACTTTGTGGTTAATATAATACGCTATGAGGCGCTTGTCTTTCACCTTTTGTTTTTCATAAATCATTGGGACCCATACAATGAGGATCCATTTGGGAAGACTAAAGCTGCCACTGGGACACCAGAATCATAGCAGAACTATTTTCTGAACTATCTTTAGCTTAACAGAAACGTCTTAATGGTTGAGCGCTGAGATTAGTATAATTTTATCATATATATATATATATATATATATATATATATAAGTTACAGGGTGAATGAGGGTTGGGACACTGAGGGGAAGTTACAGGGAGATGAGGGCTGGGACACTGAAGGGGGAGGAACAGGCAGGTTAAGGGCAGAGACACTCAGGTGAATTTACAGGAAGGGTAAGGGCAAGGATACTGAGGTAACCAATGCTGACCATGTGATAAAAAATAAAACATATATATGTAATTGCTGGAGACCAGCACTTCCTGTACATATGATGATGTCCTCCAGTAGGGCTAATAATACTTTTTGCTGTCCGGCACTCTAGTGAAATAGAACAACTTGCCCGGTGTTGCTTTCCTATACAGGCATATATACGATACAAACATGGATGGCAATCTGGGTCCGTCGTGCAAAAAATAAAGAATCACCAAGTCTCAGGGAGTCAGTCAAAGTATCAGGGCACAAACCCTTTGATCAAGGTCTTGATAAAAGGTTTGCATCCCGAAGCATTGACTGACTCCCTGAGACCTGAAGATTGTTTATTTTTTGCATGACGGACCCAGAGTGCTATCCATGTTTACACCATTATATATATCTCCGGTCTCATAACAGTTAAAAATCTTTCAACCCATCATCAGGAAACAGAAAAAATATATAAATACAGTGTCTTACCTTAAATAAACATTGATTGTCACTGACGCTGGTCACCCGCAGGCTCTGTGGGCAGCTAACACAGGAGTTCTGGTCTAGGCTCCTCTGGTTCAAGCATGCACGCCCCTCCGTTGCCCTGGCAACCAGACACTGATGACAAGGATACTAACCTTACACCATAGATAATGCGAAAAACACCATTAAAATATATTGTAAATTGACATGGTTATATACATTTAGATATATGCAGTGAGTAGCAGAAAATCCTTGTTTGTATATATGTATATGTATATAATCAATAGAAGCGGCACTCAGGATCCAAATAAAAAAAATCAACGGCAGGTAAATGTTTCCAACGTTTCAATGCTTTACTGCATTTTACTGAGGGATATGAAAAAAAAATAAACACTACTCACCTTATATCCCCAAACATCTCATCCAAACATCCCAGCTTCCGTCTTCCTGCAGCTGGGCTGTTTGCACAAGGAGATATAAGGTGAGTAGTGTTTATTGTTTGTTCATATCCCTGAGTAAAATGCAGTAAAGCATTGAATCATCGGAAACATTTACCTGGTGTTGATTGTCTTTTTATCTGGATCCTGAGTGCCGCTTCTGTGGATTATGGGGCATATGTATCAAGCCGATTTTGACATACAATTATGCAGAAACTGCAGTTTCTGCATAATTTTATGTATCGATTCTATGTACTAATAGCACAATGCAGGAGATTTCACAGAAATCTCTGGCAAAGTGCTAATTAGCACTGCAGATCGCAGTCCCCATTACTATCAATAGGGACTACGATCCGACCCCTATGTACTAAACTCCAAAAAGCAAAGTTATTCAGAGTTTAGCACCAGTAGTTTACACTATCTTCATATGGTGTAAACTACTGTAAGCCTATGGAGGCTCCAGGTGCAGGAGAGAGATCTTTTGATTTCTCCCTCACAGCCCCCGGCCGGCTGCAGAAGCTGACAAAAGAGTGTGAAAGACTTCTCCTAATGCCGGGGATATAACTCGCAGGGCAATTGTTGCACCAACCGCTGTCCCTGCGAGTTCCTGGTAGCACATAGCCGGGATATTTTTTATTAAAAATATTCCTGGCACATTAAACCATTATTATTAATACATAGGCCCCTAAATGTGCACCTTATTTGAGGATCGCTGAAAGGGAATGGGTATGATATTCTGGCTATCGGGATGCCGCTGGTCAGAATACCGACAGCGGCATCCCGACAGTCAGAATCCCAACACCCATAGAAATTAATAGTAAGTATTTTCCTACCCCCTACCCTAACCCTCCCTGGTGCCTAACCCTTACCTTAACCCACTATTGCCTAAACCTAACCTCCCCCTCCTTGCACCCTAATCCTCCCTCCCCGGTGCCTTACCCTAACCCTCCCCTTAACACCTTACCTTACCTTCGGGATGCCGATGATCAGGATACTGGTGCCGGAAATTCTGCACTGGTATTCAGAACATCGGCATCCAGCACGCCGGGATGCCGACTGCATACCGCTGAAGGCACCAGGCAAAGCAAACCTGTGGAACTTGAGTGCATACACCACTATGCATTAGGGACTACGATCTGACTATATGCATATATATATATATATATATATGCATATATAAAAATATATGTGTGTGTACTGTGTATATATATAATATATACACATACAGACATACACACACACTTACCTGATAGCTTTTCATAATGCCTCCTATTCTTCAGGATCCAGGACATGCAACTTTCACATTGGGTCTCAAAGTAACTGAGGCTTTCAGTCAGGGGGGTGCACTGCGCGGCATCCTCCTGCTTCTGTTCTGTGCTAGCGGGCTGCTCCTCCTCGGCTGCTCGGCACTAACAAGTTCTTCTTCACCACAGGAGGCAGGCAGGCACACACACTGAACACACGCGCGCTGCGCGCATCGTGATGTCAGGGGAGGAGGCGGAGCTTTAAGGTGTCCTTGACTACTTAGAAGTTACTAGGCAGACAGGCCATGGGCAGCACTTAGTTTCACCCGCACAGTGGCAGCTGGCAGCAACAAGAATTGTCTCAGCAGCAGCTGCAGGGAGAGCGCCTCTCCAGCCTGGCGCCTCCCTGCAGTGCAGGAACTGCTGAGCGGGTTGCACCAGCCCTGGCTGCCCGATCGGAGCTGTGCTCCGATCGTGGCAGCCTGGCCAGCTGTAGTGGAGAAGGGGTGAATGAAGGGTGGCAGCCCCTAAAGGTAACAATGTGGGAAATGGCCCGGCGTCCCGGCGGCCCAATCCGCCCCTGCCGACAGGTTTGTAATACTTAGGATAAGAAAGAGAAAAGAAGACTCTTTGTTGGAGGCACTCTTAAAGTAGTATGAATAAATTAAAACTTTACTTTTATTTTATAAGATTTTAGAATATAAGGGGGAAGAGGTTATTTTTCAACCTCCAATAATATTTAAATACAGCCAATAATTACAAACAAACATAGAAATCAATATAGTTCACTGCCAATTTATATAATACAAGTAAAAGGCGATTATTGTAAGTGGATTCAACACATTATATTTATCTATTATTGATCATTCAAAAAACATCCCTTGTTATTGAAAAAAAATATTCTAATTTTGAAAAAAATATATCAGATAAACATATCTACATAGATTCTAGTATACTAGGAGTATTTTGTTAGATTGTTTATCCTGCATATATACTGTTATAGGATATATCATTGTATCCATTTTTTACCAATATGTTGCAACATGTTGCAGTGCAGTTGCTAGCAGAGACACAATTAGTATTAATATGTTGCAATGCAGCAGCTCGCAGACATCCTACCCACCAGACCAAAAGTCATCTACAAAAAAGCACCCAACATACACAAAAAACTGGTACAGAATCACATCCCACCCCCGCAATGAACACAGAGCACCATTGACAAAACCAAACTAACAGCAGGTTTTTTCCACTGTGGAATCTGCACGAACTGCACAACCCTAAAGTATCGCAGCACCACCCCCACCATGTCATTCACCTCATCACAAACAGGAGAGACCTACAAAATAAAGGAACACATCACATGCAACACTCCTAATGTCATTTATCTGATACAATGCCCCTGTAACCAACAATACAAAGGAAGAACCACAAGACCACTCAAAACCAGGATTGCGGAACACCTCGGAAACATCACCAAAAAAACAGACCACCATAGCATACCCATACACTTCCAAGAATACCACAAGAGCAATCCCCTAGGCATCCGTTTCACAGGCATCAAACACATCACGAGACACTGGAGAGGTGGCGACTACATCAAAATCCTCAACAAAGGATCTTTACACTCAAAACACTGACACCCAGAGGACTCAATATTGACGAGGTCAAATCAACTATCACCAAATAAGCCCACCCCACGTTACCCGCACGCAGACAGACACTACATATCGTGCCCATGCCACAAACCCAACATCCCTGCCCAGACGCACACACAACACTCACCCCACCACACACACAGGATCACCCACTCATGACCAAGGCGCCCCCCCCCACCATTACACACCAGGACCCCACCACGTTGCGTACTCTGCCTACACACCAACACCACATCAGTTCCCCCACCCCACCAGATTTAACACCCCAACATCCACATCATAAATCCCACATAAAGCCCATGTACACAGCACATTACACCGAACGTCCCATCCTCTGCAGCCTACACATCACCCTCCCAGCCCACCTGGGTCCTGCAGTGCACTGCTTCCCCTTAAACCCCCCCACAACACCATTTACATATTAGCCCCAAACCCCACCAATAACCCCCCCATACATGGTACAATCCACCTCCCACATCCAGCTCACTTGTATATTATCAATCACTTAGCGGTACCTCTGCATCCAACCAGTCCATCCAGCCCCACCACACACCGACATCCCCTACATAATACACCATCTATCCACCACAACAAACACAAACCATTTCCACCGAAATGTAACGGCAGTACTACTCACCACTACACCTACCTTTCCCCCATTCACATGTACACAACATCACCATATGTTCACATTACCCCTCCCCCTCTCCACGCCCACACACTGTACCATGAGGTGCCGCTCACACCCCTGTCCCCCCAGCACCCCGGTCAGTGTTACATATCATCCCTAAATGGTTGCCATGACAACCGCCACCCTAGCTTACGGGAACCATCACGTCACCTACATTCCCTGCCTCCTTTACCCAATGATATTTATCCCACAGCTCACACCCACTCAGCCCGGCTCCACAGCAACCGCCCGCACCACGTGACTGCTTATACATAGTACGTATCCCCCACGGTTGCCATGACACCAGCAACCAACCAGGAGCCTCCACGTCACCCGCTTTCCATGCCCCCTCCACCCAATCGCACCAGATCCCCGAACACACACCCTCACTACCTTGATTATGCCTCAGCCGCCCGCACCACGTGACAGCCGCTCGGTACACACAGCCGCTAACACGGCTCCGGCCCCCCAGCACGCATACAGCTAAACACTACTCACAGACACCTGTGCAGCCACGGCCCCTCCCGCATGACACAGCCTATCCAAGGACCCGCAGCACACGTCACCAGAGATAGCCCAACCTCCCCATGCCCCACTACACAGCGATTTCTGCAATCAATCCCCACACAGACCCATCCCCCACCTCCTTGACCACCATTGGCCGCCCACATCACATGACCACCACCAGGCACAGGATTTAAACCCCATGCCTGCAACACCACTCTCCTTACCTCCTTGAAGAAGGCAGAACCCCTGCCAAAACACGTTGGAGACCCCACTAAGTCCACACTTCAGACCCACAGCTAACTCCCACCGAAGCTCCTTATCCCCACAGGGACCTCTGGTTGGCCACAGCCATCCCATCTTCATCGCCCCGCACTTGCTGGTGCAAGCGCCTCCACTCCAACCATCTACACCCCAGAAGTGTCACTCATCCAGCCTGTTCCGGCCAGTCCATCCCCTGCCAGAGGGGTGAACCACACCGCACCCCCGGCTCTCACAGGGACACCGACCCCCCCACCTCAGTGACTCGGCACCAGCAGCAGTTTCTACAGCAGCTCACCCCCACTACTGCATCTACAACCACCAACATCACCCAGTCGCTGACCGCCACAGAATAAGAGATCATCTCGATCTACAGCAACCCATCTCAACCACCACAGCAGCTCCACTCAGCCAACACAGACCTGCAGCATCGTAACACCCCAATGGTCTAACCAACTTCAGACCATACCTACCGGTAGGTATCAGACTTCGAGACACTGATATACATGCTGGACGCCGCCAGCTGTATACACCCACCAACCACACCTTCTGCTCCACTCTCCCCCCTCCCACCCACCGAGACTCCCAAGACTGTTGACCAAAGGTCCAGCAGGGGTAATGTTCCGGTCTACTGAACCGCACGGAAGGGGTCGACCCACCTCCCCAGTCTCTCCCTCTCTCTCACCCACCACCACACCCACCTTGTGCCCGGGACTACATAGGAGAAGCACTGTGACTACTCCAATAAAACAGTTTACTCCCACCTTGTGTCCGCCTCTCTCATTCATTTAGTCCACCCCTCCCCACACAACCACACCATACTCACTAGCAACCACATGCACAATCCAACACTCCCCCATCATCATTGCACCCACAGGGCGAGCACACCTTCCATCCCCCATCTTCTCTTTCCAAATATACGCAGGACCCGGTATGCCTGCGATCAGGAAGTGCAGCACCCCACTCACTCATTAACCACATCTTTCAGTCCATTCACACACCACATCTGCCCACACAGCAGAGCGCAGTCCTACCCAAACATCACCATGTACAGTATATTATATATAAAGATGCTCTCTCCATTTAAAATGAACCTACGGGGCATATTCAATTAGCCACGAAAAGTCGGGCACCCGCGATACTTTTCCGCCTGACTCACTTTTCAACAACTTCGCGTGTCTTGGCCGTGGAAACTTATAAAGAATAGCATTAAGCAGTTTTTTTGATGAAAATAAGTAGTCCTGTCAACTTTGGGGTACATGAAAATGGGTGCAAGCATAGTACAAAATCACTAAAATCAAGCTGTAAAGTGCAAAAAACACAGCTTCAGCAAGCACCTGCAATCAAAATAAAAACCACCCCCGTGCAGACCCCCCAAAGGCTATTTCGCTAGTTCTTGAATTTGTTCCCCCACTTTGAATTTTTTCACCCACAGTTTCAAAGTGCCTTTTTTGGGGTGTCCTTTGTTGTTTTTTTGTGTGTTTTTTTACGCAGTTTGCGTCAAGGGGGGTGTACAAAGGTTTCAGAGTGATTTCCGCACCTCTGTACCCCAAAACCCCAATTCTGCACTTTTTTTCGCTGGGTATTCATAGGTGAAACTTTTTCGCCTATTACATTACATTGCGTTTTCCGTATTCAGTTAGGAGCAAAAAGTCTGGACTTTTCGCATGCCGGACTTTTCGCACCATGGTCCAATTGTAATAGGGTTTAAGTTGTGTTTGACCTTGTGGTTACAACAGTAGATACAATGTCGCGGTTCCCAGCATAGACTTCAATGGAGAATTCTCCCCATTAAAGTCTATGGGGAGACACGCTGACTGCACACAGCCAATCAGCAAGCTACTCCAACGGAGATGCCCGCTGATTGGCTGGTGGCTCCTACAATGTCTGGATCACACGTGTGCTCCAGTCATTCATGCGGAGTAAAGGTATGTGTACACACATACCTTCACTCAGTCCGTCTTGGTTTGGTAATACTCGGTTTGTTATTTTAACCCTTTGGATGCCTACAGGGAATGAAGAGGACCTGGACAGCGCATAGGAGAAGTGAGTATGGATTTTTTATTTATTGGTACTCCCATGGATAGTATGTGTGAGTGTGATAGTGAGTGTGCATGTATGTTAAAATAAACTTTTACTATCATGGTGTATTGTGTTTATATATGTATTTCTTTAGTTGTGGAACTACAGGTACCAGCGGGCCCTTAATGCCCCGCATGCTGGTTTTTGTGGTTCTCCAAATACCAGCATGTGGGGGAGGCTTGCTGGGATGTGTAGTACCACAATTAAAGACAATATTTAACCCACTATTTAGCACTACACTAAAACACTATCAACCCAGCACCCACCGCCCTAGGGTGGCAGGGATAGCCCCGGGCTATCAGTCTATTCCTGGGGTGTCCTGGAGAGGGGGACCTCTTTATTTGGGGGGCCCAACTCCCCAGGGATCCCTGGCCTGGGCTGACTAGCGGTCAGGGGTAATGCTTTGGCTGGGGAAACCGGTGAAAGGTTTTCCCTGGCTGTGTCATTACCCCCCCACTAGAAAGAGTCCGGTGCTGGTTATGGAATTTACAGGGGACCCCTACTTGTTTTGTCCCCGGTTTTTCCATAACCAGGACTGGCTATGCAAAGCCCTGTGCTGGTTTTTAATATAAAGGGGACCCCTACACATTTTGTCCCCTGTATTTTCAGAATCAGGAAAGGCTTTATAAAGCCCTGGTCTGGTGAAGCTTTTGCGGCGGACTGCACATCATTTTTTTTTTTACTTTTTAAAGTTTTGCATAAGTACACACAGAAACATGCACATATCTCGTGGTTATGTGCATGCTTCTGTGTTAATCTGACCTTCTCAGGATATACTCGTTATCCTGAAGCAGATCTATTATTTGGGGATTTTTGGTTAACTTTTTTTTGCGAGTCTAAAACAGAGACCCTATTACATTTGGCACATGGTGCGAAAAGTCCGAACTTTTCGCTCCTAATTGTATACGGAAAACGCAATGTAATGTAATAGGAGAAAAAGTTTCGTCTATGAATACCCGGCGGAAAAAAGTGCAGGATTGGGGTTGTGGGGTGCAGAGGTGTGGAAATCACTCTGAACCCTTTGTACACCCACCTTGATGCAAACTACCTCAAAAAATGCATCAAAAACAACAAAGGACACCCCAAACAAGCACTTTGAAAATGTGGGTGAAAAAATTCAAAGCGAGGGTACAAATTCAAAAACTAGCGAAATAGCCTTTGGGGTGGTCTGCAAGTATGGGGAGGTTTTTATTTTGATTGCAGGAGCTTGCTGAAGGTGTGTTTTTTGGTGCACTTTAAAGCTTGATTTTAGTGATTTTGTACTATGCTTGCACCCATTTTCATGTACCCCAAATTTGACAGGACTACTTATGTTCACAAAGAAAAACTGCTTAATGCTATTCTTCATAAGTTTCCCCAGCCTAAACACGCGAAGTCATTGAAAAGTGCGGCAGGTGGAAAAGTATTGCGGGTGCCCGACTTTTCACAGCTAATTGAATATGCCCCGTAGGCTCATTTTACATGTAGAGAGTATCTTTATATATAATATACATGCAGGGATTAACGTGTAGAGAATTCATATTTTTTTCATCTGTCCATATATAAAATTTTGGGTTTATACATGACAGTATTCTTTTGTCAGTATATATGGGTTGTCAGGATTTCAATTGTCGGGATGTGTTTGTGTATTCGGGTTTTCATTTGTCGGTATTTCAATTGCCGGGATATGTTTAAGTGTGTTCGGGATTTAAAAAGTCGGTATATTGGCTGTCGGTATTTCAATTGTCGGGATGTGTTCATATGTATTCAGGATTTCAATAACCGAGATATTGGCTGTTTGGTATTTCAATTGTCTGTAATTTAGTGTTGTCGGTAATTCATCTATCGGTCATGTATTTGTCGAATTTGTACTTGTCGGTATTTCCATCATTACGATTTTCTTCCTGTCGGTATTACATTGTTCTCGGGATTCTAGTTGTTGATACTATGTTTATGCCGGTAATTTCATATATTAGTATTTTCAAGTTGTCGGTAAAGTGTAATTTCGTGATTTTTGGATCTGGTTTGTCAGTATATCGTTCTTCGAGATTTTAATCTGGTGTTTCGGTAATTTCAGTTGTCTGCATTTGTATCTGTCAGTATTGTGTCCTGTCGGGACTTTGTTTGAATTGGTATTTTGTATATCGTATTATATTCTTGTCGGTATATTACCTATCTACATTATGTTGTCGGTATTTTGTTGATCTGTATTTCATCCATCAGTTTCATGACTACCTCCCCTTGCATGCACGTTGCAATCAAGTAGAGAAAATAGGAATCATTAGTAGAGATGAGCGGGTTTGGATCTCAGAAATCCAAACCCACCAGAATTTAGGGGATCTGAGTCAGATCCAAGTCGGCTCGAGTTTTCCCACCTGACTTGGATCTCAAAACGAGGCAAAATGTCATCATCCCGCTGTCGGATTCTCATAGGTTTTGGATTGTATAAAAGGTCCCGCGATCGCCGCCATTTTTCATTCCGGCTGGAGAGAGTGAAGAGGGAGGGAGCTGGGAGCTGTGCTGCTGTGCATAGGGGCTGGCTACAGTTGTGTTGTCATTGTCAGTCACTCAGGGGCTGGCTGCTTAATGTCCATAGGGGCCGGCTGTTGTCTATATAGGGGCTGGCTGGCTATTGTGAGGTTGTCCTGTCCATAGGTGCTGGCTGGCTGTTGTCCATAACATAATCCATATAGCGGCTGGCTGGCTGTTGTCCTGTCCATAGGGGCTGGCTGGCTCTAGTCCATAGGGGCTGGCTGTTGTCCATAGGGGCTGGCTGTTGTCCATATAAGGGCTGGCTGTTGTCCTGTCCATAGGGGCTGGCTGTTGTTGTCCATAGGGGCTGGCTGTTCTGTTGTGTTGTCCAGGGGGTGCTCTGTCCATCAGGGGTGCCCCAGTATGAAAAAAATAAAAATATCTTTTTTTATTTCTGTGTGTCCGTTAGCCACACTTATTATTATTAGCAACGTAGGTGCGCAAGTGTGCTGCCTGTGTCTCATTTATCAAGGGACTGCTGCCTCATTCAGGGGTGCTTCCCCCCTCCTCCCCAGTGTGAAAAATTAAACCAATTTTTTCTGTGTGCATGCAAGCCACACCTGCCGTGTGTAATAATAAAACCAATTTTTTTGTGTAGGTGCGTGTTAGCCACACCCGCTATGTGAAAAAAATAAAAAAAATGTCTGTGTGCGTGTTAGCCACACTTATCAGCAACGTAGGTGCGCAGGGGTGCTGTGCTGCCTGTGTCGTTTATCAAGAGGCTGCTGCCTCGTTCGGGTGCTCTCCCTCCCAGGTGCCCCCAAAAATTAATTCAATCAAAATCAATCAGTCAATCAATCAATGTGTTTTTTTTGTGTGCATATTAGCCACACATCACCAGCAATGTAGCTGCGCAGGAGTGCTGCCTGTGTCATTTATCGAGAGGCTGGAGCCTAATACGGGTGCAAAAAATGAATTCAATCAATCAAAATCAATCAATGTGTTTTTTTTTGTGTGCGTGTTAGTCACACTTATCACCAGCCACGTAGCTGTGCAGGGGTGCTACCTGTGTCGTTTATCAAGAGGCTGGTGCCTCATTCGGGTGCTAAAAATGTATTCAAATAATCAATCAAAATCAATCAATCAATGTGTTTTTTTTTTGTGTGTGTGTGCATGTAAGCCACACTTATCACCAGCAAAGTAGCTGCGCAGGGGTGCTGCCTGTATCATTTATCAAGAGGCTAGTGCCTCATTCGGGTGCTAAAAATTAATTAAATCAATCAATCAAAATCAATCAATCAATCGATGTGTTTTTTTGTGTGTGTGCGCGTGCATTAACCACACTTATCAGCAACATAGCTGCGCAGGGGTGCTGTCTGTGTTGTTTATCAAGAGGCTAATGCCTCGTTCGGGTGCTCTCCCTCCCAAGTGCCCCCTCAAAAATAATTAACCAATCAATCAATGTGGATTTGTTTTCTGTGTGTGTGTGCGTGTTAACCATGGCATCTCAAACTCCTCTACTGAGATTTGCATAAACATTTTCAAAGGTGAAAATAGCGGATATGGTTTAAAAAATGGAGTAAAGCAGCAAAAACTGCATTCTCTGATTATAGTGTCCCTACTCCCTACCCATGGCCCCTCTACCTGAATTTCAGTGAGTCAGGGGGGCAACTCCATGCAACCGTATTCCAGAGTGCAGCTGCTCCTCCTGTAGCCCAGGTCAGAAGATGTGTAGGAGGTGTGGTGATGATATGGGTTAAAATGGAGCTCACATCCACTAAAGTGGACAGTGAATCCCTAATCTAACAGGGAGCACAGGTGTAATTTATACACAACACAGGATGGGATGACGGTATAGGCTTGGGTGATGGTATAATCTGGGGTGATGTATACATCAACTTCTTCACACAATACTAATTTTGTCCACGCTGGAATCCACCATTACAGGTGCTTCTGTAATTTTTGCACATATTTGATGGTAAAGGTCTTTCTCGTAGAAATTGTAGTTCATTTTGATGGGCATTATCTTTTCCACTTTTTGGGGAAGTAGTCTCAGGCCGATCAGTGACAAGGTTCCCGGCTATGCTGAAAACTCTTTCTGAGTACACACTGGAAGGTGGGCAGCTCAAGTAAAGCAAAGGCAGTTTTGTGTAAGGGCCTCCAAATTGCCTCTTTTTCCTGTCAGTAGTTAATTATGTCTCTTCAGATCTGTGGGCCTGATTCAGAGCCGGACGCTCTGAAAGAGCGCTCGCTCTGAATCAGGGCTTTTTTTTTTTTGGTGTGGCCTCCGGGCCGCTCGCATAGCTGTTGGTGACCACCCACAGCTATTGTGATCGGCCAGGTGATTGACGCGATGGTCGCGACCGTCGGGGCTTGTGACGAGACCCTTGCAGTAGGGTTTCGTTCCTGCAAGCCCCAGTGAGCTTCTGGCTCTTAATAGAGCCGGAAGCTCACCACTGACATCACTCATGATGTCAGTGGGGCCGCCCCCAAATGGCAGGGGTTCCGTCGGGAACGCCTCCTTTTGGCCAGCCACCCCCCCCCGCAGGCCTCCAAAACGGTGTGAGCTGTCGATCAAAATTGACAGCCGCCCCCTTTTGGTGCGAGACCCGGAGCAACGGAGCACCCGTGCATGTGCATGTCGTAGCCGGCTCCGGCATGTGCATGTGCAGTGGCCAAACATCGACCCGCTCGCGAGTACATAGCGCTTGCGAGTGGGTCTGAATCAGGCCCTGTGTCCGTTGGGAAGAAAAAACACTGTCTTCATTCCTTTAGGGATGAAAATTCACTCCCAGCAGCAGGTATGGCGCTCAAGACACAACGAAAGAGTTAACCTTTAAATCTTAAATGTTGCATTCGCTACTCTGTTCCGCTTGTCCACAATATCTGCTTCGGTTAAGTGGACAGTGGGTACAACGGCATTTTGAACTGAAGGCCACTAACTAACTGTGTTTTTTTAATGTCCCTGTACAAATTGGGAAATGCTTTTTTGAAAGGTTTGCAAAGGATTATTTAACAGTCAATTATTTTTGGAAAGCACTCTTCCTGGTCCCCTTCTGGGATGAAAATCCACACCTAGCCACAGAAGCAGGTGCAGGATTCTCAAGAAGACACAATATAAGGCCTTAAATCAGGGGTAGCCAACCTCGGTCCTCGAGAGCTACTAACAGTTCACGTTTTCCAGACCACCTAGCTGGTGCACAGGTGTATTCATTACTCAGCAACATATTTGGAAAGATCCACAGGAGGAGTTAACTATTTATTACACTTGTGATTCTGTGAGGAGACCTGGAAAACATGCACTGTTGGTAGCTCTCAAGGATCAGGGTTGTAGATCTTACACTTGTCCACATATCTGTGCTGATTAAGTGGCACTTTGAGGCCACTAACTATGTTTTTTTGAATGTCCCTGTACAGGTTGGGAAATGTTTTTCATGTGGAAAACACTACTAGAAGTCTTGCTGGTCCCCTTCTGGGATGAGAAAATCCACTCCCAGCAGCAGCACCAGCAGGCATGGCTCTCAAGGATTCTTCTGGGGCAAGGACTGATGTGAATGTGTCAAATAATTTTTGGTGAATGCTTCTTCCCCTCTCCTTCTCCCTCATAAATTTTCTTCAAATTAAAAAATTAAATAAAATTTACTAGCAATCAACCCTTCCTGTCCCCTGCCCTGCCTTCAACTACATACATAATCCAACTCCCTCAGGCCTCTCTTGAATAATAAAAACATTTGTTTCCTGATGTGCCATGTTGGAAGTTGAACTGCAGCGTGTTTGTGCCGCCCATTGCTGCCGCATAGCTTAGTCAGCCAGCTAGTTTGGTGCAAATTTTGGGTCTAAACTAGATGAAAACAATATAGTGAGCTGTGAGGTAGTCAAAATTGACTGGAAATAAATGTTATTGAGGTTAATAATACTGTAGGAACAAAAACTGGCCCATTTTATGTGATTTTAGCTGTTTTAATGATTTTTTAAAGAAAAAATCCAGATCCAAAACCAAAGCCAAAAACAAAACACGTAGGTGATGTTTTGGCAAAACCAATCCAGATCCAAAACCAGGGGAGATCCAGATCCAAAACAAAAACACGGGGGTTGGCGCACATCTCTAATCATTAGTAGGATCCATGGGTAATATTATGTATACTTTACTAATAACTCAACTTTCTCCCTCAAAATCAATAGGCGGAACTAGAGTCTGCAACTATATGTATTTTTTAGAGTATACAATATGTAACAGCCCAAGAGTTTTGAGGTCCACCATAGAAGTATTTTATTGTGGCCATCTACTAATTTTAATGTAAACTATTACTGTACATGCAGCAAATGCATTTGAAGTATGAAACCATCAAAATAATGGAGTAATGGAGAAGTTGCCATAGCAACCAATCAGCTTCTACCTATCATCTTGCGCCTGCACAAACCACATTCCTCCCCAAACTGGGTGTAACTTGTTTTTTGCATGCAGGGGAAATATTGCCTGTTATTTCATGTAGCACACAAATACTATTTAGAAGATCCTTGAAGGTTGACAGCTAGGGGTGTGCACTGGCCACTTTTCGTGTTTTGTGTTTTGGTTTTGGATCTGGATCTTTCTTCATGTTTTGGATCTGGATTGGTTTTGCCAAAACCACCCTTCCGTGTTTTGGGTCCTGGGTTTTGTGTTTTGGATCTGTATTTTTTTTTAAAAAAAGCATAAAAACAGCTAAAATCACAGAAGTTGTGGGTTTTTCTGCTCCTATGCTATTATTAACCTCAATAACATTCATTTCCACTCATTTCCAGTCTATTCTGAACACCTCACACCTCACAATATTGTTTTTAGTCCAAAAGGTTGCACCGAGGTAGCTTGATGACTATGCTCAGCGACACAAGTGGACAGCACAAACACGTGGCCCATCTAGTAGTGACACTGCACTTGCAGACAGGATGGCAGTTTGAAAAACTAGGCCCCAAACAGTACATAATGCAAAGAAAAAAAAGAAGTGCAAGATGGAATTGTCCTTGGGCCCTCCCACCCACCCTTATGTTGTATAAACAGGACATGCACACTTTAACAAACCAATCATTTCAGCGTTAGGGTCTGCCACACGACTGTGGCTGAAATGATTGGTTCGTTTAGGCCCCAACAAAACAAGCTGGCAATTAATCTGTCCCTACACAAACTGGCTCTACGGAGGCAAGATGTCGTCCTCATTCTCATCCACCGATTCCTCACCCTCTTCAGTGTTGTGTACATCCTCATCCTCACAGAGTATTAATTTGTCCCCGCTGGAATCCACCACCACAGGTCCCTCTGTACGTTCTGGAGGCTGGTCTCCCTGGAAGAGTTGATAATTCATTTTTATGAACATCATCTTCTCCACATTTTGTGAAAGCAACCTCCTACGTCTTTCACTGACAAGGTTCCTGGCTGCACTAAACACTCTTTCGGAGTACACACTGGAGGAGGGGCAACTCAGGTAAAATAGAGCCAGTTTGTACAGGGGCCTCCAAATTGCCTCTTTTTCCTGCCAGTACAGGTACGGACTGTCTGACATGCCTACTTGGATGCTGTCACCGATGTAATCCTCCACCATTCTGTCAATGGTGACAGTATCATATGCAGTGACAGTAGACATGTCATAAATTGTTGCCAGGTCCTTCAGTCCGGACCAGATGTCCAAACTTGGTCCTGCCTGCCCTGCATCACTGCCAGCGGGTTGCTTAGGATACCGAAGTTGTCTCCTAGCAGCCCCAGTTGTGGGAGAAAATGAAGGAGCTGTTGATGTGTCACGTTCCGCTTCAGCTGACAGTGTTTTCACCAGCAGGTCTTTGCACCTCTACAGGCTTGTGTTGGCCGGAAAGAGAGACACCACATAGGCTCTAAACCTAGGATCGAGCATGGTGGCCAAAATGTAGTGGTCTGATTTCAACAGATTGACCACCCTGGAATCCTGGCAAAGCAAATGAAGGGCTTCATCCACAAGTTCCACACGCCGAGTGGAATCGCTCAGTCTTAGCTCCTCCTTCACTTTTCCAGCTGCTTCTGCAAAAACCTGATGAGGGGAATGACCTGACTCAAGCTGGCAGTGTCTGAACTGACTTCACGTGTGGCAAGTTTGAAGGGCTGGAGAACTTTGCACAACACGGAAATCATTCTCCACTGCGTTTGAGTCAAGTGCATACCCCCTCCTTTGCCTATGTCATAGGTGGATGTATAGGCTTGAATGGCCTTTTGCTGCTCCTCCATCCTCTGAAGCATATAGAGGGTTGAGTTCCACCGTGTCACAACCTCTTGCTTCAGGTGATAGCGGGGCAGGTTCAAGAGTGTTTGAGGGCACTCCAGTCTTCGGCACGCAGTCGCTGAATGGTGAAAGTGGGCAGAAATTTTTCGGGCCACCCAAAGCGTTTCGGTACGCCCCTGTTGTTATTCAGAAAATTCTGCACCACCAAATTTATTGTATGAGCAAAACATGGCACGTGCTGGAATTTGTCCAGATGTAATGCTCGCACAATATTGGTGGCGTTGACAGATATCACAAATCCCCAGGAGAGTCTAAGTGGGGTAAGCCACTGGGCGATGATTTCCCTCAGTTTCTCTAAGAGGTTGTCGGCGGTGTGCCTCTTACTGAAATCGGTGATACACAGTTTAGCCTGCCTTGGAACGAGCTGGCGTTTCTGAGATGCTGCTACTGGTGGCATTGCTGTTGTTGCTGTGTAAGGTGATACATCTACCCAGTGGGCTGTCACAGTCATATAGTCCTTAGTCTGCCCTGTTCCACATGTCCACATGTCCATGGTTAAGTGGACATTGGGTACAACCGCATTTTTTAGGACACTGAGGACACCTTTTCTGAAGTTTCTGTACAGTCTCGGTATCGCCTGCCTAGTGAAGTGGAATCTAGACGGGATTTGGAACAGGGGACACACTACCTCCATCAGTTGTCTAAATCCCACTACACTAATGGCAGATACCGGACGCACATCTAACACCAACATAGCAGTCAAGGCCTCAGTTATCCATTTTGCTTCAGGATGAGTGCTGTCGTACTTCATCCTCCTCGCTAAGGACTGTTGGAGGGTCAATTGTTTAGTAAAAGTAGTGGTGTTCCTACTTCCTCTCTGGGATGATGAATGACTCCCAGCAGCAACAGCAGCAGCGGCAGCAGTAGGCGTGGCAATGCAGGATCCTCCGGAGGAATCCCGGATAGGAGAGTCAGTCATGCCAGTGACATCTCCTGCAGGACTACTTCCTATCCTGACTAAGAAGGAAATTGACGAGGAGGGAATTGACGGTGTGGTTTGCAGTTGCTTGGATACAAGAGGATAAAGGGATTTAGGTGTCCCTGGACTGCTTACGGTCTTAGCCAAAGTTTCTGAACTTGACAGTAACTTTTTATGAACACGCTGCAGGTGACGTATAAGGGAGGATGTCCCTAGGTGGTTAATATCCCTACCCCTAACACAAACAAAAATCCGGAGAATACCACTCTGCGCTCACCCAAAATATAGAATTTACTTATCTTCAATATGAAGTCCTGATCTTGGGACCTCAAATCCTTTTTATAATGGACACTTTATATGATAGGTGTGGGATGTATGTTCCAATGTTGATGAATATGTGGGAACATAAAACATAGAAAACAATCTAATGCAGACGTATAAGAATTCACTTGAGTACACAATAATTCACATATAGGGGTATATATGATCTACCCCAAATTAATACATATATAGTCCATTCAGGTATATGCTCTCCATATGTCCATATTAAAATGGAAAAAAAGGCACATTTAAAAACCAAAGAGACAAAATTTCCAAAAAAATAAAAGTGTTTTAATTGGATATATCCAAATGAAGGAGTTCCAAATAACTTTAAAAATACAACAATGCTTCACAGCTGAAATATCCACAAAAGGTGAAGATGGCTTCCTACCAGAATACAGTGGTTTTTTGTGCGTATAAGAATGATCTCACTGCCCGCAGTAATGCACCCAAATCTTCGATGGAAATGGCACCGTCCTCCTCTGGTCTGGTCAGGATAGCTGTTCAACACCAATACCGCCAACGCGTTTCGATCAGTACTCTGATCTTCCTTAAAGTTATTTGGAACTTGTTTCTAAAATGGAGTCTAGCTGCCATTCGCAAGATGGCGTCGAGCACGCTTCAATTTTAAACTGATCTTGTCTCAGCCAATTATCCAGCTTTGACAGCTCTCTACTATGACATTGGGCATCAACCTTGGCAGATGACGTTGATGGCATGTTATCGTCTATGTCATGACTAGTGGCAGCAGCAGCTTCAGCACTAGGAAGAATTGGTTCTTGATCTTTCCCTATTTTATTTTTATCGGACAAAGTTTTGTCTTCCATTTATGTTATATTGATATATACGTGCGGCTAAGGCACACACAAACACAGAAAATAAGAATTTTAAATGTTTTTCGGAGTGCACTTTGGGGGTTACACCACCCTTTAACAGACTTTTGACACAGGCGCACGCTTGGCACTGCTCCTTTGCAGGGTCGAAACTAGGATATCTGTCACCCGGTGCAAGGCAGCAATTTTGCGCCCCCCTCCCTTCCCGTACCTGGATTTTGTCCTTGCTCCTCCATAAGGCAGTGCATTACTCAGACGTCCCTGGTTTAGTGACTTACATTATTCCATACACCATAATGCCCATTACACATTATGCCACATGCTGTAATGCCTATTACCAAAGTGCCACTTACATATTTGCCCGACACCATTTTATGCCCCACAGTAATGCTTCTAATTACTTTAAAAGTACCTGCTCGTTGCCATGGGGTTTCATGCTCGTTGCCAGGGGTTACATGCTCATTACCAGGGGGCTTCATGCTTGTTGTCAGGGGATTTATGCTCATTGCCAGGGGGTTTCATGCTTGTTGTCAGGGGTTCCATGCTCGTTGCCTTGGGGTTCCATGCTCGTTGCCATGGGGTTCCATGCTCGTTGCCATGGGGTTCCATGCTCGTTGCCATGGGGTTCCATGCTCGTTGCCATGGGGGTTTATGCTCAGCCAGGGGGGTTTATGCTCGTTGCCAGGGGGGTTTGAAGGGAGAAGATGCAGCTCTCAGCATCCTCTCCCTGCAGCGCCAGTGTTCCCGGCACTTCCGGGAACGCTGTGTGCATTGCGCTCTGCTAACAGGCACTAGAGGTCCAGTAGGACCTCTAGCATCTGTCTCTTCCTTGGCGGTGGCCATTTTTTGATGGCCGTTTTCAGCAGAGTCCATGCGGACGGCTAGTCCGCATGGAGTCTGCTGAAAACGGCCATCCAAAAATGGCCGCTGCCAAGAAAGAGACAGACACTAGAGGTCCAGTAAGGACCTCTAGCATTAGTCTCCTCTTCGGCAGTGGCCATTTTCAGATGGCAGAGTCTGCTTTTTCACCCCCCCACAATCCCCTCCCGGTGCACGTGCACCTCTAGCCCCCCCCTAGTTGCGGCCCTGTCCTTTGTTGATGGACGTGCGGCTACAGTGCACACAATTCACAACACAGAAAAGAAGAATTTTTTATTTTTTTGAAGTGCACTTTGGGGATTACACCACCCTTTAACAGACGAGCCAGCTGGCCCTTTACTTATGACACAGGCGCACGCTTGGCGCTGCTCCTTTGTTGATGGACGTGTGGTTACAGCGCACACAATTCACAACACAGAAAAGAAGAATGTAAAAAATTTTTTGGAGTGCACTTTGGGGGTTACACCACCCTTTAACAGACTTATGACACAGGTGCATGCATGGCGCTGCTCCTTTGTTGATGCACGTGCGACTACTGCGCATACATTTCACACACAAGCACAGAAAAAAAAGAATTGTTTATTTTTTGTGGAGCGCACTATGGGGATTACAACACTCTTTAACAGATGAGCCAGCTGGCCCTTTATTTATGATACAGGTGCACGCTTGGCGCTGCTCCTTTGTTGATGCACATGCAGCTACTGCGCATACATTTCACAAACAAACACAGAAAAAAAAGAATTGTTTATTTTTGTGGAGCGCACTTTGGGGGGTTACACCACTCTTTAACATACTTATGACACAGGCGCATGCTTGGCGCTGCTCCTTTGTTGATGGACGTGTGGCTACAGCGCACACAATTCACAACACAGAAAAGAAGAATTTTTTCTTTTTTTTGAAGTGCACTTTGGGGGTTACACCACCCTTTAATAGATGAGCCAGCTGGCCCTTTTCTTACGACACAGGCGCACGTTTGGCGCTGCTCCTTTGTTGATGCACGTGCGGCTACTGGGCACACATTTCACACACAAACGCAGAAAAAAAAGAATTGTTTATTTTTTGTGGAGCACACTTAATGGGGGTTACACCACCCTTTAACAGACTTATGACACAGACGCATGGTTGGCGCTGCTCCTTTGTTGATTTACGTGCGGCTACAGCGCACACAAATAACAACACAGAAAAAAATTATTTTCTTTTTTTATTGGAGTGCACTTAATGGGGGTCCACCACCCTTTAACAGACTTATGACACAGGCGCACGCTTGGCGCTGCTCCTTTGTTGATGCACATGCGGCTACAGCGCACACAATTCACAACACAGAAAAGAAGAATTTTTTATTTTTTTTGAAGTGCACTTTGG
Organism: Taudactylus pleione; assembly: GCA_031769625.1. NCBI lineage: Eukaryota > Metazoa > Chordata > Amphibia > Anura > Myobatrachidae > Taudactylus > Taudactylus pleione. The sequence continues at coordinate 699,937 of JAUIMM010000951.1, forward strand.
GAGTTACACCACCCTTTAAAAGATGAGCCAGCCGACCCTTTACTTATGACACAGGCGCACGCTTGGCGCTGCTCCTTTGTTGATGAACATGCAGCTACAGTGCACACAATTCACAAACACAGAAATAAATGGTTTTTTGCACTTGGGGGGAGCACCCCTGATGGACAGATCACCCCCTGGACAACACTACAGCACCCCTTTAGGACTACAGCCTTTATTGGACTCTGCACAACACAGCCCAGCCAGCCCCTATAGACTTTTGGACAACTGACTGCACAACACAGCCCAGCCAGCCCCTATGGACAACAGCAGCACAACACAGTCCAGCCAGCCCCTATGGACAACAGCAGCACAACACAGCCCAGCCAACCCCTGTGGACTTTGGAGGAGTGGATACATCCCCTATGGACAACAGCAGCACAACATAGCCCAGCCAGCCCTAACTCCCACCCTCCCTCTTCACTGTCCACAGCCGGAGTGAGAAATGGCGCCGACCTGGGGACCTTTTATCGAATCCAAAACCTGCGAGATCCGGAAGGCGGGATGATGACGTTTTGCTTCGATTTAAGTTCCGAGTCAGGCGGGAAAACCCAAGCCGGACTCGGTTCCCGACTTGGATCGGGGGGGGGGGGCTCGGGGGAAATCCGAACCCACTCATCCCTATTGACAACCCAGCAGGCCCTCCTCGTCTACAGGTCCCCTATGGCGACATCCCCTGCTTCATACTTGCTGACATTCAGCTCCCTCTCTCCAGAAGCGAGCTGAATGCCTGTATACATATATTAGGACAACGTATATTTATTGTTTGATCTATTGGTGAGCTATCAGTTATTTATACCTGAGCACTGCTGTCGCCATTTATCAAGTCCACTCCAGTATAGTAACAGGAAGAAAGAACTGGCATTCCAGTTTATAAGATATCGTCACCCGGGTGCCATCCCCAAATATCACTACACTGTGACACAGGTGGGCAGCACGCCGGGTCTTGTAATATGGACAAAAAGGAACTGCTACCAGACAGAGTTAGTGCAATGTTTTGGTTTATTACCTTATCAAGGACATGATACAGATAATAAACCAAAATGTTGTACTAACTGCGAACTGATAGTTTCTTTTTGTTCATATTACAAGACCACACCTTTGCCACATTATATATATATATATATATATATATATATATATTGTGGGGAGGGGTGTTGTCTCTCACCTGAATTACTCACATTCTGGTGGAATCAGCTCCCTCCAAGGGAGGCTGGAGTGAAACCTGTGCATTCTGCATTAGCAGTGGAGATGTGGAATTCCAGGTTTTCACATTTACACAGACCCAGCTGGAGTAGTCACTGGAGCACAGGAAGGGTTTACAACTCTCACACACCTAATGCTTGTTGTCCTGATGCTGGACAAACTGGCCAGGTGATAGGCTGGGGGGTGGTGGTTAGTACTAAGGTGCCAGGACCTAGAGGGTCCACAGATGTTAGCACAAGGAGTGCTGAGACATTTACTTTTATGTTGTTTGCTTATTTTTTGTTATGTGCCTGTGTGTGTCCAGGCCCAACCTCACATATGCTAAGGTGCAGTGTCTGCTACCATTAAAAAGACACTGCTTTACCATGTACAGTGTACCTGCTGCCTGTCTGGAGTCCTCATTTCAAAACCCTGTGTGTGTGTATATATATATATATATATATATATTATATAAATAAATAACTGTTGCAAACAAGCGGAGGCACTTGGAGACTTGTCAAAATGAATAATTAATTTATGTAAACTCTTTACATGACACCACACCAACATTTCGGGACACACCCGTCCCTTTGTCAAGGTATAAAAGCAAATAAGTAATAAACACCACTCACCTTAAATAAGAAATGAAAAGCCCACCAAGCATGAACTGTGCAGTGCACCGAAAGGAAGAAAAAACCCGGTGGACATCGCGTCCACTGTGAGTGACCTCAGGGCACCGTCTACATTACGTTGTCATGGCAACCCAGATGCCCTGTGTCATAGACATAGAGAAGAGTGATGAGAACACCCCCACCACTATAAGACATATAAAAATGTATACCAAATAGCTAACATAAAGCAAAGTAATAGGAATCAGATGTAATCATGTATAATCATATATATTAGCCGACCGGGATTTGGATCATAGGTATTGAATAAAAAAATAGCAAATAAAAATAAAATTTAAATATTGAAGAGAATTGAGGAAAGACTCGAGAAGCACAGAAAGAATTTAAAGAGATATAAAGAGATGTATAATAGAGGGATCAGTGGATCTATGCCACTCAAGGGCGAGACTGTTGCAGTCCTGAATCATAAAAAACAGGACATAGTGTAAAACCTTTTAAATTGAACACAAGTTTTAATACAGGTTACACTTACAAACATAGATGGAATACAAGCATATCACATAAATCCAAGAGTGGCACACAGGCAGCAATCTGGTAAGGAACTCTGGTAGTCCATAGAATGTTAACAATAGGACACAGCCTAGTTGGAGCTCTGGATACTCCAGCCAGAATTCAGATAGTTTCAACCAGTGCGGCAAGTGCAGTAGAACAGGGATCCAGGCAAAACAGGTAGAGCCACGCTTAACGCGTTTCAGACTATTAAAGTCCTTTGTCAGAAGTGTGTACTCGGCTCTGAAGTCACACTATTTAAACCCTGAATACTTACACAGGTGCAGACAGGCACCGCTAATCAGCGTTTTTCCCATCATACACCTGTACCGAACTTCTAAAACCCGAAGCAACTTGGCTGCCATGCGTTCCAGTTGTGTTCCAGCAACCAGGAAGTGGCTGTTGAAAGATGAAATTCTTCACTGTTTCATTAAAGTGATAGTCCATCATAATAACCATAGAGTAAGGAGTGCTTGCAGGGTATAAATAAGCGTCCATACAGGGTGAAAATAAGCGTCCATACATAAAGTCCATGATAATGTTCATATAAAATCCCCCCCAAAATTAAAAATTAAAAATAAAAGCAAATGATTAAAAGTCACTTTAAAAGCATAACATTAAAAACATAATAAGATGTGCAAAAATAGTCAAGGTGCCCAAGGTGCAAGATTATGCATTAAGTGCAAAAATGCTTAAAGGTGCAGAAAACATGCCCATAAAGAAATTTTAGTTAGGGGATATTATCAAGTGAGGAAACATTTCAATTCAAAATCCCCGTTTAGTCTCTTGGGAACAAGGGTCCCCAAACGATGAATCCATTTCATCTCCGCTTCAGAAAGTCTTTTCTCAATATCCCTAGTACGCCATTTTGGGGTAATTAACTGAATCCCCCCAAAATTGGCAATATTACATTCCTTTGACTCATTGGGCCAAATGTAATAGGGTGAGAGTTTAGAAAATGTGAGAGTTTAGCAGTAATCTCTCACATTGGTTGAGTTTTATCTTCAAAATGGGAAAACATCTGAATGAGATTTTAAATCGCGAGAGTTTTTTAAGTCTAAAAAAACATGCAAGTTCACTCTGTTACTTTGTTTTTGGACTCTATTACATTGACAAAGTTTAAAAAGTGTCAGAAACTCTCACTTTTCTAAACTCTCACCCTATTACATTTGGCCCATGATGTTTTTTAAAATGGGCAGAGACCGTATGTGTCTCTATGCCTTTCCGAATATTATAGACATGTTTGGCAACTCTTATTTTAAGATTTCTACTTGTTTTTCCTACATAACGTAAACCTCTGGCACACTCTATAATATAAATAACATTCTTTGAGTGGCATGTGATAAAATCTTTAATTATGTAGGTTTTACCATTGACTGAAAAGTTTACTAATTTCCGATTTGAAGATTTGCGTGTTCTGCACATTAGGCAGTCACCACAACAGTGAAAGCCCTTAGTTCTCACACTCTGCCTAATCTCAGTGTCTAGACTGCTTTTGACTCTCAAATTCTATGAAGCTGGTGCCCTTCTATAAATAAAGGTAGGTGTTTTAGGAATAACTGGTCCTATTACAAGGTTTTGTTTTAAAAGTTTCCAATTTCTATTAAAAACCTTTTCAATTGCCTTAAAATATGTACTGTTTTGGCTAATAAAAGCCCATTGGAACTTTCCATCTTTCTCTTTGATTGTTGAGGTATCTTTAATTGTCAATAGTTTGGACCTTTCTATGGAATCAACTTTTTTCTAGCTTTTCCAAGAAGGGCATATAAATAACCTTTAGCTTTTAAACGATCTGTAATTTCATTTAGCTGTCTTTCACATACCTCTGTCTCCGTACAATTCCTTTTAACATGTGTAAACTGATTAAACGGTATCCCATTAACCCAATTAGCATGATGTTGACTGGTTTTCTCTATAAAACTATTAGAGTCTGTTACTTTTCTAAAAGTTTTAGTATTTACCTTACCATTGCTAACATAAATACTAAGGTCTAAAAAGGAGACTTCCATTTAATTAAAAGAAAGAGTGAAGGAATCTTTGCTACCCCTCCAGATGAAAAATATGTTGTCTATAGCTGTACCGACAGTTGAATGTAGAATGCTCCATCAAAATAAAAATAGTTGTTTAATAAAATACATTTATTACTTTCAAGAATAAAAGCCTTAAGATCATCATTAAAATCACTACAATCTAAAAAATAAGACACAGTCGAGATGCCCTTCTCCAACTCAATAATGGTATACAAAGTAGTCACAGCTGCACTACACAGAAAATTACCTTCAACTCAAGTGTAATTATTGAGTTTTCTGAGGACATCACCTGTGTCTTTAAGATATGCCTTTGTATTCTTTACAAGAGGCTGCAAATTAAAATCTACCATGGCTGACAGGTTGCTGGTAAGACTATTGCAACCCCTGAAATTATCGGTTTCCCCGGGGGGGGGGGGGGGGGGAGGAGGTCCTTATGTACTTTAGGAAGCACGTATTTAGTAAGTATGGAGGGCTCTTTTATATTAAGGAAATCAAACTCGCTTTTTGTAATAATTTATTATGTAAAGCACTCATGCTTAAACCTATTAAGGCATTTGAGATCCTCGAGGTGGGGTCACTATTTAGTTTTTGATAGGTGACTCCATCACTGAGCTGTTTGTAAATTTCCTGCATATATGCTTCTTTTTTCATAAGGACCACCCCTCCACCTGTATCAGCTGGATTGATAATGAGATCCTTATAATCTCTCAACGATTTTACTGCCTCAAATTCCTTTTTAGTGACATTAAGATGGATTTTCTTTTTATCTGTGGTTTTCTCTGTAATCTGTCTTATTGCTTCTGCTACTATTTTATTAAAACAGTCCAGACAGCTGCCTTTAGATTGAGTGGGATAGGAAGTGGAGGGAGGTCTGAACACAGATCTTTACAAGGGTGTGTCCAGAGTTCCCTCCTCTCTCTCTTTAGTGAGAAAAAAACGTTTCATAGTGAGTTTACGGATACATTTTTGAACGTCCATAAGACATAAAAAGAACTAGGTTTATTTGAAGGTGCAAATTTGAGCTCCTTTTGTAAAACTCTCATTTCGTAAGGGCTCTTTCAGACAAATGAAAAAAATTTCCCTCAGTTTGATTTTCAACATCTGATATATCTGGTCTAATGGCAGACCTTTTGTTTATATTCTTTTGTTTTCTTCTAGTTTCTCCTCTCTTTCCCCTTTTACATTTCTTTGTGTTAATTATAATCTGCTTTTCCTCTGGGTTCTGGGGTCCCACTCTAAAAAATATCTATCAAGGGTCCTAGGTTCTTCTGTCTCCTCTCCCAAAACTGAGAATCTATTATATGTATGTATCCTGGGAGGTCTCTCTACCAGAATAAGTTCTTCCCCTTTTAATATGGGTATCTTCCCAAGTGTTTCTATGATTGAACTTAGGATCACGATTTCTCCAATATGTCTGTCTAGTATTAAAATTTGATGAGATGTCATACTCTTAATGTTTCTGTTGTTCATTCCTAGTTTTTTTCCTCCATATGGGTAACCTTCTGGTTTGTATTTTTTTATAAGGGTTTTTTTTGGGAGCAATCTCCCTATTTACAAAAAAAAAATTTCTGTGATTTGGAGTAACCTCCATCTATTGGGGAGAAGGATCTATAATTACTTCAATGGTGGATAATCCTATATCCCTTTTGTATTTTTTTGTTTTTTCTCCCTTAAATCTCTAGTATATTTATTCATTTTCTTCAGTAATTTTTTCTCTAATTCACTAAAATCCTCTAAATCTTTAAAAGGCTGTATGTATGTGTAACGTGTTAATCTCTTCATTTAGTTTAGAAAGAATGCTTCTACTTTCCCTAATGATGAAATCAATCAGGGAATGGGCGCAAGCATCAAGATTGGCATCCCATTCTTTTTTAAACATATGATCTGAGGATTCAAAAGAAGGGGTTTTTAGAATTTTTAGGCCCTTTGGAACTAAATTGTCAGCTTGATACTGTTCCATAGTGACCAATTCCCACCAGATCTTATTCTCCTTCAACATAATTAGTTCTAATTTTTTTAAAAAAGAACTCAAATCATCATCACATAATTCAATCCTTTGTTAGTATTAGAATAGGCTTTTTTAACAGATCATTTCTCAGTCTCTAAAATTAAACATGTAACCTGCGCTTGGTTGTATGAAAGACCAGATATATCTGTTTTAGCAGAGTCCTTCAATATTCTAATATATATATGGAATCCTATCAATTCATAGGAATATGTATTCTCTCACGTCTCCGGCAGAGTTTTCCCAAAAGAGATAGAGAAATTGCATATACAGTGTATCCGGAAAGTATTCTCAGTATTCACTTTTTCCACATTTTGTTATGTTACAGCCTTGTTCCAAAATGGAATATATACATATGTTTCTAGAGATATGCAGGCCAAGTTTATGGCATCAGGCTATTCTTCTACTTACATTATAAAAGCAAAAGAAGTAGAAAAGATACCCAGGGAAGATCTGCTAAAAAACAAAACAAAGAATGTAGAGAAACCCCCTTCTGTCGAATGGTCATTTATAACTTCATTCAGCAGTCATTATAAATATATAGAAAAACGTTAAACAAACATTGGGGAATTTTGCAGAAAGATCCTGTTCTGAGTCCCCACCTCCCAAAAACACCCAAATGTATCTATAGAAGAGCTCCCAATATAGGTTCCCGCATAGTAAGGAGCGCTTTGCCTAGTATACCTAACCCTGGTGGTATTAAGTCACATGGGTTTTTTCTATGTGGATTCTGTATAGGATACAAGGGGATAAAGGGAGATGGGTATAATAAAATTACAGAAGTAACTATAAATGGCAATTCGAGATTTTATCACATGTAACACAAAGATTGTGATATATGCAGTAGAGTGAAGTTGTAACCTATTTTATATAGGTAGAACCTCGAGGCCTCTCAAAGTCCATATCGGGGAGCACCTTAGAAATGTCCACAAAGAACTTGAGAGCCATGCTCTTTCAAACCATTTTAAACAACATCATAATAGTAATACAGCGGAAATTAAACGCTTCATGGGCCTAACAGAATTTAAAACTACATTCGCGTAGAAATTACTTGGCCAAACAATTGGCTAAGGCAGAAATGAAAAGCATCTTTCAACTGGGTACGTTAACCCCAGGAGGTCTAAATCTCGATTTCTAGATAAAATGGTTCTTATAGGCACTATTGTTTGTCTTATTGCACTTTATTCAAGCACTCTAGTCACTTTCCTGATTTTCACTTTATATTTTAAACCTATGTTTTAAACTTATTGTCATGTTTTTATTAATATGTTCATTTAATGTATACGTGTACTGTGGTTTTAACCTTATGGTATCCTTTTCTTCTATTTTGGGTATCCACTGCAAAAAACTAACCGGATACTGACTCCACCAAATCCATTTATATTGGAGTGGAAACCCTACAGCACATAGATGCATTATCCCTATTGGTTTACAACAATACAAACCATTTACTGTATCCATGACAACTAATGGAGGTTTTGTAATCCAATATTAAACTCCGGAAAAGACATATCGCGAGTTGAAACTGAAGGATAATAGTGCGTTATGATCTATGAGCGAACATGAGTGAGAAAGTATACTGGTTTCCATGACAACTCCAGAAATGACGTTAGGTTTGGGCTTCCGGATGGGGCTGGCGCAGCAAAGGATCATGGACTTTGTAGTAGATCTGTGTATAGAGATCAGCTGTGCCCGCATGGATCCGATTGGGTAGGGGGGGTTTATAAGGAGAGAAGGTTGTTATGGATGGCATTTACAATCAGGACTCACCTTGAAAAAGACCCCAGAATGGTGGTCAAAACGCGTCTGCTGTACGGACGTGGAGAACCTAGGTGGCTAACAAGGATCCCGATTTCCTGGACTATTGCACCGGAGCTGAACCAGTAGAGTGCCCGGGACTGACACTGATGCTCTACACCACATGCTCTATTAAGAACTGCCCGTTGACAGTTCTTGCATCCATCCGGTAAATGTTATCTTTGCAGTCACTTTTGGGAATACCCATACATGATACTTATGCCATATTGTTTTATTGTGTTTGTGTGAAAATAAATTGTGCTTCACTATATGTGCAATTTCTCTATCTCTTGTGGGAAAACTGTGCTGGAGACGTGAGAGAATACATATTCCTATGAATTGATAAGATGCCATATATGTATTAGAATATTGAAGGACTCTGCTAAAACAGAGATATCTGGTCTTTCATACAATCAAGCGCAGGTTATATGATTTCTATACCCTCTTTGCATTCAGTTTTCACATGGTGAAAGTGTGGGAATACCTTCCATAGATATCACTGACTTGCTGCTGGTCTTTTGCACACTGATCCACCCTTCTTATTGTTTGAATTCTAAAATTTAACATGTTTGCAGCAACTTTGACTAAAATGGATGAATGATAGAACTAGCAGAAGATATATATATAGACAAATATGTGCAATAAAATATAGAGTGCAGCCACAATTAGTGTAAATAGGTATACAGCCACTAATTTACCCAAAAATAGCGCACAGAAAAACAGATAGTTACACCAAGAGTCAGGCGCTCTCTATATACCATAGAATGATAGAATCACCCAAAAGTACAAAGCAAGATATTCACCCCAAATAAATGTCATTTTGCATGGGGTAATTGTCTTTGGAGAGAGGCTTTTATTTATCTGTATAACCAGCCAGGGTGGCAGGATTAGCTCTCTCTTCTTAGTACTGTAGTTTACAATCTATAATATCAGTTCTCCCAGTACACTGCATAAAGCTTAATTACACATTACTTTACATTAATTACACATTCATTTACATGATGTCTGGCGAGTTTGAATTATGGGGAAAAATCATATACATTTTATTCACATGTCCATAGATCCTTTTTGAGGATAGATAATCTTCTGCTCTCTGGTCAAATGATGGCCAAAATATCAAAGGCAAATATCCATGAAATCCTTATTTCAGACCATGCCCCAATCTCTATTCATTTCTTTACTAAAAATAATACAACAACAACAGAATTCTGGCGATTCCCATCAGCACTGATCCATTCAGAACATTTTGGTCAATATTTAATATCAAAATGGCAAGAGTTGGAAAATGATAACATGGAACATAGGGAGGAATCGCCACTTTTTTGGGCAACGTCAAAAGCAGTAACAAGGGGGTAAATTATAGGTTATCAAGCTAAATGGAGACTAGAATATAATAATTAATATGATCTATTACATCAATCTATGTATGAGGCATATCAAAAATATAAAAATAACATGTCAGAAGATAACCTGTTAGAATATAAACAGAAAAGAAAACTAATAGAAAGTTTCCTAACAGTAAATGCCCAATTGAAATCTGATTAGATGACAAATCATTATTATAGATGGGGAAATAAAGCAGGGAAAATGCTGGCTAACATGACCAGATTGCAGAGAACAAAACAACATATAACAGTAATAAAAGATATAAATGTGAATAGGAAAGTACATAAGATAGCTGATATCCTGACACAATTTAATTTATATTATAAAAAGTTATATACTGCTGCTACCATTGACACGATTGTGCATAATGAATTGTTAGCAGAGGCCAAGCTACCTAAATTGTCAGAGGCACAGAGAGAATTTTTGAATAGAGATATTGAGGAAATGGAAGTAACAGTGATAAATAAACTTCAGAATAATAAATCACAGTGCCCAAATGGGTTTACAAGGGGATATTACAAGATTATGAAATCACAATTGATTCCAATACTTACCAAGCTTTATAAAGGGATTTATAAACAACATATCCCATATCCTCACTTTAATAAGGCACACACAATAGTGCTTCCTAAACCAGGAAAATACCCTGAATTAGTCTCCTCTTACCGACCTATTACCTTATTAAACCAAGATTTTAAAATCATAACTAAAATAATAGCAAGTCGAATTCAGACCTTACTGCCTCATATACTAACGTCGCATCAGTTAGGTTTTACACATGATCGGTTTTCAGTCAAGGGAGTGCGGACGGCACTAGTGGCAATTATATCAGCTTCCCTTAACCCAAAAACTAACCCAGATATGCTTCTCAGTCTTGATGCTAAGAAAGCATTTGACACCGTATAATGGAATCATTTGTTGAGAATATTTGAGGGCATTTGGGGATTAATTTTCGGGGCTTTTCCAATATCTCTACTCAAACCCAACTACATCTTTGATAATTAATTGGAAATGTGGGGACCCAATTACAATGACAAGAGGGACAAGACAGGGATGCCCCTTATCCCCAATACTGTTTAACATAGCATTGGACCCATTTCTAAGGATATTACAAATATGGCCTACTTTTAAGGTATGCAGTTGGGGTCAAATGAGATAAAAATTATGGCATTTGCAGACGATCTGCTCTTGTATATTTCCTCACCAGAGCCTACCTTGGAAGCAATATTGGATAAATTTGAAAAATAGGAGAAAGTATCAGGGTTCAAAATAAACCAAAATAAGTCTAACGCCATGTTATTGGGCCCTCAGAAACAACCACAATGGAGTGATACTTTTCATAAAACATGGGAGCAAAAATCGATAAGATAATTGGGAATAATATTACCCAGGACTATCCATGATCTCTATAGTTTGAATATGTCAAGGACGATTAGTGAAATATTGGGAGGAATGAAAAAATGGAGACATCTGGTATTGTCTTATATAGGCAGAATACACTTATTAAAGATGATTACATTTCCTAAAATATTATACCCATTACAGATGCTCCCTATATTACTAACAAAAAAGGATGAAAAATTAATAAATTCAACATTCAGGAACTTCATATGGCAAAACAAAAGATCAAAAATAGGACTGATTAAATTACAACAAACCCCAAAAAATGGAGGTATAAATTTCCCGGACATAAAAATTTATAGTCATGCTTATATATTTAGATATATTCAGTATTGGATACTCCACACGGAATTATACACGAATACAGAAATAGATCAATATTTTCTGGCAGAAAAAAATCTATTATCTTTCTTGCATAATTTTAAACCGAAAAATTCAGAAGAAGTTGCCCAAAATCCATTGCTTATGTCGGCCTGGACTGTTTGGAAATATACTAGAAAAAGGAAAGGCTTAAACAGCCAATGGTCATTATTAATTCAATTTGTAAAAAATTTGGATTTTCAAAATGGTAAAGCTAGAGAGCCTTTTCAATTCTGGCATACTAAAGGTATCACAAATATTAAAACAATGGTGGACATACCACGAAGAACTGTCTTAAGTATACAAAAAATATTAGAAAAATATCCCATACCACAATCACAAACTTTTGCAGTATATCAAGCACAAAATTATGTTTATACAGTAGTTAAAAAATGTTCTTTAAATTATTGGGATAACCCTTTAGAGTATTAACAAGCCCTATGACAGGTAAAAAGCTATTTCACTTCACTATAAAGTTTTGCACTCCCCTTTAGATTTGATGAAAAATATAAGAGGGATATCTACATGGACACAAATTTTTCCTCACGTGTCTATTAACACGGTATTAGATACATTTGAATATTCAATGCATGTTATGTCTTCCTCAATGTATAGAGAAATCTATTATAAGATTTTTCACAATGGATATTTTTCACCTCATAGACGTTTTCAGATGGGATTAATAGATTCAGGATTATGTAGAAAATGTGGAATACAGGAAGCAAATTTTATGCACTGTATGTGGTATTATCCTGCTGTACAATATTTCTGGTGTCAGGTTCAAATCATTTGTGCACTTGCTGGATGATTCGATGATTAAATACTCATCTGCAGCCACCAATAGGAATTACAATCTATCCCGCTCTGAATGGCATGTGCTCAAAAACCTGGGTTCGTACCGCAACATTGTCATCCGACCCGCCGATAAGGGGGGCAGAGTAGTGATACTGAATCTGTCTGACTGCAAAGACGAAGTATATAAACAATTATCTGACAGCAACACCTACGAAATTATACCAGCGGACCCTTCAGAAGCTTTTAAATTAGAGATGGATAATATATTACATGAAGCTGAAGTGGATGGCTTTATTTCCAAGAAACTCTGCCAAGCCCTAAAACAGGACTTCCCAATGGTACAGATACAATTTACGGTCCCTAATATACACAAAGATGTGCCTAGACCACCAGGGAGGCCCATCATTTTGGTCTGCAACTCTATATTTTAGCCCATCTCTATGTTTCTGGACAATATTATACAACCACTTATCACAAAACAAAGTTAAGGACACCATGGATTTTCTAAACAACATCAACTCTATTGATACAGTGCCCAACTGTGCCATCATATGCACCATAAATATATGCAGCTTGAATACTAGTATCCATCAAAAGCAGAGACTAGAGGCCATGAGAAAATTCTTGATTAAAGAAAATATGAAAGTACTTGACCTGGATTTGTTCCTTAAAATATTAGAACTCACCTTAACTAGGAACTCTTTGTTATTTAATGGCAAGTTCTATCGCCAAATTAGCGGATGTGCCATGGGTAGTAATGTATCTCCCTCTTTTGCCAACGTATTTAAGTTTCAAGAGGAACAAGACATGTTCTTCTCTGATCCTGACGTTACAAGATACATCTTTAAATATTTTAGATACATAGATGACGTGTTCTTTTATGGACTGTTTGGATTGAGAAATTACAAACGCTTATTAAATGCATCAACACCAGGAACTCCCCAATTAAAATTACATACCAATCGAATGAGTCTTGTTTAAATTACTTAGATTTGCAATAATTGAATACAGACGGAAGTATATGTAAAGCCCACTGAGAAGAACACATTATTGAGAGCCAATAGCCATCACCCTTTGGCACTTAACAGAGGCTTACCCAGGTCACAAATGATCAGGGTAGCCAGAATAACTAGTAATCAGTCTGAATTGGAGACAGCACTGGACAAAGTGGTGCTCAAATTCTTGGAAAGGGGATACGAATCCAAACAGCTCAATAAACACAAAAGTGAAGTGTTGAAAATGCCGCGGTGCAACTTGCTTACATCTTTCAGGACAAAACTGGATTCCATCATTCTGTTTGTCAATAAATATAATACATCAAGTCCAGTCCTACCCAGAGCTATGAGAGCCCTGTGGCCTTTTATCTCCACTGACAGAAGTTTAACATGTTTAAAGAAGTAAAGACCTATGTCCTGCCACACCAGAGAAAAAACATCAAAGACATAGTGGTCCATACGGACATTACAGACTTTGAACAAGAGGATAATGCTCGCAAGTCATCGAAATTCTTAAGCAAAGCTCTGGGATGTTACAAATATTTAAAATGCACTACATGTAACCATATGACAGCAGGCCAGACCTTTCAACATCCAATTTCCGGTAAAACCTATAGTATTTAACAATTTTCTGACCTGTACATCAGCTTTCATAGTGTACTTGATTATATGTCCCTGCGGCTTGGCATTTATGGGCAAATCCACTAGGACAGCAAGGGAGAGAATGGCTCTCCACAGATCATCCATAAAATTTGCGCTGCAGGGGAAGCCGTCAGACCAATCAGTGGCAAGGTACTTTGCTGAAAAAGGACATAAACTCAGTGAATTCCGGCATCACCTTATTGACCATGTCCCCAAGAGCCTTAGAGGAGGAGAACGTGCGGGAAAGTTACTTCAAGCAGAGGCAAGATGGATCTTCACCTTGAACACCATGAGCCCACAAGGACTCAATGAAAAAATTCAGTGGAGTATTTTTAAATAACATTTTAAATATATATGGGTCTATTTAAATATAAATATTGGTGTTCTAGTCACTTTTTATACTTGCTTTTCAGTATTTTTTTCACAGCACTAGAGGCACAACGATTTGGGTTTTGTTTATTCACTTTCTCACTTTTTACTTTTTTCAACACTCATCTGTACATTACATAACTTCACCTTATGAGGTTATAGAAACACATTGGTATTTAGTTTATTAGTTTACAATATTGATGCACAACTCAGTTATAACAAATCCTTACACTGTACACTGACATATATTCTCTACATGTACACATATTTTACACATACTGTATTCACTTGCACTTGGACATATTAGTTTAAGGTGCTTCGACACATACTTTTGGTACTTTGTTTTATAGACCCCTATTTTATCTAGTAATCTGCATTTAGCTCATCATTATATGTGAAATTATGGGGCCATTACATTATGTTCATTAACCTATATTACATATACATGATTCAGGACTGCAACAGTCTCACCCTTGAGTGGCAGAAATCCACTGATCCCTCTATTATACATCTCTTTATATCTCTTTAAATTCTTTCTGTGCTTCTTTCTCGAGTCTTTCCTCAATTCTCTTCAATATTTTCATTTTATTTTTATTTGCTATTTTTTTATTCATTACCTATGATCCAAATCCCGGTTGGTTAATATATATGATTATACATGATTACATCTGGTTCCTATTACCTTGCTTTATGTTAGCTATTTGGTATACATTTTTATATGTCTTATAGTGGTGGGGGTGTTCTCATCACTCTTCTCTATGTCTATGACGCAGGGCATCTGGGTTGCCATGACAACGTAATGTAGACGGTGCCCTGAGGTCACTCACAGTGGACGCGATGTCCACCGAGTTTTTTCTTCCTCTCGGTGCACTGCACAGTTCATGCTTGGCGGGCTTTTCGTTTCTTATTTAAGGTGAGCGGTGTTTATTACTTATTTGCTGTTATACCTTGACAAAGGGTCGGGTGTGTCCCGAAATGTTGGTGTGGTGTCATGTAAAGAGTTTACATAAATTAATTATTCATTTTGACAAGTCTCCAAGTGCCGCTGCTGAGGATTTGGGAGTAATCTAAAGCTCCAACTGTCACTTTTTTCTGACATTCTCAATTAGGAACACATTTCTGCTGTAGTCTATGTTTTTTTTTTGGGAAGGCAGGGTAGGGGTGGAATTTAGACTTGGGGTTTGTTTTATTAGGTAGCTATTGTGCCAGGATACGTGCTTTTGGGGTTCAGGTAAATTAGAAAGTTACAGTTTTTAAACTATTACCTCAAGAATGCTCCATTGTAGAGATAGGACTTTTCAACTTGATGCGCAGCAGCAGTAGGAGCCTCCAGCAGGTGTATTAACTGTGGCTTCACTTGGGTGCACCAAGATGGCCGTCGTTTGCGGGCTTTAGCGGTGGTGGGCTTGGAGGAAAGAAGCTGGCGTTAGCTGCAGTGGGAGCCAGTGGAAAGGCATGGGGGGGTTGCGGGTGTTAGCTGCGGCCAGAACTCGGGGACAGTAGCAGGCAATAGTGGCGGCGGTGCGGGCAGAAGTGCGGATGGTGGGGGGGAGGCGTTAGGACCCAGGGGAGATAGCAGCACACAGAATGTAGGCTCGGATCTGGTAGATCCATGATACCTGCTTCTGTGTTTAATTTAAAAAAATGGCATGGCCCCACCCCCCCAGAAAACAACCAGCACCGGGTTTTGGAGCCCCAGTACTGGTTGTGCTAAATACAGGGGACAAATGACGTAGGGGTCCCCTGTATTAAGCACAGCCAGCACCAGGCTTTTTAGAACCAGTCCTGGTTGCCAAAATACAGGGGACAAATGATGTACGGGTCCCCCGTATTTAGCGCAAGCAGCACAGGGCTCTGAGCAAGTCCTGGTTCTGGGAATACAGGGGGAAAAATGCATAGGGTCCCACTGTATTTACCAGAACCAGTACCGGACTCCTTCTAGCAGGGGGGGGGTGATGCCACAGCCAGAGGAGCCCTTTCACCGGGTCCCCAAGCCACAGCATCACCCCTGACCGCTAGTCAGCTCAGGCCAGTGATCCCTGGGGAGTTGGGGGGTCCCCCTTCTCAGGGCACCCCAGGCCCAGGTTGATAGCCCGGGGCTATCTCCAGCACCCCTGGGTGATGGGTGGCAGGTTGATTATGTAAACTGTGGTGCATATGAAAATATAAATATTGTCTTTTACTGTGGAACTGCAGTTCCCAGCAAGCCTCCCCCGCATGCTGGTACTTGGAGAACCACAAGTATCAGCATTCGGGGCATTATGGGCGTGCTGGTACTTTTAGTTCCACAGCAAAAGCAATATTAAAAAAAACACACAGCACACCATAGAAAATTTAACTTTTACTAAAACATACATGCACACACATGTACTCATACATGCACACACTATTTCACATACTTACCTAGTATTCCTGAAGCCATTCTGTCCTCTTCTCCAGTAGATAATCCAATGGGGAGTACCTGTAATAAAAATTCACATACTCAATTCCTATGCGTGGATCAGGTCCTCTTCACACAATCCAGGGTCTTGGCAAAAAAAAAAGGCCCCATCCATTCAGTCATTGGCTGGGGAGCTGGAGAGACCAGCTGAAGCATGAAAACGCAGAGGAAGCCCTGGATGGGCGGTGGCCATGCAAAAGTGCTTAATGGCCGCCGCGCTCCAGGTGTCTGTTTTATTTTAATATTTATTTTGCAGGGGTACTATAGGTGCCAGCAGGTCCTTAATGCCCTGCCTGCTGGTGCTTGTGGTTCTCCAAGTACCAGTATGCAGTGATGTCTGCTGGGCCCTGTAGTACTACTGCAAAAGACAATATTTATATTTTCATATGCACAACACAATCAACCCAGCACCCACCACCCAGGGATGCTGGGGATAGCCCTGAGCTATCAGCTTGGGCCTGGGGTGCCCTGGAGAGGGGGACCCCTTCATTGGGGGGCCCCCATCTCCCCAGGGATCCCTGGCCTGGGCTGACTAGCGGTCAGGGGTGATGCTGCAGCTGGGGGCCCGGTGAAAAGGCTCCCCTGGCTGTGGCATCATCCTCCCGCTACAAGGAGTCCGGTGCTGGCTCCGGTAAATACAGGGGGACTTTAAGCATTTTAGCCCCTGTATTCCCAGAATGAGGACTGGCTCAAAGCCCTGTGCTGGTTGCGCTAAATACGGGGGACCCCTACATCATTTGTCCCCCATATTTTGGCAACCAGGACTGGTTCTGAAAAGCCTGCTGCTGGTTGTGCTTAATACGGGGGACCCCTATATCATTTGTCCCCTGTATTTAGCACAACCAGTACTGGGGCTCCAAAGCCCAGTGCTGGTTGTCTTCTAGGAGGTGGGACTACACCTTTTTTTTTATACATACAATTTTTAACAGATGCGTAGATGGATCTCACTGCTGCATTCGTGCATCTGTGACTTATTGATTTGATTTTCTCAGGTACATACGCACTACCAGTGAGCCCTCTTTCGCCCACTGATGCCCCTTTGCACCGCACCGCTGCTACTGCTCTGCACCACCACTGCTGCCACTACCCCACACGCCTACAGCTGTCTCACACTCTGCACCTCCCAAACCAACCTCCAGTGTGCTGTCCCCTCTTTCACCTGCTTTAGTGTACCATTTTGTTGGCCTTCTCCCATGCAGATGGCCCGGTTTGCTCATCCAAACCCTGATAGTTAATACATTTTTAAAAAGCTATGAAATTCCATAGATAAAAAATCTTACGGTTTCACATGTCCCATTAAGGCTGCTTAGACATGATCTGAAATTTTACAAAACCTATTGATTTTCTGCCACTCAAACTTAAAAAAGCAATGAAATTACGATCATTGAGGCTGACACCATAACGGACGTGCTCCTTGTGTAATACAGATATGGTATGCCATCACACCCTATGGTTAACTGCAGACTCCACACTCTCACATAATGAGATTGCTGTTACTCACAAAATGGTGGAGCTGCTAATTCACAGAATTGTGTGCTCATTGGAATACACACATGAAGTCTATGCAACTGAGGTTTGAGCAGTTATGTGGCTCCCACATCCCACTCAGTGCCCACAATCTTCCCATTTGATCACCATAACAATCTCACTGGCTGTACAGAACAGAACTCGCTCCCTTGGACAAAGAGGTTAAGGATCCTGCTGCCTCCTGCAGGAAAGGTTTTACATGCAGCTGCACTACATGGGTGTGATTGCTCTGGAATGTGTGAAGGATAAAAGGATTGTGGAATCCAGTGGGCAGGGCTACTGATGCTAAGTAGCAGCCAGACGATAGCCAGGGCTGGTGGGGCAAAGCTAGTGTCAGGAAGCCATCTCATATACTGTATACAAATGTGCTGTTATAACATTTGTGATAAGTAAAGAAGCCATCTGACTAAGCCAACCAGTGTAAAGAGTAATTTATTTGTAAGCAGATTCTTACTATATATATATATAAAGAGAGAGAGAGAGAGAGAGAGAGAGAGAGAGAGAGAAAAAGAGAGAGATGTGTGGTTCAGATTTCCTGAAATACGAACACACTCAAACTTAGGGGTTCCGAGTCGAATTGAATCACTTTGCAGTTCCGAATCGAACTGAGTCCCGGTTCAGTTCTGCAGTTAGTTCAGAACTCAAATTTAAAATGAAGTCAGGTTTTGGATTGCATGTTAACATGTCCAAATCACATGATTTTAGCTGTTCTATTGACTTTTTAATCGATTTTTATCATTTTTTTTTTATCAATTTTCATTGATTTTTAAGGAATCCAAAACTGAACCAAAACCGAATCTGAATCAAAACACTTAAGGGTGAATAATCCAAAACCAAATCCAAAACCAAAACACGATAATGAATTAGAAACAAAACCAAAACACGGGGGTCCATGCACATCCCTCTCTCTCTCTCTCTCTCTCTCTCTCTCTCTCTTTATTTTACCAATCATTATGTATTTCTGTAGCAGACAACAACAGACTGTCATTAAAAATGGTCATCCCAGGGCTTGAACTCAGGCCGGGGGACAAAGGGGACACCCATACCGGACCCCGAGGGTCAGAGGAGCCCGGGATCAGGGACAGAAAAAATTGGGCAGCAGCACCTATTAAAACTTTTTAAACTGCTGTGCAGCCATCTAGCCAAAGCCCTGTCCACTGACACCTTCCTCCTCCCCCTTCCAAATGCAAATACTGGGTCACACTGTGACATGCAGGGGCCAGTGCTCCTCCTCCTTGCCCGCATCCCCCTGTAACTAGCTCCAAGCTCCTCACCCATCCTGCTTCCTTCCTGTTCCTCTACTCTCCCCTTGGTTTCCTCCCCTGTTGTTCAACACCCTCAACCCTCCCATCACCCTCCGTGGCACCCACCCACCCCCTACACCGCACAGCACCCCAAAACCCCTCCAGGTGGCAATCCCATCATCCCTTGCAGCACCCGTGACCCCACCACCACACATACACTTTGTGTCCTCCTCCATAGTGGTCCTGCTGAAAAGTGTAGGGAGTAAGTGAAGACATCACACACAGTCACGATGGATAGTGACCATGCTATTGTCATTTTCAACATATATAGATAGATAGATATGTGTGTATATGTATGTATGAGATAGTGGGCCTGATTCAGACCCACTCGCGAGCGCTATGCGCTTGCAAGTGGGTCGATGGTGGCCCAGTGTGCATGTGCACGACGGAGCCGGCTCCATCGTGCGCATGCGCGAGACCCGGATAGCGACAGGCAAACCGTCACTCTGGGTCTCGTACCAAAGGGGGCGTGCTGTCGATGTTGAGTGACAGCACGCCCCCTTTGGTGGGCGGGCCGGGGGCGTGGCTGCCCAGACGGAGGCATTCCCATGAGAACGCCTACCATCTGGGGCCGGCCCCACTGACATCACAAGTGATGTCAGTGGGAGTGCTTTCGGCTCTGTTAGAGCCGAAAGCACTCTGGGGCTTGCGGCAATGAGACCCTACCACAAGGGTCTCGTCGCAAGCCCGATGGTCGCGATGGTCTTGACCATCGCGACCATCATCATGGCCGCTCGCTATAGCTGTGGGTGGTCACCCACAGCTATGCAAGTGGCCAGGAGGCCATTCTGAAAAACCAGAGGGCCGGCCCTGATTCAGAGCAAGCGCTCTGTCAGAGCGTTCGGCTCTGAATCAGGCCCAGTGTGTGTGTACATGTGTATATGCATGTATGTTTTAATAAAGTTTTACTGTCAACGGTGTGTGTCTTGTGTTTGTTTTAATATTTCTTTTGTTGTGAAACTACAGGTACCAGCAGGCCCGTAATGCCCCACATGCTGGTACTTGTGGTTCTCCAAGTACCAGAATGCGGGGGAGGCTTGCTGGGACCTGTAGTTCCACAGCAGAAGACAATATTTTTACTATCATAAAATGCACCACACTATACATAATCAACCCGGCACCCACCGGCCCAGGGGTGCCAGGGATAGCTCTGGGCCATCAGCCTAGGACTTGGGTGCCCTGGAAAGGGAGACCCCCTTTATTGGGGGTTCTCCAGCTTCCCAGGTATCCCCAAACTGAGCTGACTAGTGGTCATGGGTAATGCTTTGGCTGGGGGACCTGGTGAAAGGGCTCCCCTGGCTGTGGCATTACCCCCCTCTAGAAAGGGACTGGTGCTGTTTCTTGAATTTACATGGGAAACCTACTCAGTTTTTTTCCCCTGTATTTCCAAAACCAGGACCAGCTCAGAGCCCAGTGCTGGTTGCACTAAAAACAGGGGACCCCTATGTCATTTGTCCCCTGTATTTTGGCAAGCAGGACTGGTTCTAAATAGCCTGGTGCTGGTTGCTCTATTTACAGGGGACCCCTATGTTGTTTGTCCCCTGTATGTGTACAACCAGGACACGAAGTGTAAAGCCTGGGGCTGGTTGTGCTTGGGGGGTGTGAGTGTGTCACCTTACACAATCAACCTGGCACCCACTGGCCATGGGTGCTGGGGATAGCCCCAGACTATCAGCCTAGGCCTGGGGTGCCCTGGAGAGAGGGCCTGGGTTGACTAGTGGTCAGGGGTAATGCTTTTCCCAGGGGACCCAGTGAAAGGGTTCCCCTAGCTGTGTTATTTGTCCCCCGCTAGAAAGAGCTCGGTGCTGGTTATGGATAATACGGAAGAACCCCTGCTCTTTTTGTCCCCTGTATTTCCAAAACTAAGACTGGCTTGACTGAGCCCAGTGCTGGTGGTGCTAAATACAGGGTACCTCTATGTATATTGTCCCCTGTATTTTGACAACCAGGACTGACTCCAAAATGAAAGTGCTGGTTGTGCTAAATACCCCTATGCTTTTAGGCCCTCATTCAGAGCCGTACGCTCTGAGCAGAGCGCACGCTCTGAATGAGGGCCGGGCTCCATTTTCATGGAGCGTCCTCCTGGACGCTCGTATAGCTGTGGGTCACCACCCACAGGCTATACGAGCGTGCATTGTGATGGCCGCGATGGTCGAGACCATCGCGACCATCGAATTTGCGAGCCGGAGCCTGCGGTTGAGGTTTTCAACCGCAAGCTCCGGAGTGATTTTGGCTCTATCAGAGCCAAAATCACTCCCACTGACATCACTAGTGATGTCAGTGGGCCGGCTTCTGATGGGAGGCGTTCCCTTGGGAACGCCCCCGTCAGGGAGGCACGCCCCCGGCACGCCCACCAAAGGGGGCGTGCTGTCAATCAACATTGACAGCACGCCCCCTTTGATCGGACACAACGAGCGAAGGACTTTCCTTCGCTCGTCGCGTCTGGCGCATGCACACGACGGAGCTCCCTCCGTCGTGCGCATGCTCAGTCCATAACATCGACCCACTTGCGAGCGGATAGCCGCTCGCGAGTGGGTCTGAATCAGGCCCTTAGTCCCCTGTATTTTCACAACCAGAACTGACAGTGAAGTGCCCTGGGCTGGTTGTGCTTTGGGGAGGGGGCAAGTCTTTATTTATATTACACATATTCAATTTCTAACAGATGCATGGATGGATCTCACTGATAGTCCATTCATCTGTGTCTTATTGATTTGATTTCTTAGGTGCATGCCCAGTGCCAGTGAGCCCATCTGTCGCCTGCTGATGCCCCGTGCACTGCCCCACACCCCCGCTGCTGCCACTGCCCTGCACACCTGCAGCCTGCACCCGCAACAGTCTCTCCCTCTGCACCCCCAAAACATCTCCTGTGTGCAGTATAATCTTCCGCCCATGCTAGTGTTCCATTTTGATGCACTTTTCCCCTGCAAGTGGCCTGATTTGCTCCTCAAAACCCTGATGGTTAATAAATTATGAAAAAGTTATGAAATTCCATAGACAAAAAAACTTACAGTTTCATATGTCCCATAGAGACTTCTTAGACATATCTGAAATTTTACAAAACCTACTAAATTTCTGACACTCAAACTCAAAAAAGCAATGAAATTCTGATCATTAAGGCTGATGCTTTAATGGACGTGATTTTTGAACAATACAGATATGGTATGCCATCACACCCTGTTGTTAACTGCAAATTCACCACTCTCACAGAGTGAGATTGCTGTCACACACAAAATGGTGGAGCTGCTAATTCACAGAATTGTGTGCCATAATGCTACTTAATTTGGGGTTTCTTTCACAATATAGGTCTTATGCAAACTTGGATGGAAATTCCAGTTGCGTCTTCTTTTTCCCACAATATACTCATTTTGTAACAGAGAATAAGCACCAATTCACAATACACATATTTTACCATGGTGACTCAGACGTATTTAACTCTTAGATCTTACTGTGCCAAT
Organism: Taudactylus pleione; assembly: GCA_031769625.1. NCBI lineage: Eukaryota > Metazoa > Chordata > Amphibia > Anura > Myobatrachidae > Taudactylus > Taudactylus pleione. The sequence continues at coordinate 722,845 of JAUIMM010000951.1, forward strand.
TATTGATGGAACAGATGTTGGTGGAGGAGTGCAGAGGTCACCAAAGTGCAGTAAGGCACTGCATACTCATTCTCTGATTGCGGATTTTGGTGAATAGCTCATGGAGTTCTAGTTCATCATTAGGACCTCTGGAGCTCAATGCATTTAATCTGTGGCTCTTGAGTGCACAGCTGTTTGTATAATTGAACAGTGAGCCACATGGGTCTTAATGAAGGACTAGAACTCAAGAACCTATTCACTTAAGTATTCAGTCTGCTCATTATACAAATAACCAGTATGTCCATTAATGTGAATAACACTGATTTTATGGTTATGAGCAACAATGTATATCCTCCCATAAATAATCCTTCCCCATATAGGTTTGCTATTAATTGTAAAGTTTTTATGAATCCAGATGGTACCGTATGCAGTCTTCCACCCCTTTAAAGATACCTATGTCATTTCCAATATCGAATAAAGTAGTGTCCACGCTAAATAAGAGAAGGAAGCAATTAAGGGTGCCCTGTAACGAGGTAGTGCATATTTCAATTTACTCTTAGATGTGGAATTAAATGGTGATATATATATATATATATATATATATATATATATATATATGAGGTATATTAAATAACATACTAATACAGTATATTATATTAATACTTACTATAATATATTATAAGCAAACTTAAATTATATCATCAGTCTCAATATTTAATAGCCACACCTTGTGTGTGTATATATATATATATATATATATATATATATATATAATTCATCCAAACAGGCAGCACTCCACAAATTCAATGATGAGGGAAAACTTGGTCTTACATGTAACGTTTCAGATGCTTTATTATATCTTTCATCAACGCATGGTATGTAATAAAGCATCTGAAATGTTACATGTTAGAGCAAGTTTTCCCTCATCATTGAATCCGTGAAGTGCTGCCTGTTTGGATGAATTGTTTATGGTGTCCCGGCATTTAGTCAGACTCTCCGAAGAAGTGCATCCCCGTGGGTGGATTTTATATATGGAGTGCTGATCACTAAACTGTATATATATACTGTATATATATGCAAAAGGTAAAAAACAAGCGCCTTATAGTGTAATAAATTACATGTTGTTGAACTAAAAAAAGGGTAATTAGTATGCGTACCATATAGGTTAAAAAATCAGGCACATAGGGATATTACTTTATCATCAGGCCATGGTACACCTTTCAGGGTCCCTTTGTTTTAAGCGATGACCAGACTATGCCCCTTGCATCCACTACCCATCAGGGTGTATGGTTGCCCATTCATCCAAGTGTCACATGCATAGGAAAGAAATATGTGCACTCATAGGGGTAAATTTACTAAGATTCGAGATTGGTCCAGATAAGTTTAGGCATGATTTTCATCTCACAAATTTACTAAAGGCAAAGTCGGTGAGTTAGTGAGAGATTTCTCTCTTCTCACTCGTAAAACGCGGGTGAGATAGCAAACTCAAATCAACTCACCATCGGGACAACTCTGAAGTACTTTTCACCTAAAAGATACATATCTCAAATTTACCAAGAATCAGGATGACAAGCTCGGGTGAGATTACTGCAAACTCTCTGCCAAACTCACTTTTCAAACTCTCCACCTCCTGAGCTGCGAGTTTGGCAGAAACATACACAAATCATTGTGATTTGTATATGTTTCTGCCTGTAAATAGTTAAATTATGGTTATTTTTTTTTTAATAACATAGGGTCCCCCCCCAAAGCATAACCAGCCGCGGACTTGTCAGCCAGTCCTGGTTCCAAAAATGACGGGGAACAAAATGAGTAAGGTTCCACCGTAATTTAGTAACCAGCACCAGGCTGCAGGGCCAGTCCTAGTTTTAAATATAGGGAGAAAAAAGTTGCGTAGCAGTCCCCCTATATTTAAAACCAGCACCACACCCAAACTGACCAGGGTGTAATGCCACAGCCAGGAGATCCTATTACCGCGTCTCAAGGGCCAAAGCATTCTCACCCCAAGCTGGTCAGGCCAAGCTGGGGATCTCACTGGAGGTGGGGGCCACCAAAAAAAGGGGTCCCCCTCTCCCAAAACCCCAGGCTTGGTCTGAAGCCCCGGGCTCTTCCCCACACCCCTGGGCTGTGGGTACAGGGGTAATAAAGTGTAAAAGAGAAGTAAACTATTGTATTTTACAGTGGAACTACAGGTGCCAGCATTCCTGCCCTTTGGCACTTGTGGAACTACAAGTGCCAACAGGTGGCCGGCACCCATACCTCCACTGTAAAATAAATAGTTAAATAAAGACACAACACACACCTTAGATAGTATACATTTATTACACACATACCTCAATCACACATACTTACCTGTACCAGCCGGTCTGTCCACTTGTCCAATGTAGAAATCCATGTGTAATGACCTGCATAAAAGATCCTATACTCACCTCCATTCTGGTGCTGCTCTCCGTAGCATCCATGGTCATGTTAAAACAAACCGACTTACCCGAACCAAGCAGAATGTGTGTAGGTATATGCTGTTACATATACTTACACCTCGTGAAATGACAGATGACCGATATCATCTGTAATTTCTCACAGGCCATTAGCCAATCAGCAGCCGCTTTACATGTAGTGGCCACTCATTGGCTGGGACCCACATGGAACCACCCTGGATACTGCGGACAGCAGCACAAGTGGACAGACTGGCTGGTACAGGTAAGTATGCCACGTTCTTAGAAAAAACAAACAAACATAAAGCGTGGACCCTCGTATTTAAGTACCGCTCTAGAAGAACGTTACTTCCCGAATGAGTGCTTACTGGCAGGATTTCACCATGGAAACCCTGCCACTAAGTGTTTATTGGCTGAGAGAGGCAAGCCCTCCACCTCTCAACCAATGGTCAGCCCCCGCATCTCTCAGCCAATGAACGGCTTCCACCATTGACTTTAATGGTGGGAACCCTTCATTGGTTGAGAGGCGGAGGGCTCGCCTCTCTCAGCCAATGAGAGCTTAGCGGCGGGGATTCCATGATGAAATCCCATTGGTAAGCTCTTATTCGGGAAGTACCGTTCTTCTAGAGTGCTACTTAAGTACGTGGGTCCGCGCTTTCCATTTTTTTATTTTGCCAAGTCCGTGGGATTCCTACTTTGGACCAAAGAGGACAGTACCTCGCATAGGAAATGGTGAGTATGTTTTTTTTTCAAATGTACCATTTGGATAACCTACTGGACAAGTGGACCGATGCTACAGGGATACATATGTGAGTATGTGTGCATGTATGTTTAATAAACTTATACTGTGTACGGTGTATGTGTCCTGTGTTTATTTAAACATTTCTTTACAGGTGAACTACAGGTACCAGCCGGCCCTTAATGTCCCGCATGCTAGTACTTGTGATTCTCCAAGTACCAGTATGCAGAGGAGGCTTGCCTCGACCTGCAGTTCTACTTGTAACTTCTTGTAACACATCTATTTTGACACAACATCTATAAACTATCAACCCGCCACCGCAGGGGTGGCGGGGATAGCCCTGGGCTATCAGCCTGGGCCTGGGGTGCCCTGGAGGGGGGGACCCCTTATTGGGGGAGTCCACAGCTCCCCAGGGATCCCCAGCCTGGGATGACCAGCGGTCAGGGCTGATGCTGCGGCTGGGGGGCCTGGTGAAATGGCTCCCCTGGCTGTGGCATTAGTCCCCCACTAGAAAAAGTCAGGTGCTGGTTCTGGAAAATACAGGGGAACCCTACTAATTTTTTCCCCTGTATTTCCAGGACCGGATCAGAGCCCAGTGCTGGTTGCGCAGAATACGGGGGACCCCTACATCATTTGTCTCCTGTATTTTGGCAATCAGGACTGGTTCTGACTAGCCCGGTGCTGGTTGTGCTTACATATGGGTGACCCCTACATCGTTTGTCCCCCATATGTTGCCCAACCAGCACTGGGTCCCAAAAAGCTCGGGGCTGGTTGCTCTGTGGGGGGAAGTGCATGCCGTTTTTTTTTTTATAAACACTTTTTTTCCAAGATGCACGGATGATTCTCATTGATCCATCCCTGCATCTGTGCTTATTTTATTACAGACAGATGCATGCATCACAGATCTCCATGTGCGTGCATTAGTCTGAAGCCGCTCACATGACAGACACATGATGCATCATATCGTGAGATCGTATGTACATCATGTGTCAATCATGTGGCTGGGACTGCTAGGGAGCTGTCAGGGAATTGAAGGGAAAATGGCACGATGAGTTGCATCGGTACTCATCGTGTAGGTGTATGGCCAGCATTAGGCAGAGAGAAAGCTCTGCAATCTTGGGTGAGTAATCTCCTGAAAAATTTGCTACTCAGGGGAGATATCTTGTTCTGCTTCACCTTCGGCCAACTTGATTAGGAACAAATCACCTGTTGGTAAATTTGAGAGAAAAAGTGAATGATTCACCTGAGTTTTGGCGAGTTCCAGCAAGATTGATCTCATTGTAAATCGTGTCAATCTCAATTCTTAGTAAATTGACCCCATAGTGTAGTATTTTAAAACATTTATTCACAAACATCACATGTATATAAAAATTTACTTCAGAAGTGTTTATCTGTATTCAGCAGAAACCAGCCACAGAGTATGGATGCCATACCTGTCAGGTATACTGTAAATATATATGTATAGGGGCAGCTGGGGCTATTTGGCAGCTGGGGTTAAAAGCACAATTGTTAAAGGCACAAAGTGTGATAACATAACAGTTAATCAAACAGTTATCCTGCATGAATATGGACTAATCATCTGTTTATTTAATTTCATCCCCCAGGTATGTGATATTTCCTCTCTCATCCTGCCTACTGCATATATACTCTGCATAGACCGTCATGCAATCATGTGCAATTTTAAATGTATGTGATATTTCCTCTCTTGCACAGATTTGTTTTTACATGTATAGTCTATATTGTTCAGTGAAGCATAGTTTATGGTATATATCTGGCCTGGTTTTTGCTCCAACTCAGAGCAAGTTATCTCTTTTGATCAGCAAGCCAATTGAGTCAGATGTAGCCTGTCTTAATCAAGGGATACCACTCCTTATATTCAGTCTAGGGGCAGCTGGGGCTGTTTGGCAGCTGGGGTTAAAAGCACAAAGTGTGATAACATAACAGTTAATCAAACAGTTGAACAAACATTGACCAAAATCTAATGTAATTTTAGATTTAGATAAATTTTAAGGAAATCAGTTTTTTAAAGTAACAAACCTAATACTCACCATGTACTACACATTTCTTTTCATCAAAACTATTCTTTATATGTTCTCTAAGGATATAACATCCTTAACTCTCCCTGCATCTCACCTCTCTGTGCTCATTGCAGCTGTATTGATTCACTCCTCTCCTCTTAAAACTCATGAGCTTTCTTTTCATCATACATTGACTATTACAGCCTCTTTGTGTCACTATAAAAAACTTTTACACACCTCCTACAACTATATCTACTTCTCTATCCTTCTGCTTTTATTATCTGGTGACATTTCACCAAATCCAGGCCACACACAAACACACAGTGGTTTTAATATGTAATAAATACCCTGCAAACCCCATGTGTCCCCCATCACCCTCCAAATCAATAAATGTGCCTTATGGAATTCACATTCTATCACAACTTCATCATTATTTTACATCTGAACATTTCTTTACAACAACTACTTTCACCAATCTCTACATTTACCTGAGACTGCTGGTTCACACCTTAACCATACAGTAACAACCATGGCTTTCCACAGACACCTACAAGGACTGTCACGTAAAGTAGAATGTCAGAGGTGTAAATCTTACTCCATCTTACTTGCTCACATAATGTAAAACAGGAATCCACCCATCTGTCATTCGAACCCTCTGTTCCATGCTCACTGTCTACCCCATCTGTGTCACCCCTCTCTGTATGCCCTTCTCCTTTAGAATGTAAGCTCTCACGAGCAGGGCCCTCTTCCCTCATGTGCTTTTCCTTCCTTTACTTATATTATCTACTCTTTACTCCTTATAAAAGCACCTAACCCTTGACTTTTGCCATCCTGCTACTGTTGCAGCAATGTTTATATAACATGTACTTGTCCTGCAATGTCTGTTACCTTATGTCAGTGTTTTCTTGTTCTGTTCGACTGTTTTTATGTACTGTTTCTGTACTTTGTTTTTGTACTTGTTAGGCACTGCGGAACTCTTGTGGCGCCATATAAATAAAGGATAATAATAATATATATATATATATATATATATATATATATGAGAATATTGAAACTGAAGTGGAGCACCCAGGGCCACCATCAAGGGGGGACTGCCAGGCCTCCAGTCCTGGGCCCGGACAGAGAGGGGGCCAGGGTGGCAGTAACAGACTCAGGCGATAGGTACTGGCACAGTAAGGGAGATTAAGCAGTTCAGCAGTGTCATCAGAAATATAGAGCCGGCCATGAGCCGGAATGGCCGCCAATCAGGAGTGGTTGTCATTCCATGTGCCAATCACAGCTCATGGAATGGCAGCCAGTCAGGAGTGGCTACCATTCCTTGAGTCAATCACAGCTGGCTCCATATATAAAATGCTGTTGCTATGCCATGCTGCCTCCTATGCTCCTTTTCCCTGCCAGCCCAGTATTTGTTGCCTATGTATGCTCCGCTATTGCCACCTGGGCCCCCTCTCAGAAAATGCTGGAGCCTGTGTTCAGTTGTAAGAAAATACAGGTATGCTGACCCCTGTATCCCAACCAGCCTTTCCTACTGTGCCCCCAGCCCAGCCAGCCAGCCTTTTTCTGTCTGCCTGCACCCCCTCCCCCTGTCCAGCCAGTCTTCCATGTGCCCTGCCCCAGTCCAGCCAGTCTACTGTACACCCTAGCCCAGCCAGCCTGTGTTTGCCCTGCCCCAGTCCAGCCAGCCTTCCCTGTGCCCTACCACTAGTCCAGACAGCCTGTCTTCCCTGCCCTACCCCGGTCCAGCCAGCCAGCCAGCCTTCCCTGCACCCTACCCCCTAGTCCAGCCAGCCTGTCTTCCCTGCTCTACCCCAGTCCAACCTGTCTTCCCTGCCCTACCCTTCCCTAGTCCAGCCTGTCTTCACAGCGTCACCCCCCAGTCCAGCCACCCTTCTCTGTGCCATCCCTAGTCCAGCCAACTTGCCTACCATGCCTCTCACCCCAGTGTAGCCAGACTTCCCTGCCCTTTGCCCCCCTCTAGTCCAACCAACCTTCTCTAACAACTGCCCCCAAAGCCCAAACTTTGAGAATTTTTAAACTGGTTTATGCACCAATTGATGCACCACCCCCAAAATAGCTCCACCCACATTATCCACGGCTCCGACCACCTCTGCCGCATACCTCCAGGTGGAGGGGGGGCCTACCTGATTTATCAGTACCGGGCTCCACAATTTCTGGTGGCAGCCCTGGGTATACCTTCATGTTTTCATGTATGTAAATTTCAAATGATAACATTACCATTTAAAGTGCAAAGTGTATAAATACAATGAAATTGTAAAAGTAATAAAATACCTTAAGATACTTAATGCTTCTAGTAGTGGAAATAAATAAGTGAAAAAAGTGCAATTCAAAGTGCAAACAAAAGTGTACAGTACAGGTTGAGTCTCCGATATCCAAAATGTTTGGGACCAGGGGTATTTTGGATAATGGAATATTCTGTATTTTGGAAAATTTGCATATCATAATGAAATATATTGGGAATGGGACCCAAATATACATACAGAATGCATTTATGTGTTATATACACCTTATACACACAGACTGCAGGTACATTTTTACAATATTTTAAATAATTTTGTGGCTCAAACAAAGTTTGTGTACATACATAAAATTCAGTTATGTTTCATATACACCTTATACACACAGCCAGAAGGTAATTTTATACAATATTTTTAATAATTTGTGCCTTAGACAAAATTTGTGTACATTGAACCATCAAAAATCAAAGGTTTCATTTACTCAGTCAAGCCCAAAAAATTCCGTATTTCAGAATATTTGGATATGGGAGACTCAACCTGTATATTCAATTATAATTATACACATCAATACATTAATTACCAACACTTATAAATATATGTAAAAAAGACAATTTAATTAGACTTTGTATAAAATATATTTTCACATTTTATTAAAACAAACACTTGACACTATCACTTGGAAACACACGTATATTTTATTATCATGTGATATAGAATCACTTTACACTAATATTCCACATGAATTAGGCTTAATTGCCACTAATCATTATTTAAATTCAGATATAGAATTGACTGATAGTTTAAGCATCTTTTCTGTTATCATCTATTCGGTTTATATTAGTACACAATGTTTTCACGATTGATCAACAATTTTATTTACAAACACATGGTACAGCAATGTGGACCAAGTTCGCACCAAGTTATGCAAATCTATACATGGGCTCTTTTGAAGAGCGTCATGTGTGGACGGGTGGTTTTGGGGCAAACTTGGTCCTCTATTTACGTTATATTGATGATATAGTCAAGAGAAGATTAATTTTTTGGACATCACTGTAAATGTCTCTGCTGGAAAATTACAGTCAGCAACTTATATTAAAGAAGTGGACTGCCAAAATTATTTACATTATAATAGCAGTCATTTAGACCATGTAAAAATAATATATCCAAAGGTCAGTTCCTCCGGTTGAGGAGGAATTGTTCCTCGGAGCAGATCTTCCTCAAACAGAGTAGTGATATGTATGCAGCATTTAGAAACAAGGGTTATCCCACACATGTCTTAGATAAGGCCTTAGAAGAAGCTTCTTTGTGTCCCAGGTCAGCTCTTCTATTTAATAATACTAAAAGAAAAAAGAAAGGGCTCGTTATGAGGGACAAAGATACTGAGTCACTTTGAGAATTTAAAGACAAAGATAAAACTTTGTCATTTATCACTCAATACAATGCTTCAGCAAAGAAAATAACAGAAATTATTAATAAAAATTCTAATATTTTACAACATGATAAATATCTGAAATCATTCTTGCCAACAAAAAGTAGAGTTGTATATAGAAGAGCTAAGACTCTCAAACAAAAGCTTCACCGATTTTTTTTTCCAGCAGAGAAACTTCTACAAACATCAGTTGGTTACCACCTAAACCAAAGGGGTGTTTTAAGTGCGGTCGAGAGAAATGCTATACTTGTCAATATATGGAGAAAAATTGTACAGTCTTCACTTCTTTTGTAACCAAAAGAGTTTTGATGTCACCAGTTTTCTCAACTGTAGATCACAATACGTGATCTATCTGATACAATGTAAATGTGGTGTTCAATATGTAGGCAGGACGACATGTAGTCTACATATAAGATTTTTAGAACACAGACGAAATGTTCTAAGAGGTTTCAAATCACATAGTCTCTCGCAACACATTAACAACTGTCCCATGAATATCTCAAAGGGTATGACAGTGATGGCAATCGAGAAAATAGATCCAACACAAAGATGTGGAGACAGATTTAAAACCCTATGTAGGCGAGAAGCATTATGGATCTTTAAATTGAACACCATGAGTCTGCTAGGTTTAAATGATACAGTAGAATTGAATAACATTTAAGTAATTTATACCCTATATGTTTCCCTACAGCACTTTAGGTCCCTAAAGGTTCACAGGGTCCATAATGGTGTTGAATTTGCCAATAAACCTTTTAATACATTCCTGCCTATAAACCTCTAAGATTCACCTGCCTAGAACCTCTAACACAAAACCTGCCTATACCTTCTGAAACCACAAGATGTCGCTAATTAGCGCTATGTTTGATTATACCATTAATGAAATACTGAGACAGTTGAATAGCGGTCTAACGCGCTAAAGATTATTATTCAGGTAAAAGTACAGATGTTACAACGCTATGATCTAATAATGAGCGCAAATAAATTGTACAAACATTAGGTCATAAGGTACAGTTAAAATACATGAAACGGTTATTAAAGAGCAAAATACAATGAGCAATATGAGACAGAGAGACAGAGAGAGAGAGAGAAAGAGAGAGAAAAAGAAACACATCAAAATACAATGAGAGAGATATCAATGTCTGCTGGGAGCACATGTTCAAGATGGCTGGTGATGGTGTGTGTGTGTTTGTGTTTGTGTGTGTGTGTGGGGGGGGTTTAGGAATGCTTCCTGCCCTATTGTCCAAACCGCATGGTCTACAAACAAACCTCATTGAAATCTCCCATAATGCCATAGTTAATTAAATATGCAAGCTGGATATCATATGCCTACACATCATGCAAACACTGCACCATTTAATATTCCAACATGTACAACACAAGCTGATTCCAATATACAACAATACCATCTTACGACAGACCTCATCCAGTACCCACTAGACCGTGGGGAGGGGGAAGGGCTGAAGCACATGCTCTTCCTTTGTTTGCAAGCCTCATGATCCCTAGGCAAACTCCAATTTGAAAACTCACATTAAGATGTAACTCTGTAAATCATCCATCCATCAATGATCACAATTATAATAAGGACAATATACCTATCTGACCCATACAACACCATAACTGGGTAGAATTATAATTTCCTTTGTTCACCCCACAAGGAAGTAGCCATCTCTAATAAACTGCAGACAATATACCTATCTGACCCACACGGCAATTACTTATGACTCATGAATATCCTTAGAAAACTACAAACCACACACCATGCTAAGCTAATAACAGATTAACACCAAACATAGCTACAGACACCCAAATAGGCTAAATATTGCACATTTTATACTTAGCTATAACCCAGAGGAACTGAGACCCATTTTTCCGTTGTCTTGTGAGAGAGGAAACCTCTCTCTCCTCCAAAATCTGCCAGTGTGTGTGTGTGTGCCGGCCTTTGTGTCCTCAGAATGCCATATTCCTCCCCCCACCTGTGAAACTCCTATCCCAACAGTGTGATACAAATGCTAAACAGGTCACTTCAAATGGACACAGATCAGCCTCCAAAAGCTTGTTGTCTCCTTATTCCCCCCTGCATGCATAACTAAGCTGCTAACATTTTACAAGGTACATTTTGGTGTTTGGTGTAAGTTGAGAATGCATGTTGCGATCTTCATATTGATGTCACCGGAACGCTGTGGAAACAAAGTAGATCAGTACGGTACCAAAAACAGTCCAATTGTCATTTACTAAGCCATAGTTACAGAAAACATTAATTTCTTTATATACTGACATTGCGTTTAAACCAAGTAATAATTATCCTTTTTGCATTACGGGACCATTGCTTTTAAATGTATGTATGCGGGGAAAACACCACTGCTTTGCTGTTGCTCAAATATAAGTCTGTGGTGATTTTAATGTGTTGGAAAGTTATTTTATGTATTCTGAACACTGTCGGTATGTGTTTGGGGAAGATTGTTAAAAAGCTGTTCGTGCTACTTTTAGCAACTTTGCACTGTGGATTGTTTATTGTATTTTTGACAAAATGGCGCTTGTGTATGCTTTCTTTTCTAAAATGGAGTCTTGCTGCCATTCACAAGATGGCGTCGTGCAGGTTTTTCTGATTGCAAACAGATTCTGTCTTACCCAATTATCCGGTTTCGACAATGGGAGAATTGTCATCTTGAAGATATTATTTGGATTTTTTGATTGGTTGAATGCACTGCCAACATGTCCTCACCCATCCTGAGTCTAAATATATCTCAGGAAGGTGGACATGCTTTCACTGCATTCCTCATCTAACATCCTCTTTGCTGTATATACATCTTTTTCTGTTAGACATACATACATTTTGTAGTTATTATAAATGAGATATTTGTATGTATTTAGATAGTGTATAGGAGCCATCCCCTTTTTTATAAAGATTAGCATCCGTATATAGAAAACTCTATGTAAGTTTATACCCAGTTCTTTATATTCATTCTTTCCCTGCTGAATTGAGTTACTGCTAATAATTGGTAGTGTATGTCTTTTTGGAATAATCCTCATAGATATTGTCATTTACACATTAATTTTCATGTTTATGTGAGTTTCATAAATTATACCAGTAATTTGACTGATATTTATTTATTTATTTTTTATTTTTTATTTGTTATTTGTTAAGTATAGAGAGATACATATATTAAATATTTGGGAGGTTAGTTTATTAATAGTTTAATTTAGTCTAATTTATAATGTGTTTACTACTACACACTTATATGTTTTTTATTAATTATGTATTGTATATATATATATATTTATATAATATTTATTTAGTGTGTGGGTCCCAGGTTATCTATTTTCTGAAACACACTGGATATGAGACCTGGACCAATTAGATGTTAATAATATTGATAATAATGGATACCAGCAGATATTTCACCTGCATATACTTTACTAATGACTGAAGGTATATCTTAAGTTCCATGTGAAATAAGGATCATTGTCTCTGAGGAAACGGCCAGACATAAGAGGGCTGAGAAAAGCATTAGACAACCTTATGTCTCCATTCATTATAAGGATCTTTTGACCATCTACTACGGTGGCTTATCATTTTCTGCTGCTGAGTTCCAGATGGAGCATGGAGCTATAAAAACGGCTCCTATTCAGCAACCGCACATCAGCTGACACCCGGCTTACCATCTCCCCTGGCTCTCCTATATACAGAGCTCTGACCGCTGACTGCAGCGATCACCAGCAGCCGTACACCAGCTGACACCCGGCTTACCATCTCCCCTAGCTCTCCTATATACAGAGCTCTGACCGCTGACTGCAGCGATCATCAGCAATCGCACACCAGCTGACACCCGGCTTACCATCTCCCCTAGCTCTCCTATATACGGAGCTCTGACCGCTGACTGCAGCGATCATCAGCAACCGCACACCAGCTGACAACCGGCTTACCATCTCCCCTAGCTCTCCTATATACAGAGCTCTGACCGCTGACTGCAGCGATCATCAGTAATCGCACACCAGCTGACAACCGGCTTACCATCTCCCCTAGCTCTCCTATATAAGGAGCTCTGACAGCTGACTGCAGCGATCATCAGCAACCGCACACCAGCTGACAACCGGCTTACCATCTCCCCTAGCTCTCCTATATACAGAGCTCTGACCGCTGACTGCAGCGATCACCAGCAGCCGTACACCAGCTGACACCCGGCTTACCATCTCCCCTAGCTCTCCTATATACAGAGCTCTGACCGCTGACTGCAGCGATCATCAGCAATCGCACACCAGCTGACACCCGGCTTACCATCTCCCCTAGCTCTCCTATATACAGAGCTCTGACCGCTGACTGCAGCGATCATCAGCAACCGCACACCAGCTGACACCCGGCTTACCATCTCCCCTAGCTCTCCTATATACAGAGCTCTGACCGCTGACTGCAGCGATCATCAGCAATCGCACACCAGCTGACACCCGGCTTACCATCTCCCCTAGCTCTCCTATATACAGAGCTCTGACCGCTGACTGCAGCGATCATCAGCAATCGCACACCAGCTGACACCCGACTTACCATCTCCCCTAGCTCTCCTATATACAGAGCTCTGACCGCTGACTGCAGCGATCACCAGCAGCCGTACACCAGCTGACAACCGGCTTACCATCTCCCCTGGCTCTCCTATATACGAAGCTCTGACCGCTGACTGCAGCCATCATCAGCAATCGCACACCAGCTGACACCCCGCTTACCATCTCCCCTAGCTCTCCTATATACAGAGCTCTGACCGCTGACTGCAGCGATCTTCAGCAACCGCACAACAGCTGACACCCGGCTTACCATCTCCCCTGGCTCTCCTATATACAGAGCTCTGACCGCTGACTGCAGCGATCACCAGCAGCCGTACACCAGCTGACACCCGGCTTACCATCTCCCCTAGCTCTCCTATATACAGAGCTCTGACCGCTGACTGCAGCGATCATCAGCAATCGCACACCAGCTGACAACCGGCTTACCATCTCCCCTAGCTCTCCTATATACGGAGCTCTGACCGCTGACTGCAGCGATCACCAGCAGCCGTACACCAGCTGACACCCGGCTTACCATCTCCCCTAGCTCTCCTATATACAGAGCTTTGACCGCTGACTGCAGCGATCATCAGCAATCGCACACCAGCTGACACCCGGCTTACCATCTCCCCTAGCTCTCCTATATACGGAGCTCTGACCGCTGACTGCAGCGATCATCAGCAACCGCACACCAGCTGACAACGGGCTTACCATCTCCCCTAGCTCTCCTATATACAGAGCTCTGACCGCTGACTGCAGCGATCATCAGCAATCGCACACCAGCTGACAACCGGCTTACCATCTCCCCTAGCTCTCCTATATACAGAGCTCTGACCGCTGACTGCAGCGATCATCAGCAATCGCACACCAGCTGACACCCGGCTTACCATCTCCCCTAGCTCTCCTATATACAGAGCTCTGACCGCTGACTGCAGCGATCATCAGCAATCGCACACCAGCTGACACCCGGCTTACTATCTCCCCTAGCTCTCCTATATACAGAGCTCTGACCGCTGACTGCAGCGATCATCAGCAACCGCACACCAGCTGACACCCGGCTTACCATCTCCCCTAGCTCTCCTATATAAGGAGCTCTGACAGCTGACTGCAGCGATCATCAGCAACCGCACACCAGCTGACAACCGGCTTACCATCTCCCCTAGCTCTCCTATATACAGAGCTCTGACCGCTGACTGCAGCGATCATCAGCAATCGCACACCAGCTGACACCCGGCTTACCATCTCCCCTAGCTCTCCTATATACAGAGCTCTGACCGCTGACTGCAGCGATCATCAGCAATCGCACACCAGCTGACACCCGACTTACCATCTCCCCTAGCTCTCCTATATACAGAGCTCTGACCGCTGACTGCAGCGATCACCAGCAGCCGTACACCAGCTGACAACCGGCTTACCATCTCCCCTGGCTCTCCTATATACGAAGCTCTGACCGCTGACTGCAGCCATCATCAGCAATCGCACACCAGCTGACACCCCGCTTACCATCTCCCCTAGCTCTCCTATATACAGAGCTCTGACCGCTGACTGCAGCGATCTTCAGCAACCGCACAACAGCTGACACCCGGCTTACCATCTCCCGTAGCTCTCCTATATACAGAGCTCTGACCGCTGACTGCAGCGATCATCAGCAACCGCACACCAGCTGACACCCGGCTTACCATCTCCCCTAGCTCTCCTATATACAGAGCTCTGACCGCTGACTGCAGCGATCATCAGCAATCGCACACCAGCTGACAACCGGCTTACCATCTCCCCTAGCTCTCCTATATACAGAGCTCTGACCGCTGACTGCAGCGATCATCAGCAACCGCACACCAGCTGACAACCGGCTTACCATCTCCCCTAGCTCTCCTATATACAGAGCTCTGACCGCTGACTGCAGCGATCATCAGCAATCGCACACCAGCTGACAACCGGCTTACCATCTCCCCTAGTACTCCTATATACAGAGCTCTGACCGCTGACTGCAGCGATCATCAGCAATCGCACACCAGCTGACAACCGGCTTACCATCTCCCCTGGCTCTCCTATATACGAAGCTCTGACCGCTGACTGCAGCCATCAACAGCAATCGCACACCAGCTGACACCCGGCTTACCATCTCCCCTAGCTCTCCTATATACAGAGCTCTGACCGCTGACTGCAGCGATCATCAGCAACCGCACAACAGCTGACACCCGGCTTACCATCTCCCCTAGCTCTCCTATATACAGAGCTCTGACCAATGACTGCAGCGATCATCAGCAATCGCACACCTGCTGACACCCGGCTTACCATCTCCCCTAGCTCTCCTATATACGGAGCTCTGACCGCTGACTGCAGCGATCACCAGCAGCCGTACACCAGCTGACACCCGGCTTACCATCTCCCCTAGCTCTCCTATATACAGAGCTCTGACCGCTGACTACAGCGATCATCAGCAATCGCACACCAGCTGACACCCGGCTTACCATCTCCCCTAGCTCTCCTATATACAGAGCTCTGACCGCTGACTGCAGCGATCATCAGCAACCGCACACCAGCTGACACCCGGCTTACCATCTCCCCTTGCTCTCCTATATACGGAGCTCTGACCGCTGACTGCAGCGATCATCAGCAATCGCACACCAGCTGACACCCGGCTTACCATCTCCCCTAGCTCTCCTATATACGGAGCTCTGACCGCTGACTGCAGCGATCATCAGCAACCGCACACCAGCTGACACCCGGCTTACCATCTCCCCTAGTTCTCCTATATAAAGAGCTCTGACCGCTGACTGCAGCGATCATCGGCAACCGCACACCAGCTGACAACCGGCTTACCATCTCCCCTGGCTCTCCTATATACGGAGCTCTGACCGCTGACTGCAGCGATCATCAGCAATCGCACACCAGCTGACACCCGGCTTACCATCTCCCCTAGCTCTCCTATATACAGAGCTCTGACCGCTGACTGCAGCGATCATCAGCAACCGCACAACAGCTGACACCCGGCTTACCATCTCCCCTAGCTCTCCTATATACAGAGCTCTGACCGCTGACTGCAGCGATCATCAGCAATCGCACACCAGCTGACTCCCGGCTTACCATCTCCCCTCGCTCTCCTATATACAGAGCTCTGACCGCTGACTGCAGCGATCACCAGCAGCCGTACACCAGCTGACACCCGGCTTACCATCTCCCCTAGCTCTCCTATATACAGAGCTCTGACCGCTGACTGCAGCGATCATCAGCAATCGCACACCAGCTGACACCCGGCTTACCATCTCCTCTAGCTCTCCTATATACAGAGCTCTGACCGCTGACTGCAGCGATCATCAGCAACCGCACACCAGCTGACACCCGGCTTACCATCTCCCCTAGCTCTCCTATATACAGAGCTCTGACCGCTGACTGCAGCGATCATCAGCAATCGCACACCAGCTGACACCCGGCTTACCATCTCCCCTAGCTCTCCTATATACAGAGCTCTGACCGCTGACTGCAGCGATCATCAGCAATCGCACACCAGCTGACACCCGGCTTACCATCTCCCCTAGCTCTCCTATATACGGAGCTCTGACCGCTGACTGCAGCGATCATCAGCAACCGCACACCAGCTGACAACCGGCTTACCATCTCCCCTAGCTCTCCTATATACAGAGCTCTGACCGCTGACTGCAGCGATCATCAGCAATCGCACACCAGCTGACAACCGGCTTACCATCTCCCCTAGCTCTCCTATATACAGAGCTCTGACCGCTGACTGCAGCGATCATCAGCAATCGCACACCAGCTGACACCCGGCTTACCATCTCCCCTAGCACTCCTATATACGGAGCTCTGACCGCTGACTGCAGCGATCATCAGCAATCGCACACCAGCTGACACCCGGCTTACCATCTCCCCTAGCTCTCCTATATACAGAGCTCTGACCGCTGACTGCAGCGATCATCAGCAACCGCACACCAGCTGACACCCGGCTTACCATCTCCCCTTGCTCTCCTATATAAGGAGCTCTGACCGCTGACTGCAGCGATCATCAGCAACCGCACACCAGCTGACAACCGGCTTACCATCTCCCCTAGCTCTCCTATATACAGAGCTCTGACCGCTGACTGCAGCGATCATCAGCAATCGCACACCAGCTGACACCCGGCTTACCATCTCCCCTAGCTCTCCTATATACAGAGCTCTGACCGCTGACTGCAGCTATCATCAGCAATCGCACACCAGCTGACAACCGGCTTACCATCTCCCCTAGTACTCCTATATACAGAGCTCTGACCGCTGACTGCAGCGATCATCAGCAATCGCACACCAGCTGACAACCGGCTTACCATCTCCCCTGGCTCTCCTATATACGAAGCTCTGACCGCTGACTGCAGCCATCATCAGCAATCGCACACCAGCTGACACCCCGCTTACCATCTCCCCTAGCTCTCCTATATACAGAGCTCTGACCGCTGACTGCAGCGATCATCAGCAACCGCACAACAGCTGACACCCGGCTTACCATCTCCCCTAGCTCTCCTATATACAGAGCTCTGACCGCTGACTGCAGCGATCATCAGCAACCGCACACCAGCTGACACCCGGCTTACCATCTCCCCAGCTCTCCTATATACAGAGCTCTGACCGCTGACTGCAGCGATCATCAGCAATCGCACACCAGCTGACAACCGGCTTACCATCTCCCCTAGCTCTCCTATATACAGAGCTCTGACCGCTGACTGCAGAGATCATCAGCAACCGCACACCAGCTGACAACCGGCTTACCATCTCCCCTAGCTCTCCTATATACAGAGCTCTGACCGCTGACTGCAGCGATCATCAGCAATCGCACACCAGCTGACAACCGGCTTACCATCTCCCCTAGTACTCCTATATACAGAGCTCTGACCGCTGACTGCAGCGATCATCAGCAATCGCACACCAGCTGACAACCGGCTTACCATCTCCCCTGGCTCTCCTATATACGAAGCTCTGACCGCTGACTGCAGCCATCATCAGCAATCGCACACCAGCTGACACCCCGCTTACCATCTCCCCTACCTCTCCTATATACAGAGCTCTGACCGCTGACTGCAGCGATCATCAGCAACCGCACAACAGCTGACACCCGGCTTACCATCTCCCCTAGCTCTCCTATATACAGAGCTCTGACCAATGACTGCAGCGATCATCAGCAATCGCACACCTGCTGACACCCGGCTTACCATCTCCCCTAGCTCTCCTATATACGGAGCTCTGACCGCTGACTGCAGCGATCACCAGCAGCCGTACACCAGCTGACACCCGGCTTACCATCTCCCCTAGCTCTCCTATATACAGAGCTCTGACCGCTGACTGCAGCGATCATCAGCAATCGCACACCAGCTGACACCCGGCTTACCATCTCCCCTAGCTCTCCTATATACAGAGCTCTGACCGCTGACTGCAGCGATCATCAGCAATCGCACACCAGCTGACAACCGGCTTACCATCTCCCCTAGCTCTCCTATATACAGAGCTCTGACCGCTGACTGCAGCGATCATCAGCAATCGCACACCAGCTGACACCCGGCTTACCATCTCCCCTAGCTCTCCTATATAAGGAGCTCTGACCGCTGACTGCAGCGATCATCAGCAACCGCACACCAGCTGACAACCGGCTTACCATCTCCCCTAGCTCTCCTATATACAGAGCTCTGACCGCTGACTGCAGCGATCATCAGCAATCGCACACCAGCTGACAACCGGCTTACCATCTCCCCTGGCTCTCCTATATACGGAGCTTTGACCGCTGACTGCAGCGATCATCAGCAATCGCACACCAGCTGACACCCGGCTTACCATCTCCCCTAGCTCTCCTATATACAGAGCTCTGACCGCTGACTGCAGCGATCATCAGCAACCGCACAACAGCTGACACCCGGCTTACCATCTCCCCTAGCTCTCCTATATACAGAGCTCTGACCGCTGACTGCAGCGATCATCAGCAATCGCACACCAGCTGACACCCGGCTTACCATCTCCCCTAGCTCTCCTATAAACGGAGCTCTGACCGCTGACTGCAGCGAACACCAGCAGCCGTACACCAGCAGACACCCGGCTTACCATCTCCCCTAGCTCTCCTATAGACAGAGCTCTGACCTCTGACTGCAGCGATCATCAGCAATCGCACACCAGCTGACACCCGGCTTACCATCTCCCTTAGCTCTCCTATATACAGAGCTCTGACCGCTGACTGCAGCGATCATCAGCAACCGCACACCAGCTGACACCCGGCTTACCATCTCCCCTAGCTCTCCTATATACGGAGCTCTGACCGCTGACTGCAGCGATCATCAGCAATCGCACACCAGCTGACACCCGGCTTACCATCTCCCCTAGCTCTCCTATATACGGAGCTCTGACCGCTGACTGCAGCGATCATCAGCAACCGCACACCAGCTGACAACCGGCTTACCATCTCCCCTTGCTCTCCTATATACAGAGCTCTGACCGCTGACTGCAGCGATCATCAGCATCCGCACACCAGCTGACACCCGGCTTACCATCTCCCCTAGCTCTCCTATATAAGGAGCTCTGACCGCTGACTGCAGCGATCATCAGCAACCGCACACCAGCTGACACCCGGCTTACCATCTCCCCTAGCTCTCCTATATACAGAGCTCTGACCGCTGACTGCAGCGATCATCAGCAACCGCACAACAGCTGACACCCGGCTTACCATCTCCCCTAGCTCTCCTATATACAGAGCTCTGACCGCTGACTGCAGCGATCATCAGCAATCGCACACTAGCTGACACCCGGCTTACCATCTCCCCTAGCTCTCCTATATACAGAGCTCTGACCGCTGACTGCAGCGATCACCAGCAGCCGTACACCAGCTGACACCCGGCTTACCATCTCCCCTAGCTCTCCTATATACAGAGCTCTGACCGCTGACTGCAGCGATCATCAGCAATCGCACACCAGCTGACACCCGGCTTACCATCTCCCCTAGCTCTCCTATATACAGAGCTCTGACCGCTGACTGCAGCGATCATCAGCAACCGTACACCAGCTGACACCCGGCTTACCATCTCCCCTAGCTCTCCTATATACAGAGCTCTGACCGCTGACTGCAGCGATCATCAGCAATCGCACACCAGCTGACACCCGGCTTACCATCTCCCCTAGCTCTCCTATATACGGAGCTCTGACCGCTGACTGCAGCGATCATCAGCAACTGCACACCAGCTGACAACCGGCTTACCATCTCCCCTAGCTCTCCTATATACAGAGCTCTGAAAGCTGACTGCAGCGATCATCAGCAATCGCACACCAGCTGACACCCGGCTTACCATCTCCCATAGCTCTCCTATATACAGAGCTCTGACCGCTGACTGCAGCGATCATCAGCAATCGCACACCAGCTGACACCCTGCTTACCATCTCCCCTAGCTCTCCTATATACAGAGCTCTGACCGCTGACTGCAGCGATCATCAGCAATCGCACACCAGCTGACACCCGGCTTACCATCTCCCCTAGCTCTCCTATATACAGAGCTCTGACCGCTGACTGCAGCGATCATCAGAAACCGCACAACAGCTGACACCCGGCTTACCATCTCCCCTAGCTCTCCTATATACAGAGCTCTGACCGCTGACTGCAGCGATCATCAGCAATCGCACACCAGCTGACACCCGGCTTACCATCTCCCCTAGCTCTCCTATATACGGAGCTCTGACCGCTGACTGCAGCGATCACCAGCAGCCGTACAGCAGCTGACACCCGGCTTACCATCTCCCCTAGCTCTCCTATATACAGAGCTCTGACCGCTGACTGCAGCGATCATCAGCAACCGCACAACAGCTGACACCCGGCTTACCATCTCCCCTAGCTCTCCTATATACAGAGCTCTGACAGCTGACTGCAGCGATCATCAGCAACCGCACACCAGCTGACACCCGGCTTACCATCTCCCCTAGCTCTCCTATATACAGAGCTCTGACCGCTGACTGCAGCGATCATCAGCAATCGCACACCAGCTGACAACCGGCTTACCATCTCCCCTAGCTCTCCTATATACAGAGCTCTGACCGCTGACTGCAGCGATCATCAGCAACCGCACACCAGCTGACAACCGGCTTACCATCTCCCCTAGCTCTCCTATATACAGAGCTCTGACCGCTGACTGCAGCGATCATCAGCAATCGCACACCAGCTGACAACCGGCTTACCATCTCCCCTAGTACTCCTATATACAGAGCTCTGACCGCTGACTGCAGCGATCATCAGCAATCGCACACCAGCTGACAACCGGCTTACCATCTCCCCTGGCTCTCCTATATACGAAGCTCTGACCGCTGACTGCAGCCATCATCAGCAATCGCACACCAGCTGACACCCCGCTTACCATCTCCCCTACCTCTCCTATATACAGAGCTCTGACCGCTGACTGCAGCGATCATCAGCAACCGCACAACAGCTGACACCCGGCTTACCATCTCCCCTAGCTCTCCTATATACAGAGCTCTGACCAATGACTGCAGCGATCATCAGCAATCGCACACCTGCTGACACCCGGCTTACCATCTCCCCTAGCTCTCCTATATACGGAGCTCTGACCGCTGACTGCAGCGATCACCAGCAGCCGTACACCAGCTGACACCCGGCTTACCATCTCCCCTAGCTCTCCTATATACAGAGCTCTGACCGCTGACTGCAGCGATCATCAGCAATCGTACACCAGCTGACACCCGGCTTACCATCTCCCCTAGCTCTCCTATATACAGAGCTCTGACCGCTGACTGCAGCGATCATCAGCAATCGCACACCAGCTGACAACCGGCTTACCATCTCCCCTAGCTCTCCTATATACAGAGCTCTGACCGCTGACTGCAGCGATCATCAGCAATCGCACACCAGCTGACACCCGGCTTACCATCTCCCCTAGCTCTCCTATATAAGGAGCTCTGACCGCTGACTGCAGCGATCATCAGCAACCGCACACCAGCTGACAACCGGCTTACCATCTCCCATAGCTCTCCTATATACAGAGCTCTGACCGCTGACTGCAGCGATCATCAGCAATCGCACACCAGCTGACAACCGGCTTACCATCTCCCCTGGCTCTCCTATATACGGAGCTTTGACCGCTGACTGCAGCGATCATCAGCAATCGCACACCAGCTGACACCCGGCTTACCATCTCCCCTAGCTCTCCTATATACAGAGCTCTGACCGCTGACTGCAGCGATCATCAGCAACCGCACAACAGCTGACACCCGGCTTACCATCTCCCCTAGCTCTCCTATATACAGAGCTCTGACCGCTGACTGCAGCGATCATCAGCAATCGCACACCAGCTGACACCCGGCTTACCATCTCCCCTAGCTCTCCTATATACGGAGCTCTGACCGCTGACTGCAGCGAACACCAGCAGCCGTACACCAGCAGACACCCGGCTTACCATCTCCCCTAGCTCTCCTATAGACAGAGCTCTGACCTCTGACTGCAGCGATCATCAGCAATCGCACACCAGCTGACACCCGGCTTACCATCTCCCCTAGCTCTCCTATATACAGAGCTCTGACCGCTGACTGCAGCGATCATCAGCAACCGCACACCAGCTGACACCCGGCTTACCATCTCCCCTAGCTCTCCTATATACGGAGCTCTGACCGCTGACTGCAGCGATCATCAGCAATCGCACACCAGCTGACACCCGGCTTACCATCTCCCCTAGCTCTCCTATATACGGAGCTCTGACCGCTGACTGCAGCGATCATCAGCAACCGCACACCAGCTGACAACCGGCTTACCATCTCCCCTTGCTCTCCTATATACAGAGCTCTGACCGCTGACTGCAGCGATCATCAGCAACCGCACACCAGCTGACACCCGGCTTACCATCTCCCCTAGCTCTCCTATATAAGGAGCTCTGACCGCTGACTGCAGCGATCATCAGCAACCGCACACCAGCTGACACCCGGCTTACCATCTCCCCTAGCTCTCCTATATACAGAGCTCTGACCGCTGACTGCAGCGATCATCAGCAACCGCACAACAGCTGACACCCGGCTTACCATCTCCCCTAGCTCTCCTATATACAGAGCTCTGACCGCTGACTGCAGCGATCATCAGCAATCGCACACTAGCTGACACCCGGCTTACCATCTCCCCTAGCTCTCCTATATACAGAGCTCTGACCGCTGACTGCAGCGATCACCAGCAGCCGTACACCAGCTGACACCCGGCTTACCATCTCCCCTAGCTCTCCTATATACAGAGCTCTGACCGCTGACTGCAGCGATCATCAGCAATCGCACACCAGCTGACACCCGGCTTACCATCTCCCCTAGCTCTCCTATATACAGAGCTCTGACCGCTGACTGCAGCGATCATCAGCAACCGTACACCAGCTGACACCCGGCTTACCATCTCCCCTAGCTCTCCTATATACAGAGCTCTGACCGCTGACTGCAGCGATCATCAGCAATCGCACACCAGCTGACACCCGGCTTACCATCTCCCCTAGCTCTCCTATATACGGAGCTCTGACCGCTGACTGCAGCGATCATCAGCAACCGCACACCAGCTGACAACCGGCTTGCCATCTCCCCTAGCTCTCCTATATACAGAGCTCTGACCGCTGACTGCAGCGATCATCAGCAATCGCACACCAGCTGACAACCGGCTTACCATCTCCCCTAGCTCTCCTATATACAGAGCTCTGACCGCTGACTGCAGCGATCATCAGCAATCGCACACCAGCTGACACCCTGCTTACCATCTCCCCTAGCTCTCCTATATACAGAGCTCTGACCGCTGACTGCAGCGATCATCAGCAATCGCACACCAGCTGACACCCGGCTTACCATCTCCCCTAGCTCTCCTATATACAGAGCTCTGACCGCTGACTGCAGCGATCATCAGAAACCGCACAACAGCTGACACCCGGCTTACCATCTCCCCTAGCTCTCCTATATACAGAGCTCTGACCGCTGACTGCAGCGATCATCAGCAATCGCACACCAGCTGACACCCGGCTTACCATCTCCCCTAGCTCTCCTATATACGGAGCTCTGACCGCTGACTGCAGCGATCACCAGCAGCCGTACAGCAGCTGACACCCGGCTTACCATCTCCCCTAGCTCTCCTATATACAGAGCTCTAACCGCTGACTGCAGCGATCATCAGCAATCGCACACCAGCTGACACCCGGCTTACCATCTCCCCTAGCTCTCCTATATACAGAGCTCTGACCGCTGACTGCAGCGATCATCAGCAACCGCACACCAGCTGACACCCGGCTTACCATCTCCCCTAGCTCTCCTATATACGGAGCTCTGACCGCTGACTGCAGCGATCATCAGCAATCGCACACCAGCTGACACCCGGCTTACCATCTCCCCTAGCTCTCCTATATACGGAGCTCTGACCGCTGACTGCAGCGATCATCAGCAATCGCACACCAGCTGACAACCGGCTTACCATCTCCCCTAGCTCTCCTATATACAGAGCTCTGACCGCTGACTGCAGCGATCATCAGCAATCGCACACCAGCTGACACCCGGCTAACCATCTCCCCTAGCTCTCCTATATACAGAGCTCTGACCGCTGACTGCAGCGATCATCAGCAATCGCACACCAGCTGACAACCGGCTTACCATCTCCCCTAGCTCTCCTATATACAGAGCTCTGACCGCTGACTGCAGCGATCATCAGCAATCGCACACCAGCTGACACCCGGCTTACCATCTCCCCTAGCTCTCCTATATACAGAGCTCTGACCGCTGACTGCAGCGATCATCAGCAATCGCACACCAGCTGACAACCGGCTTACCATCTCCCCTAGCTCTCCTATATACAGAGCTCTGACCGCTGACTGCAGCGATCATCAGCAATCGCACACCAGCTGACACCCGTCTTACCATCTCCCCTAGCTCTCCTATATACAGAGCTCTGACCGCTGACTGCAGCGATCACCAGCAGCCGTACACCAGCTGACAACCGGCTTACCATCTCCCCTAGCTCTCCTATATACAGAGCTCTGACCGCTGACTGCAGCGATCATCAGCAACCGCACACCAGCTGACAACTGGCTTACCATCTCCCCTGGCTCTCCTATATACAGAGCTCTGACCGCTGACTGCAGCGATCATCAGCAACCGCACACCAGCTGACACCCGGCTTACCATCTCCCCTAGCTCTCCTATATACGGAGCTCTGACCGCTGACTGCAGCGATCATCAGCAACCGCACACCAGCTGACACCCGGCTTACCATCTCCCCTAGCTCTCCTATATACGGAGCTCTGACCGCTGACTGCAGCGATCACCAGCAGCCGTACACCAGCTGACAACCGGCTTACCATCTCCCCTGGCTCTCCTATATACGGAGCTCTGACCGCTGACTGCAGCGATCATCAGCAATCGCACACCAGCTGACATCCGGCTTGTCACTACCCTGGCTTTCCTACACACGGAGCCCCAACCGCTGACTACAGCGATCATCAGCTGCCCCAGCTATTGAGAGGAAACACGGATCAGTCAGAGGGCTTCTATCGGGAGGCTCCGCTAGTAATGGTAACTCTGGACTGACATATTCCCGGTGCCTCATAAGAAGTTCCACCATACCATTAGGAGATTATCTCTCCGTGCGGTGATTTATATTATCAAAGCGGCATTCCGGACACTGCCCTCTGTTCTCATTTGGAGTGAAAATCGGGAGCCATATAAACAGGTCAGCTAGTATTGTGCACAATACCACCATTCAAAATAAGTGTAGCTTATATCAGTGATTAAGCTATTCATTAGTCCTCCTTTCCTATTAACTGGGTTTATTTATATACCTCTAATATCGGATAGAGGTATATGGACACATGTTCCATGGAGATACATTCAGTTTAATTATTTGACCATTCATACCAATTTTTTATATATTTTATGTTTAAATTTATGTATACAGTATTGTTGAACACATTTTTATACAGTTATTGTACCATTGTGGACATCTATATGGTCCAAGTCTGTCTATTATGTCATTTATGCTATAGCTATTTTTAAACAATATTTTTATATATTAAATATATCATTTTCATAGTCCATTGCACTTTCTTCCTTTCTTTCAATTTATTAAAACAAAACCTGACTATATGCATGTAGGGCAGTATGCACATAAAGTCCACAAATAAATATACACATATAAAAAAAAGTGAAAACTCATAAAATCGCATATAATAATAGTAAAAACGGTTTATCTGATTGTAAAATATGGTAAGTTAATGAAAGGTAGAATATAGGAGCCTCCATACCCTCCGGACTCCAATTGTGCTGGGTCAATGCTGCAGGGCTTGGTGCATAACAAGCGGCAGCCAGCTACCTTTTTATACACCGGACCAGTGAAGACCAGTGAGGACCAGTGAGGACAGCAAGTGCAGCGGTTTCTCAGTGAGGCTGTCTCCAGGAATCATTCCATGTACGGAGCATCACTGTGCATGCGGCACATCTATGTATAGTGCATCCTTTAAAAGTTTATTTACCTGAAATGGGAGAGCACAATTGAGTATTCTAATGTTCTCTGGGGAATGGGTAAGGTTAGATCTACTAAAAATAAAGAGTATTAATACTATACAAGTTTAGTAACCTATATTCTTATGTTGAGATTTCCAACAGAGGATTCTGTGTACAGTATAAACAGCTGAGAGCAATGAGAGAAAGTTTTCCTGATTCGGATACAAAAGATACCACATAGTATCTAATGGAGCATACACACGGTCAGATTTGTCAGATTTGTCAGATGAACGATTGAACGATTTGAATGATTTTACCAAAGTTTTGAACGATTTTTGACTGCATTAAAATGAATGGAATCGTCCAAGTCTGACTGCAAACACATCAGATGTCAGATATCGTTATCTGACAAATGGGAACGCGCATCGTTGATCGTCCATCGTTCAGGTATGTCAGATATGTCAGATTTTCCTTCAGATATGAACGACTGAACGATTTTTAAATCGTTATCGTTCATATCTGAAGGAAAAATCTGACCGTGTGTATGCACCATAATTGTGGTGCATTGGAACAATTAGCCACTTATTTGTTACTTTGTATTTAGACTCTAAAGCTAATTCCAGTAGCACTTTGTACAAATATTGGTTGCTCACAGTTTTTAATTAATATTAGGCCTAATTCATGCACGCAGTCTCACTGCGGTAGATATGATAATGTTTGCAATCGCAATGCCATATGCAGCCTAACATAAGGACTCCCCCTTTACCTTACACACATCAGTAATACTTAGCAAGACTGAGAAACCATCGGTAACATCGAGCACAATCGGAGCCTCACGCACACTTACACAAGCTCTGACCTTACTCAGGAATTGCTAACCTCCGCATGCAGTGAAAGCCAAAGCTGTGTATGGCATCGCAATGGCTAATTTATGCATGCCACTGTACCGGCGTTCAAACTCACTGAGACATCTGCATTTTGCTGACCACTCCCCCCATCACCACCCCCAAACGGTACTTCCTGTCAATCACTCTGCGATGGGTCTGCATAGTCACTGCAATCACAGTGGAGTTTTTGCGCACTGCAATGCATACGAATGCGTAGAGCACAAAAATCGGCCAATTGCATGCGTAATCGCAGTTGCGATCGGTAGTGAATCAGGCCCATTGTTCTTAAATGTGTATTTGCATTTATTATACAATATTTTTTATGATCTTTTAATAATAAATATATTTACTTATTAATTACCAGACTCCTGTGTTTTGCATTGCCATTGAATAAACAGGTCTGTGCAATTCTTTATCCTTTATTAATCATAATTTGACTAGTTAAACTTATTAACCATATACTAGCTCATGTGAATTTCCTCTGGAGTATCAGCTGTGGCTGGGGTAAGCTGGGCTCAGTAGCAGTGCTCACAGTGTTGCTTGTCTATTCAGCAACAACATACGCTTCTCATCAAGCAGTCTTGTCTTCTCGGGGGATGAGATGAACTCCCCAGTGTCACTAGTGCGGCACTGATGTCAGTGATATCACTGGAAGAGAGGAGCCAGAAGTAATTATGGGTATGCATCTCGTGTATCCATCGCAGTGGGCGCCCAGCAACTGCAAGTTATATTGGACGGACTTAAGGAGCTAGGCTGGGCTGGGGCATGCAGCCGTTATGAACCGGCTGACCCATCCTCCTCAAGGCCCTGATAGAGCAATTGGGCAGCATGGGCCAAATATGAACCCCCAACCTATAAGACAGAAACCTTGAAGAAGGCAGAGCCCCTGCCGAAACGCGTTTGAGACCCCCTACATTCTGACACCACAGCCAGCTTACACCAGAGCTCTTCATTCCTGCGGAGAACTCAGTCGAGCCTTGCTGCTTCCAGAACCCTCTCTACCCACCACCCGCAGGGCCGCGCTGGGCATCACACCTAGCAAAGCCCTTCGCACCCCTCTTGATCACCACTCCACCTGCTAGACCCAGGCGACCACGCACCGCCCCCTGGGAGCAACCAACACCAGCTCCACTCACAGCTGTTCGTCCAGCAGCAATCCCTAAGCGATCCACACCAGCAGGCACCCACCAGGCAGCGGGAACAGAACGCCAGCAACGCGGTGCACCAAGCCCCACAGTGCACCAGCAAGCCACTACCACACACAGAGCTTCCTCCAACCGCTGACACCGCAACAGCCATCCAACACCGCATCTGCAAAAGGAAACTAACACCAGCTACCAGCAGCCCAAGCCTTTTTCACCAACAAATCCTACCGGTAGGTAAGTGACTCCGAGACTTATACCCCTGCGCGGGACGCCGCCAGGGTGTACATCCACAACCGCCAGACCCGCTGCCAACCCACCACTCCCCTCCCCCCGAGACATCCTAAGACTGTTGACCAAAGGTCCAGCAGGGGTAACGTGCCGGTCTATTGAACTGCACGGAAAGGAGCCCCCTAAAAGGGTCCACTCACCTCCCCAGTCTCCACCCACACACACCCCCAAGTGGATCGCTCACCCCACCTGGGTGCCTGGGACCAAACAGGATTAGTACTGTTTTTTTCCAATAAACCCTTTGGCCCCCATTTCTGCCTCTGTCTTCATTTCCTCACCCACCACCTCCAGTCCATTAGACCCCCTTCCCTCCCTACACCCCATCACTCCACAAACAACATCGAACACAAAAGACCACAACACACTATTACTCCAGCATTACACCCATAGGGCGAGCGCACCTTCCGCACCCTCTACCCCATTATAAGACAGAAAGGACTGGGGTACCTCTAAGCTGACCCAGTGGGAACTGTCCCGTGTTCCCAGTGGCCCAATCCACCCCTGATATACATATATTTGTAATCCACATTTGGTAATAGCAGTACGCTTAGCATCTAATGATGTTCTTTCCTTATTCCAGAGAGCATTATATTTGGACAAAGCACAAAAAACACAGTTCCATCTTGCAATACAGTATGTCCCAATTGTCGTCAGCACTGCACAGCAGCAATAACTCAGTTCCAAAGTACTCTTTAGCTGAGTATTCACACAAAATGGCTGCTGCTCTCTATACCTACAAACTCAGGCATTATTTCTTTAGTAGCTCAAACAAGAAAAATATATTTAGCTGTTTAGTCAGGATTACACATTTTTAGAATATAGCCAGTGGTTTAACATGGGGGGGTTTCAAGAAGGGCAAGTGCCCTGGGTGCCGCCTGACCCAGCGGTGTGGGGGGTGCCGCCAGCCGCAGTCCAGGGCACATGCGGTCCAAGGCACTACACATTAAAACAAACACTGCATGAGTGTCTGCAGGCAACAGTGAAGCATGGTTAAGGTTCCTTGCAAGTTTGGGGCTGCATTTCAGCAAATGGTGTTGGGGATTTGGTCAGGATTATTGGTGTCCTCAATGCTGAGAAATACAGGCAGGTACTTATCCATCATACAATACCGTCAGGGAAGCATCTGATTGGCTCCAAATTTATCCTGCAGCAGGACAAAGACCCCAAACATACAGTCAATGTCATTTGGAACTATCTTCATTTTAAAATAGAACAAGGAGTTCTGGAAGTAATGATATGGCCCCCACAGAGCCCTGATCTCAACATCATCAAGTTTGTCTGGGATTACATGAAGAGACAGAAGGATTTGAGCAAGCCTACATCACAGAAGATCTGTGGTTAGTTCTCCAAGATGTTCAGAACAACCTCCCTGTCGAGTTCCTTCAAAAACTGTGTGCAAGTGTATCTAGAAGAAATGAAGAATTGATGCTGTTTTGAAGGCAAAGGGTGGTAACACCAAATATTGATTTGATTTAAATTTCTCATCTGTTCATTCACCTTGCATTTTGTTAATTGATAAAAATAAACTATTAACACTTCTATTTTTGAAAGCATTCTTACTTTGCAGCATTTTTTCCACACCTGCCTAAAACTTTTGCACAGTACTGTACATATATACAGTATATATATATTCCATAGACAACAAACTATACGGTTTCACATGTCTCATTAAGGCTTCTTAGACATGATATGAAATTTCACAAAATCTACTGAATTTGTGGCACTCAAACTAAAAAAAGCAATAAAATTCCGATCATTAAGGCTGATGCCTTAATGGACATGTTCCTTGCACAATACAGATATGGTATGCCATCACACCCTGTGGTTAACTGCAGATTCAGCACTCTCACATATGGAGATTGCTGTCACTCACAAAATGGTGGAGCTGCTAATTCACAAAATTTGGAAGTGGTGGGTTGGAACCACGCTAATCCAAGGTGAGTTGGTGTGGGCAGGGTGTTGGTGGGGGAGAGGTGTAATGGAATGGGTGGTAGAAATGATGAATGGGGGGGCAGAGGAGGGTGATGGGGATGGGTTGTGGTGTGTAGGAATCTGGGTGTGTAAAGAGATGGAGGGAAGTGCTGCACCTTCTTAAAGGAGTACATGGTCCTGCCTCTAGTAGGTATGATTATGGTCAGGTGCACTCTTCATATGCGTGTGGGTTGAGATGTTGTAACGCTGATGGTGAGCCATGCTATGTGTTAAATAAAGACAGACAACAGTGTGGGGGCCAATCAGTTTTATTCAAGTAGTCACAATGCTGCTCCGGAATGGTTGGGGAAAGGGGGTGGTTGTGTTGGGAAGGTCTAGGCAGGTGTGTCAGGAATATGGGGAAAGCAAGGGAGGAAGGATTGTATGTTGTTGTTGGGGTGACTTGCTCTAGGTGGGAATATTGATGGACCCTTTCAGAGGGCTCCTTACCATGTGGCTCTTGAACTTCATGTATTCCCTGCTTGACTTGTGGTCTAAAGTCTTATGAGCAGTCTGTGTGTGTACTGCCAGTGGGGTGAGTAAAGTCTCAAATTAAGTAATGAAATAGGCGGCATCCTGCATGGTGGTCTGGCAAAGTTCTTACCTATCAGTAGGTGCTTGCGAGGAGTGGAGCTGCGGTCTGCAGTTGTTACTTGCTTTGGTTTGGTATGGTTTTTCCTGGCTTCTGCTGTTTTATCTGTTTTTGTTGTGGGCAACTCAGTGGGGGAGGAGGGTGGCTCCCTGGGGCACCACACGTAGCTGTGGGATCCTTCGCAGTCCAATGTCCACCTTCCTGGGCCTGGAGGGTGCCTTCAGCTGGTGGCGCTTATGGCTGGCATGAGGTTGGTTGGTGACCTTCTCTTCTATGTGATAGGCCTTGCTGGTGGTAGGCTGTCTGCACCTTCCAGGGCATGTAGGGACCAGTCCAGGGTTGGGTGCCATTAGCTGATGGTGCTCGCAGTTTCCTGGGCTGGTGCGCAGCCTAGCAGGCACTGGGTCAGCACTTGGGGGGAGGAGGTCTCTACATACGCGCCGGCATAAGGGTGACATGGTTGAGGTTGATGGGCGGGAGGGAGGGTGGTAGTGGTGCCGGTGTTTGGAAGCCAGTGTAGACTTGGCATAGCTGCCGAAATGCATTGGAGATACACCATTTACACCACTCATTTACTCTGGGCATGTGTACACTAGCTTCTGGACACCCATTCTGGGTTCCAACATCCTTCTCTCTCCATACACCCATCTCAGTCAGAATACATATTCAGCTCCCTAATTTTTAAAACTATCATGTCTATGCATGTACACTATCTTTGCCTCCTTGCTGCTACAACTTCCCCAATCCCTATAGCTGTTTCCTTCCGTCTGCACCACCACCTTCCCCCTAGTCACACCATTTTGTTTTCCCCTCATCTGTGCCACTCTTTCTTCCTCCATTTGCACCACTTTGCCCCCCCCAACCATGGCAATCTGTCTTCCCACCTATCAGTCTATCCCAATCTCTACTGATGTGTACTCTCCCATTGTGCTAGTCTGTATTCCCTCATCTGTACCA
Source organism: Taudactylus pleione (assembly GCA_031769625.1). NCBI lineage: Eukaryota > Metazoa > Chordata > Amphibia > Anura > Myobatrachidae > Taudactylus > Taudactylus pleione. Next base: position 755,537 of record JAUIMM010000951.1, read on the forward strand.
ATCTGTGTTTTCACATCTGTGCTGCTGTTTTCCTGAATCCATGCCAATGTGTAGCCCCAGCCACATCACTCTGTTCTCCCAAACCATGCCACTCTGTCTCCCCTGCATCCGCACCACTGTTTTCCATGCATTTGCATCACTTTGTCCCCCCCATACGCATCACTGTTTTCCCCCCATCTGTATCACTTTGGCTCCTTCCCATCAGTGCTGCTTAAACTCCCCCCATATCCATGCCTATATGTCCCCACCCACACTGCTATGTCTCTTCCCCCATCCACTCCACTCTTATCCCATCTGTGCAGCTCTATCTTCTGCACACACCTCAGTTGCATAGACTGCATGTGTGTATTCCAATGAGCACACAATTCTGTGAATTAGCAGCTCCACCATTTTGTGAGTGACAGCAATCTTACTCTGTGAGAGTTCTGAATCTGCAGTTAATCACAGGGTGTGATGGCATACCATATCTGTATTGCACAAGGAACATGTCCATTAAGGCATTATTCTTAATGATCAGAATTTCATTGCTATTTTTAGTTTGAGTGGCACAAATTCAGTAGGTTTTGTGAAATTTTAGATCATGTCTAAGAAGCCTTAATTGGACATGTGAAACCATAAGTTTTTTTTGTCTATGGAATTTAATTGCTTTTTTAAAATTTATTAACCATCAGGGTTTTGATGAGCAAACCGGGCCACCTGCAGGGCAGAAGGACAACAAATAGGTACACTAGCTTGGGTGGAGGAGTGGACAGCACACAGGAGGTGTTTTGGGGGTGCAGAGGGATAGACAGCTGCGGGGGCAGGCTGTAGGTATGTGGGGCAGTGGCAGCAACAGGGCTGTGCACAGAAGCATCAGCAGGCAACACAGAGGGACTCACTGGTGCTGGGCATGCACCTAAGAAAATCTAATTACTAAAGACACAGATGCATGAACGTATCAGTTAGATCCATCTATGTATCTGTTAAAAAATGAATGTGTAATATATAAGAAAAAATTACGTGCCCCCAAAGCACAACTAGCATTGGGCTTTGGAGCCCAAGTGCTGGTTTTGCTAAATACAAGGGACAAATGACATAGGGGTCCCCTGTATTAAGCACAACCACAGCAGGCTAATCAGAGTCAGTCCTGGTTGCCAAAATACAGGGGGAAAATGACGTAGGGTCCCCCTCGAAAAAAACTGAATTCTCCCATAGAGAACTACCGAGGGGGGGCAGGGTATTTAAGGGGTAAACCTCAAAAGCTATTTTAGATACCAAGCTGAAATTTGGCATGAGCAGGTAGAACTGTTGCTTGGTGCTGCATGCCAAATTTCAGGGCAAAAACTAAAAAATGAGGATAACTTTTCTGCTGTTCTCCATGGGGTATTTTTGGGAAGGCATAACTCAGAGTAAGGGGCGAATTTAGACTTGGGGTTTGTTTTATTAGATAGCTATTGTTCCAGGGTAGGTGCTTTTGGGGTTTAGGTAATTGAGAAAGTTACAGTTTTTAAACTATTACCTAATGAATATGCCATTATAGAGATAGGAAGTGTCAACTTGTTGCGAAGCCTTAGTAGGAGCCTCCAGCAGGTGTACTCACTGTGGCTTCACTTCGGTGCACCAAGATGGCTGGCCAGTGTGGGTGGTAGCGGTGGTGGGCTTGGGAGTAGGAAGCAGCCATTGGCTGTGGCCGAGACCCAGCAGAGGGGGGGTAGCAGACATTAGCTGTGACTGGGACCTGGGGACGGTAGCGGGCATTAGCAACGGCAGTGTGGGTGGCAGTGCGGGCAGCAGTGCAGGCTTTAGTGGTTGGCCTGCAGGACCCGAAGGAGGTAGCAGACAGATGCAGGATCGGATCTGAAAGATCCATGATAACTGCATCTGTGTATAAATAAAAAACACAGAAGCAGGAATGGGATCAGTGAGACCAGTCTGCTTCTGTGTTTAAAAAAAAAAAAAAAAACCTGTGTAGAAAATAAATGGAGTGGCCCACCCCCCAAAAAACAACCAGCACCAGGCTTTGGAGGCCCAGTACTGGTTGTGCTAAATACAGGGGACAAATGATGTAGGGGGCACAACCAGCACCAGGCTTTTTAGAACCAGTCCTGGTTGCCAAAATACGGGGGACAAATGACGTAGGGGTCCCCCTTATTCAGTGCAATCAGCTCTAGGCTCTGAGCCAGTCCTGGTTCTGGAAATACAGGGGGAAAAATGTGTAGGGCCCACCTGTATTTACCAGAACCAGATTTTTTCTAGTGGGGGTCTAATGCCACAGCCAGGGGAGCCCTTTCAGCGGACCCCCCAGCCAAAGCATCAACCCTCACCACTAGTCAGCCCAGGCTGGGGATCCCTGGGGAGCTGGGAACCCCCCAATTAAAGGATCCCCCCTCCAGTGCACACCAAGCCCAGGCTGATAGCCCAGGGCTATTCCCGGCACACCTTGACCATTGGGTGCCGGGTTGATTATGTAATGTGTAGTGCCAAATAAAGACCTAAAATATTGTCTATTGTCTACCAGCCCCAGCAAGCCTCCCCCGCATGCTGGCACTTGGAGAACCACAAGTACCTGCAAGCGGGACATTAAGGGCTCTCTGGTACCTATAGTACCCCTGTAAAAGATATATAGAAAAAAGTCACTGATTGTTTTTACATTGTATTTTTCAGTACCTTCACATGGGGGACATCAGCCTTTAAGCTCTTTTTTATGGCCACCTCCCCTCCAGGACTTCCCCGACATCTTCTTTCTTCGGCAGGTCTTCTCTGCTGCCACCCGGCCGACGAACTGTCGTGCCATGTGCTCGCACTGGCTTATATATGCCAGTCGAGGGGGTGGGGAGAGGACATCACGAGCCATGATTGGCTCGCAGCGGCTATCTTTGATTTTCAAATATGGTGCAGAGGCACCATTGTTTAAATGGGCAAGCGCGGTTCTCACCACTGAAGTCAATGGTAAAAACCACTCATTGGTTGAGAGGCGGAAAGCTCACCTCTCTCAGCCAATGAGTGCTCCGCACCGAGATTTCTGTACTGAAATCCCACGGTGGAGCTGTCATTCAGGTAGTGCTGTCTTTAGAGGACAGTACTAAAATTCGCTTGTCCGCATATTTACTTTTTTCTTCTTTGCCAAGACCCTGTTTTGCCTACTTTGGAACAAAAAGGACTTGATCCATGCATAGGAGCTGAGGTGAGTATGGAGTTTTTATTATAGGTACACCATTGTCTAATCTACATGGAGAAGAGGACCGATGGGTAAGTATGCTATATAGCGTGTGAGTACATGTGTGTGTGCATGTATGTTTGAATACAATTTTACTTTCTATGGTGTGTGTGTTCTGTGGTTTTTTAATATTGCTTTTGCTGTGGTACTACAGGTACCAGCGGGCCATTAATGCCCCGCATGCTGGTACTTGTGGTTCTCCAAGTACCAGTATGTGGGGGAGGCTTGCTGGGAACTGTAGTTCCACAGCAAAAGACAATAGTTTAACACTTTATTTGCACCACACTTTACATAATCAACGCGGCACCCACCGGACAGGGCTGCCAGGAATAGCCCTGGGCTATGAGCCTGGGCCTGGGGTGTCCTGGAGAGGGGGACCCCTTTATTGTGGGGGTCCCAGCTCCCCAGGGATCCCTGGCCTGGGCTGAGTAGCGGTCAGGAGTGATACTTCGGCTGGGGGGCCCAGTGAAAAGGCTCCCCGACTGTGACATTACCCCCCTGCTAGAAAGGGTCCGGTGCTGGTTCTGGTAAATACAGGTGGACCCTACACATTTTTCCCCTGTATTTCCAGAACCAGGACCAGCTCAAAGCCCTGTGCTGGTTGTGCTACATACAGGGGACCCCTACATCATTTGTCTCCCATATTTTGGCAACCAGAACTGGTTCTGAAAAGCCTGGTGCTGTTTGTGCTTAATATGGGGGACCCCTACATCATTTGTCCCCTGTATTTATCACAAACAGTACTGGATATCAAAAAGCCCAGTGCTTGTTGTTTTTTTAGGGGGGCAAGCAATTTTTACACAGGTTTTCCATTTTATATAAACACAGAAGCACAGACGGGTCTCACTGACCCTAATCCTGCTTCTGAGTTTGTTTATTTATACACAGATGCAGGTATCACGGATCTTTCAGATCCAAGCCTGCATCTGTTTGCTGCTACCTCCCCCGGGTCCTGCCGCCTGCACCGCCACCACCCCCGCACTGCCACCCACAACCGCTGCCGCTAATGCCCGCTACCATCCCTGGATTCCGGTCATAGCTAATGCCCACTATCCCCCCTTCCCCGGGTGCCGGCCGCAGCTAACGGACACTTTCTTCCCCCGAGCCCACCACCACTACCACCCACACTGGCCAGCCATCTTGGTGCACCCAAGTGAAGCCACAGTGAGTACACCTGCTGGAGGCTCCTACTGAGGCTGCACAACAAGTTGAAACTTCCTGCAGTATCTCTACAATGGCGGATTTGTGAGGTAATAGTTTAAAAACTGTAACTTTCACAATTACCTAAACACCAAAAGCACCTACCCTGGAACACTAGCTACCTAATAAAATAAACCCCAAGTCTAACTTTGCCCCCTTCCCTGAGTTATGTCTTCCCAAAAATCCCCCATAGATAACAGCTGAAGAGTGGTTCTAATTGAGAGTGTCAGAAAAAACTAACAGTTGGAACTTTAGATTACTCCCATTTCCTCGTTTTTTTTGTTTTTGGCATGCGGTGCTGCCAAAACCAAAAAATTTTCAACAGTTCTACATGCCCGTGCCAGATTTCAGCTTGGTACCTCCAAGAGCTTTTGAGGTGTAGCCCCTTAAACACCATGCCCCCCCCCCTTTGGTAGTTCTCTATGGGAGAATTCAGATTTTTTAGATTCAGCCCTAATATAAGGGCACGACTGTACCCTTATAATATATATATTGTGGCAGTGTCACCAGAGGTGGCACTGGTGAGCAGCAGATTCTGTGTGGGGAAGGGGAGATCTGCCCACACAGACTAGGAAAGGATTCTGGGAAGTTATGTAAGAGCTGCCCAGTGGATTCAGTCCAGAGAGGACTGAGGCAGAACAGTCAGACAGAGCTCATTTTGCCAGGAAGCCATTGGGGGCCAGGAGGCCTGAGCCTAGACCTGTGAGGTACTGGGAAGGCTATCAAACTCTGTGACTGAGTTATGGTACCTGCAAGAAGCAGGCCAGACTGTGAGGCTGTGGCAGCCAGCCAACCAGAGACCAGGCCAGAGCCTGTGTTGACCTACAGGAAGCAGGGCTAAGCTGACTTTGGGACTTTTGTTTGCAGCATACTTGCCTACCCTCCCGATTTGGTCGGGAGCCTCCCGAAAATCGGGTGCCGCTCCCGACCTCACAGGAAGGCAGGCAAGTCTCCCGGCAGCTGCCGAACCCTCCTACCCCCCACCGCAATGACAGGAAAATCCTCGGCAGCGGGGGGCCTGTGACGCGATTCACGTCGAATCGCGTCATTTTGGCCCCGCCCCCTGCTTCACGCTTCCTGTAATATCGGCAGTGTGTAGTGGGGGCGGGGCCAAAATGACACAATCGCGTGGCTCCGCCCCCCGCTCCACCCACAAACTCTTGTAGTCTGGCCGGCCCGCCCCCGTTTGCTGGCCACGCCCCCCAGTCAAGCCGATGTGGCTCCTCCCTCCCGGGAAGGGGCAGCCAGATAGTCGGCAAGCATGGTTTGCAGACTAGCTGCTCCCTTTTAGAGAGGGTTGAAGTGAGCTAGTGCCCTAAACAAGGGCTAGGTTTTTTTATTGTTTTCTGTTTGTTTCCTGATTTCACATGCATGGAGTAACACATTGCCTTGTTTATTTCATCTGAAAGCTGTGTGTGGACCCTCATTAAGCACCTAAACACTGCACCCATTCACCCTCTGCAATGCTAATTAACCCCAAGACATCACAATATGGTGGAGAATGTGGGCATTATGTGATTCTATGCACCAAGATTCTACGCAAGTAAATGGATGTAATGAGGCTCACTGCACCTGCATGGCTCATCAAGGTGGTGAGTGAAGTTTTGTTTAAACAAAAATTGTCTGCAAGTGTGTACTAATGCTGCAGTGTATATCTTTTCCTTGGAAAGGAAGAGAAATAAGTGTTACACAAGCTGTTGGAGAAGTGTTTTGCTTATGAGTTAAAATTAAAGTTGCCAGAAACAAAGTATTCAAGTGTTTTGTAAAAGTGAAAAGTGCAAATATATTGTCTGTGAAGAAGAAATGTTTATTTCCTTGGCATTGGAATGGTTAAAAGAAACTGTGTGGTTTAAAAGTTCTGTTAATCCTCAAACTCGTTAAGTCAAGGGGCTCTATTTATTAACATTATTTTTACTAAAATAAAGTGAAAAAGGGTGTTTTCACACCCTTTTCACATTATTTTAGCATCACCTATAGTTATTACAGGGCAATTGGAGTAAAATTCTACTCCAACCCCTAAGTATCACTTATTTTTAGTAAAGCAGATCGCATTTCCCATAACTGTAATAGGAAATGTGATCTGACCAGAGTTACTAAAAATAAATGTGAAAAAAATATCGGAGAAAGCCCTGTGATAATAACGCCACCTGGAGGTGGCGTTATCCAGGATCTCCCCCGGTTACCGGACTCCTGGCCTGCTCTAACGGGGAGAGCAGAGCCGGGAGTCGGTCCCAGTAATCAGCTGTGTGGTCTAAACAGACCACAAGCTGATTACTGTAAAAAAAAGAAAAAAAAATAGTAAAAAAAAAAATTACTTACCTGACTCCAGGGACCGGTGATGACTCCCCTCCAGTCAGCTGGTCTCCCACAGTGCACTGCTGCCCGGTCATCAGGTGATCGGGCCCCAGTGCAGTATGGGAAATCACCTGACCGGAGGAATGTAGAACATCACCGGAGACCTGGAGCATGCAGGTAAGTGTAAGTAAGGGAGAGGGGGATCATGTGGGGGGCGGGGCTTAGCACCGGAGGGGTTAGCAGCGGCGATCGGTCGGCGCATGCGCGGGCACTTAATCACTGTATTTTTTGCGAAAATACCGTGATAAGGTTCTGAAGGGGATTTGCAGGGACAGAGCTTTATCGCAAGCTCTGTGCCTGCAAGGGATTTGTAGTAAATCCCTGTGATATTGCCTGAATTTGCTATGCGAATTCAGTCGTTAATATCACACTACAATCTGCATTACAAATGCAGATTGTAGTAAATAGAGCCCAAGGTGTGGTACTGAGGGAGCAGATGCTCCTATTAAAAGCTGCTAAGACTGTTTTGATACTTGCTGGTAATTGTAGTGCCACATGAAGAAAAATGTTTTGCTGGGTTAAAAATACTTGTGAAGACAGTGTGATACAGTGGAAACAAAAACAAGTTATACCTGTGTATTTTGTGTCAAGAATTATGGCAAATAAAAATGTTTTAAAGACAGAAAGCCTGCTACAAAGGTCCAGTTTAAGGCTGGAGATTTGAAAATCCAGGACTGGAGTGTACACTTTGAAAGTGAAGAAAGTCGATTTACATGGAAGGGATTTAAAGCTGTTTGAAATCCTCTGTGGTGAATCCTTTCAAATTGATGGGGTAAACAGTGCTATTACATTGAAACAGATATTTACAAATCAGAATAAAGATGTCAGTGTGTGTGGTCAGTGTATGGTGCAAGGTCCATCCAGAAAGGACTATATCAGCCTGGAGGAATTTGACCGTATCCGTAAAGCTTTGAATGAGGGCAATTCGTATTATGCTGGGAAGGTTGATGACTTAACGGAGCAATTTTGTATTATTTGCAAAGTGTACTGCATATTAGGTAACCTCATCGCTGCTGCAGAACATCTAATTTTGTATTATTTGCAACGTGTACTGCATATTAGGTAACCTCATCGCTGCTGCAGAACATCTAATTTTGTATTATTTGCAATGTGTACTGCATATTAGGTAACCTCATCGCTGCTGCAGAACATCTAATTTTGTATTATTTGCAATGTGTACTGCATATTAGGTAACCTCATCGCTGCTGCAGAACATCTAATTTTGTATTACTTGCAAAGTGAATAGATTACTAGACCTTGTTCTTCTTAGCTCTGTGGTATTCCCTGTTTGTTTATGTTAGGACATTTATTGCTAGCCATATTAGTGGGAGGATATTGGGGGTTGATTGGATTCATTGCATACACATGCAGGCACAGCCTATTTAAGTTTTATATGAGAGGCTGTAGGCCCCTGGGCTGTGTAGGGCATAATTATTAGAAGTGCATAATTTGTAAAAGTGCATTTCTTACCAAATTCGGCATTATACCGAAGTTAAACTGAAGGAAACCACTCTAACCTTAAGCCATTGTTTAACAAGAATATATGGACAAAGTATAATCAAGAAATGTAAGTTCACAATATCCACACTACAAGCAACTGCTGTCTGCATCACCTGGACAATCTTCTCTGGCCTCTGTTTGCTCACTATGCGAACTCACACTTCCTATTATTTGTACTGACTCGCTCGTTTCACAAACAACTCATAGCTTACTGTATTCTGTGCTAATTTCAGTTTATTTCTTAGAAATAACGTCTTCCCACCTCTTCTCTTACCCTAGCCTGTCATCTGTCTTCTAATTCAGTTTACTTTAATAGTCCATTTCTCCTCTTTTCCTCTGCTCAATAATCGTTTGGAAATTGTGCAGGCACATTTTCCTCCATTGTACCATTACTTGCTTCTCTGCAAATCTTTTATACTGTTTTTAATTCTCATACTTTTTCCTCCATCTAGTTTTCCTCCCCCTATTCAACTCATCCACACAATTATCATGTGTACTTCCCCCTCCACTCATTGTCTACCTAATCCTCTGCTCTACCACCTTTTTCCACCATTATCATTCCCCCCTTGTATTCTCCGCCTCCTCTTTCCTTTTTCTCCCTTCCTCTGTCTGCCTTCCTCTCTCTCCCCTCCTATTGCTACACTTTCATTCTCTTCCCTCCTATGACCTACTACCCCACTGATAATACCTCCTACAAACCTCCTCTCCATGTCATCCCACCCCACCCCCATCATATTAAACTCCCTCCTTGCCAACCACCTACAGGTTCCCTTCCCAGAACTGGTCCCCACTCAATCTCTCCACTACATTCATGTCGGCCACCCATATTAAACTCACCTTCTTGCTATAGCAACCCAAACAATCTAATTCACATCTCTCCCACAGTCTCTGTCCCTCTACCTTGTGCCCTCTGCAATGCCAGATCAGTATGTAACAAACTCGTACCCACCCACGACCTTTTCATCTCTAAAAACTTGCATCTCCTAGCCATTACTGAAACCTGGATTTCACCCTCTGACACCACTTCCCCTGCTGCTCTCTTCTCTGGGGGCCTCATCTTCTCTCATACCCCTCGACCTGGATGTCACCATGGTGGTGGGGTAGGGGTCCTTTTATCCCCAGGATACTCCTACCAACTCCTAGCCTCTGAACCATCTCTTACTTTCTCTACATTTGAGGTTCATGCTATACGCCTCTTTCAACCAGTTCACCTTAGAGTAGCTGTCATTTACCGTCCCCCTGGCCCTCCTTCCAAATTCATTGACAACTTTGCTTCCTGGCTCCCTCACTTTCTCTCCTCTGACCTTCCCTCTATTATCTTAGGTGACTTCAATATTCCTATTGATATCCCCACAGAAGCCTCTGCCTCCAAACTCCTTACCCTCACGTCTTCATTTGGTCTCTCCCAATGGACCTCCTCACCCTCACATGTGAGTGGGCATTCGCTTGACCTGGTCTTCACTCACCGTTGTGATATTTCTGATTACTCCAATTCCCCATTCCCCCTCTCTGACCATCAACTTATCTCTTTTAACCTATCTCTCTCTTCTTCCCTTCCTCTACCTCCTAAGGCCACCATCACTAAGCGTAACATTGAGACTATTGACACCATTTATTTTTCTTCCCAGCTTGACTCACTTCTCTCCCCTATCCTGTCTCTCTCCTGCCCTGAACAAGCCATTTCCCTATACAATACCTCCCTTACTTCTGCTCTGGACTCTGTTGCTCCGGCAATCACTATTCACCCTCGCAGAATTACACCTAAACCCTGGCATTCCAAATGCACCAGATACCTGCAAAAGTGTTTGCGAACTGCCGAGCGACAGTGGAGAAGATCATGCTCTAAGGTTGATTTCCTCCATTTCAAATTTATGCTCTCCTCATACAGTGCTGCCCTTTCCCTCTCTAAAGAGTCATATTTCAAGAACCTCATCTCCTCTCAGTCCTCAAATCCCCAACGTCTCTTCACCACCTTCAACTCCCTCCTCTGCCCACCCCCTCCTTGCCCCCCCTCCTCGCTCTCTGCCCTTGACTTTGCTACCTACTTTACATCAAAAATTTACTCCATACATCAGGACATCATATCCCACCAGTCCCTTTGCCATCCACCTCCTCTTTTCCCAGATCACCCCTCTCTTTCCACTTTACCAACTCTTACTTTCTTCTCCCCTGTATCTGGAGAGGAAGTAATGTCCCTCATCCAGTCCTCCCCCCCTTCCACCTCCCCCTTAACCCTACCCCTTCACGTCTCCTCCGTTACCTCTCTCCTTCTGCCTGCTCCCATCTTGCCCACCTCCTCAGTCTCTCCCTATTATCAGGCACTGTCCCGTCTGCATTCAAACATGCCCTTGTCTCCCCCATACTAAAAAAACCTAACCTTGATTCTAACACTCTCTCCAACTACCGTCCCATCTCTCTCCTCCCTTTTGCCTCCAAGCTCCTTGAGCGTGTTGTTTACAACCGCCTTACCACCTTTATTTCCTCCCACTCCCTCCTTGAGCCTTTTCAGTCTGGCTTCCGTTCTCTTCACTCCACTGAAACTGCCCTCACAAAAGTCAGCAATGACCTCCTTGCTGCTAAATCCAAGGGACACTACTCTCTTCTCATTCTCCTTGACCTCTCTGCTGCTTTCGACAATGTGGACCACCCTCTCCTTCTGCAAATCCTTCACTCCTTTGGTCTACGTGACACTGCCCTCTCCTGGCTATCCTCCTACCTCTCTGACCGATCCTTCTCTGTCTCCTCTCATGACTCCTCCTCTCCCCCACAGCCTCTTGCAGTAGGTGTTCCCCCAAGGTTCTGTTCTTGGACCTCTCCTTTTCTCACTCTATACATCCTCACTAGGGGAACTCATCAGCTCTTTCGACCTCCAATATCATCTCTGTGCCGATGATACCCAGATCTACTTTTCCTCCCCCGACCTCTCTCCATCTCTCCTCACTCGTGTCTCCAACTGTCTCTCTGCCATCTCTTCCTGGATGTCCCAGCGATTTCTTAAACTTAATATGTCTAAGACTGAGCTAATCATCTTCCCACCCCCCTACATAACCACACTTCCCACCATTTCTTTATCAGTTGATGGCACAACTATCTCCTCTAGCCCCAAAGTGCGCTGTCTTGGGGTTATCTTGGACTCCTCCCTCTCCTTCAAACTACATATCCAGTATCTCTCACAGTCCTGTCGTTTTCATCTTAAAAATATTTCCAAGATTAGACCCTTTCTCACCCAGGATGCCACTAAAACCCTCAGACACTCACTGGTCATCTCCAGACTGGACTACTGTAACCTCCTCCTATCTGGCCTCCCCATCTCCCTTCTCTCCCCCCTCCAGTCTGTCCTCAATGCTGCTGCTAGGCTCATTTTCCTCTCAAAACACTCTGCATCTGCCTCCCCTCTACTCCAAGCTCTCCACTGGCTCCCCTTCCCTTTTAGACCCCAGTTTAAGGTTCTCACACTCTCTTACAAAGCCCTCAGCCATTCCTCTCCCATTTACATCTCTGATCTCCTCTCCCTTCACTCTCCTGTCCGCCCCCTCTTCGTTTAACAAATGCACGCCGCCTCTCATGCCAATTGATTACTTCTTCCCAATCCCGCCTCCAAGATTTTGGCCACGCTGCTCCCCCACCTTTGGAACTCTCTCCCGCTTCCCATCAGACTCTCCACCTCTCTTCAATCCTTCAAATGGGCTCTCAAGACCCACCTTTTCATCAAAGCCTTCCAGCTCTCTTCTTAACTTGCTGCTACATTCTCCTTCCTCCCTGCCTACCCCATCTGTGTCAACCCCTGATTGTCTGTCCCTCCCCTTTAGAATGTAAGCTCCTATGAGCAGGGCCCTCTACCCTCTTGTGCTTCTCCTTACTCCACCTTCATCTACTTCTTACTCTCTACCAGGGCACGTAACACTTGGTTGCTTTGCATTGTTGCTTATCTGGGTGTTATGGTCGCGAATGTAGCAATATACATTATCCTTGTCCTGTATTGTATTGTATTATATTGTACTGTAAGTCACTGTAAATTAACTTATTTGTTTATGTACTTTGTAAGGCGCTGCGGAACACTTGTGGCGCCATATAAATAAATGATAATAATAATTAGCTGATGAGAGAAATGTTCATGAACACGCTGAAAAGAAATTACGAAGTGAATTGTCCACTTTGAAAATGGCATTTGAGCAGCAAGAAATAAAAAAAATGTGAAGGTCTTAAAGAGACAGACCTCAAATTGGCAGCTATGTCTGAATGCCTTGAGGAAGCTGAACTTTTCAAGTGTTACAAACTATGAGAAAGATGTGTCGCTAGCAAAGAGTGGTGTATTGCAGCAAGATATTGTTGAATTGCAGCAAAAGTGTGTGTGGTACTTCAGCAGGAAGTGGAAGAATTGAAAGAAGGTGTCCAGAGATATCAGAGTGATGCAGAGCGCACACAAGTGAAAGTGGCAGATCTGGCTCTGGTGTTAAAAGGAAAAGACTCTTTAATTGTGTCCACACAAGTTAATCTTAAAGATTGTGAATTGGAGAAAAGTTCTCTGGCTGAAGAGTTCTGTGAAGTAAAAGGGAAGTATCGCCAGATGCTGCAGACCCACACTAAGTGGGAAACTGACCGTGAAGGTAAAGAGATGGAGATGGTCCATCTTAAAGTCAGCTATAAAGAGCAAGTACAAACTCTCCAGTCCAGTTTGACAGCAGCTAGAGCAGTTTCAGAATGTCTGACAGAAAGAAATGGATTCCTAGAGGAAAGTCTGCATAAAGCCGCAAATGAAAATTAATCTTTGGAGAGAGAGCTTAACCTTGCCCATGGCAGGGCTTGGGAGTTGCAAGTACAGAGAGAGAACCTTGAGAAGTGTCTGCTAAGTACACAGGACCAGTTGCAAAGACTCCAAGTGGAGAGGAGGACCACAGAAATGGAAATGCAAAATGAATTAAAAGTTGCAGAGTCTGAAATAAATGTACAAAAGTTGAGACTTGCTGAACATTAAGTTGTGGAGCACAATCTACTGCAAGCTGAGAGCAAGTTGGAAAGCGCCATGGTGAAAATTGCCCAGCTGCAAGAGCAGCTGTCTATGGCTCAGGAAAAGTTCCACATGGTAGTGGGAAAATCAGAAGAGGAAAAGAAGTTAAATAACATTATGAAGTTGGATTCTGGAACCAAAATGGCATCCGACATCTTTGCTGAACCCAGTGTGGCAGAAGTACATAACCACAAGCAGCAATTGGTTCAAGTTGATCCTGGAAAGGCTGGCGCACAGAGTGATATGCTACCGCTGCAGAGTGTCTTGTGTGATGAGCAGCGGCCAAACAGTGAATTGCAAGAACTAAGTAAGATGTTCCAGAATGATGTCTTTCAGCAGCAATCTGGTCATAGAGATGTCCTCATTAACGATACCAGTGTACAAGAATGGACAGAAGTATCAGAGTTGGGAAATTCCCTAAAGTTCTGTCTTGGAAAAGTGGATGAGATTCCTTTAAGTGACTTTCAGCTTACAGTAATAACTGAAGGTGTGAAGTCCTCCCAAAGGGTCACGGGTCCAGGTGGCAAAACCGTGTCTGAAGTTGGCGATAAAGAAATAATGTATACAGGTGGTGATTGCATAACCCTTGAGGCAAAGGTACAAGTTGTACAAAAGTCTACAGATATGTTGATGGCTTCCAAAGATGAGACTCTGATGTCACTATATGATCACAGTGATGTGAATGTGCCCAAGTCATACCTTGTTGCAGTGGAAATCAGAACCTTACAGGCAGTTAATGGTAACAGTCTTGTGAAGAGTAATTCTCATATATGTGAAGTAATGCTGTCATGCAACCAGAATAAAACTTGCAATACAGCTGACTTTATCTGTGAGGAAGTGAAGTGGTCTCAAACTACAAAGCTTGAAGCAAAACGACCAGCTAAAGTGAATTGGAAAATAAAGACCTCTGTCTAGAGTAAACTTCAACCTGTGCTGGTGGAACATGTGGAAGTTCATTATATTTTCAATGCTCAAAAATCGGGAGCACAAGAAAATCCAAGAGATCTATGCCTTAATGAAGTGGCAGATAGCCATCTAAGCCGTGAGAAGATAAATTATGTGGATCAGTGGAGTCAATATTTAAGTATCCTATGTGGACACTGGAGTCCAGAATCTTAGGGTGACAGTGCCAGTACGTTGTCTGTTGACACAAAGCCAAGTTCCAGAATTTGTGATGCTGATGACTCTCAAGATACTGATGGCTCCTCTTCTTTCAAAGGGCCATCAGCGAAGTATGCCAGTAGCCAATACAGGGCTTCAAGGCTGCAGGTTAAAGATGGGTCAAGAAAAAGTTGGCCAAAAGATGTGCCTTTAATGGCTTTAAGTGGCAAGAGTAAAGATGAAGAATGTCACTTTGGGAAAAGTAACTTCAAGTACTTGATGCCTGATATGGTACCCAAGGGTGAGCCTCAGGTACTGCACAAAGAAAGCAAGTACCACTGTTGGTACCATAAAGTGAGGTGAAAAATTAACTCTGGAACTTGGAGGATGCGACCCCCAGAAATTACCAGAGTCTGGGTGACCGTGGAGACAGTGGAATTCCCTCGTGAGGAGAGTGAAGAGGGACATCGTCATGTCAATGCCTCGTCCCATGTAGCTGAACCCAGCGGTTTCAAGCTGGGGAGGGGAATATGTGGCAGTGTCACTAGAGGTGGCACTGGTGAGCAGCAGATTCTGTGTGGGACAGGGGAGATCCACCCACACAGACTAAAAAAAGATTATGGGAAGTTATGTAAGGGCTGCCCAGTGGAGTCAGTCCAGGGAGGACTGAGGCAGAACAGTTTCGCAGAGCTCATTGTGCCAGGAAGCCTGAGCCTAGACCTGTGAGTTACAGGGAAGGCTATCAAACTCTGTGACTGAGTTATGGTACCTGCAAGAAGCAGGCCAGACTGTGAGGCTGTGGCAGCCAGCCAACCAGAGACCAGGCCATGCAGGAAGCAGGGCTAAGCTGACTTTGGGACTTTTGTTTGCATACTAGCTGCTCCCTTATAGAGAGGGTTGAAGAAGTGAGCTAGTGCCCTAAACAAGGACTAGGTTTTTTATTGTTTTCTGTTTGTTTCCTGATTTCACATGCTGGGAGTAACACATTGCCTTGTTTATTTCATCTGAAAGCTGTGTGTGGACCCTCATTAAGCACCTAAACACTGCACCCATTCACCCTCTGCCATGCTAATTAACCCCAAGACATCACAATATATATGTGTGTGTGTATGTGTATATATGTATATGTGTGTGTATATGTATATATGTGTGTGTGTGTGTGTGTGTGTGTATATATATATATATATATATGTGTGTGTATATATATATATATATATATATATATATATATATATACACAAAAAGAGGTGGCTGCACATCTTACAACTTCTATGCATCACACTGAAACTCCTGCTGCCTCAGTGTGTGATGACAATTTCCCAGAGTGATGCCACTGTGCTGAGCTGCTTGTGTCTGCCCACAGGGAGCATGTTCCTGTCCAGCTGTGAGTGGCAGCAAGTGCTCCCTCCCTGGTGCACATTTCTGTTGCCATCTACCAGATATTTCACACAGCTGGACCCCCTTGTGTCCTGTACAGGACACCAGCCATGGTACCCTCCCACACTTCCTGGAGACCATGCAGCCCAGTACAGAGCAGCCAGTGGGACTGGGAGGGGAAACATGGTGTTCTATGTTGATAATAGTTTCAGACAAACTATGAGATGAAGCCCCTGCTGACTGAGCCCTTAGGTATGAAACACAGGGTGGCTGTGTGCCAGCTGTGACTGACAGTTCTCTTTGGGAAGTAAATGTAAACTATGATTAGGGCGGGTCCAGGAAGATGGCAGCGTCCGAGGACACACCAGGTCAGAAAGATGAGGAGACTGGTCCAGACAGAGCGCAGGGGGAAATGCCTGGATATCCCGGCAGTAACGGCGCCACCCAAGCTCTGGGGGAGACTTATCTCCAGGTGTTAGACAGAACAAAACTGAAACTATGGTCAAGGCGGGTCCGGGAAGATGGCGGCGTCCGACAGCCTCATATGTCCCACTAACCTTACAGTATGTCATATATGTAAAATATACCATGTACATGTCCTAACACTTCATATATGTATGTCATATATATACACCTACTAATATATACATGTCCTGTCATCCACACCTCCTAATATATCCAATACATGTCCTTTCACCTCATATATATGTCATATACACCTGCTAATATATCCTATACATGTCCTGTCTCCTCGTATGGTACATAGGAGAGACCAGCACTGGGCACTGCCATGCGTGCCCCCCTGCTCCATGCCAGTGCTACCCTCTCAGCTATGTGTAATGTAACTATACAGCAACACCATGTCATGACCCTGTCTAGTTGTCACCTTTTTGCCTTGAGACTTACCCCTGTCAGCTGTCCCATGGATCTGTGTTTGTAGTTCTCCTGGGGGATCTGCTCTGACTTCTCTATGCATTCCTGTCACAGTGATTATTGCACCTGGCCTCTCCTGTCTGTGAGCACTGCTAGCCCTGATTGGAGTCGCAGGTGTGGTTCTGATTCTCAGAGCTGCAGAGATGAATACTCCCTCTGCTTGTTGTGCCTTCCACCACTCAGAATGCTACTGCCAGACCACCTGTCCGTATCTACCAATTGCTGCCAGACCCAGGGTATATATATCCTCCCCTGATAGCATTCCGGGCCTGAACATCTCGTCTTCCCGTGGTGTATGGTTCATGCTGTTTCTGCATTCAAGTGTATCCCTGAAACCTGCTACAGCAACCCCTGGTGCAATCCAGAAAACCTGTTACAGCTGTACCTGGCAATCCAGTAAACCTGCTGGCAGCAACCCCCGGTGCTTCCAGAAAACCCGCTACAGCTAAACCTGGCAATCCAGTAAACCTGCTGACAGCAACCCCTGGTGCATCCCGAAAACCTGCTACAGTAATACCTGGCATCCAGTCGTCCTGTTACAGCAATACCTGGCCTGTGCTCTGCTGCTAGTCCTACTCCTGGTTGGTCCCTGGCACTCTGTAAACCTGCCTTCGTGTCACCCTGCCTTGCTTCCTGCTGTGGATCAACTCCTGCTCCTTTTACCTACCTACTCCCTCCCTGAACCTAAAATTCCCAAACCTACCCATTCCTTCCTGAAACCTGTTATTCCCAATTATCCAATCCAGCCTGCACCTGAGTTCCAACCTTGTCACAGCATTTCCGGATCACCCTGTTTAACCCTCGTCTCAGCATTACCTGATTTCCCTTCAGCCATTGTCACGTTATTCCAGTCCAGAGTCAAGTTCCAAGCTCATCAGTTCAGTCCACGTTGTTCCAGTCCAGAGTCAAGTTCTTAGTCCATCAGTTCAATTCAACAAGTATTCCTGCCGGTCCCAGTCCGGTTCCTCCAGTTTCTGTCATTTATCATCAAAGGCAGTTTTCACTGCTACACAAGTCTTGTAAATAGAGCTATCTACATCATCTGTGATTCCAGTCATGCCGGTCTCCGTTGAAACCAGATCACCACCTGAGACAGGTAACTCGCAGACACCAATTGTGACACACCATACTCCTCATTTTACACATGGCACTGCGTATAGAAGCAGCAGCAGGTCACCCTTGCTACTGGTGGTGGCGGCTCAGTCACTAGTACCCACCTGTAGCTGGTGGTGGTGTCCGGGGATTTTCTCCTCCAGCAGCATGGCAACAGAGGATGGGACTGGGGCGCTGAGCTGGTTGTCACTGTCTATCTCCGGTGCGATGGGTACTGTAGTTCCGCGAAGGACGTGTTACTCAGTTGAAGCCATTACTAAGCAGCATGCAAGGAACTACAACTCCAAGAGGACATAGCGCACAGCACAATCAACTGTCCTGAATTTGTGCAGCTTTATTTATTATGTCGGTGTCGTGCTTGGGCACTCGGTGACAGGAGAAGGATGGAGAAATGCATGTATAATATTATATTCTCTGTGTGTATTGTGCGGCTGTACATTGCTGGTGTATTGCTGGGTGTGTAGATGTTGCTGCTGATATACGGCCCACACAGCCTCTTTGTGAGACATTAATATGCATGCTTAGCAATCCTATCCTACACACATTCATCACCCGGCACAGTGTGTGCATGCATTGTATCACATATACATCATGACTGCTCATACAGGAATTATACTGGGGGTACATGATTGAGCTAGGAGGTCTATAATGGAGTAAGTTTTGTATTACATATGATTGATATGACATGAGATTATACTGGGGTACATGAGGGAGCTTGGTGGTTTATTCTAGAGTAAATTAGGATTATAATAGAGGCACACATGATTGATATGGTTAATAAATTTAAAAAAAGCAATGAAATTCCATAGACAAAAAAACCTTATGTATTCACATGTCCCATTAAGGCTTCGTGATCTGAAATTTCACAAAACCTACTTAATTTCTGCCACTCAAACTCAAAAAAGCAATGAAATTCTGATCATTAAGGCTGATGCCTTAATGGATGTGTTCCTTGCACAATAACGATATTGTATGTCATCACACCCTGTGGTTAACTGCAGATTCAGCACTCTCACAGAGAGAGATTGCTATCACTCACAAAATGGTGGAGCTGCTAATTCATAGAATTGTGTGCTCATTGGAATACACACATGCAGTTTATGCAACTGAGGTCTGAGCAGTTATGTGGCACACACATCCCACTCAGTGCCCACAATCTTCCCATTTGTTCACCACAACAATCCCACTGGTTTCCAACATCCTTCTCACTCCACACATCCATCTCATTCAAAATACACATTCAGCTCCCTAATTTCTAAAACTATCATACTGTCTCTATGCATGTACACCATCTGCACCTCCATGCTGCTCTATTTTCCCCAATCCCTACAGCTGTGTGTTCTTCTGAGTTAGTTCTTTATTCCCTCATCCGCACTAATCTGTCTTTCCACATCTGTGCCGTCCTGTCTTCTTGCATCTGTACCACTGTTTCCTTCCATTGCACCACTACCGTCCCCCCAACCATGCCACTGTCTTTCCCTCATCTGTGTCACTTTCTTCCTCCATCTGCACCACTCTATCCCCCCCAACCGTGGCACTCTGTCTTTCCCCCCCACCTGCACCAATCTGTCTTCCCCAATCCTTATTGATGTGTGTTCTCCCATTGTGCTAGTCTGTATTCATTCATCCTACCAATCTGTTTTTACCCATCTGCACTGCTGTCTTCCTGCATCCATGCCACTCTGTACCCCCATCAATGTTGCACTGTTCTCCCAAACCATGCTTCTCTGTCTCCCTTGCATCTGCACCAGTTTTCCTTGCATCTGCATCACTTTGTCCCCCTCACCCGCACCAGTCTTCCACCCAACTGCATCACTTTGGCTCCTCTCCATCTGTGCTGCTTAATCCTCCCCCCTCTACATGCCTTTCTGTCTCCCCCATCCACACCGCTTTGTATTTTCCCCCATCCACCCCACTTTTAGCCCATCTGTGCAGCTCTATCTTCTTCTCAGACCTCAATTGCATAGACTGCATGTGTGTATTGCAATGAGCCCACAATTCTGTGAATTAGCAGCTCCACCATTTTGTGAGGGACAGCAATCTCATCCTACCATATTTGTATTGCGCAAGGAACATGTCCATTAAAGCATCAGCCTGTATAAATATCTATATCCTTGTCCTTGTACTTTACTGTGAATATCCTCTTTGTTCTTTATTAGCTAATAGGAGAAAAGACAATAAAATGGATAATCAAAATAGTAAACAGTCTCCACATGCAATAACACAGGTCTGCGATGAAAACGCTTTTTTAACGAATTTATGTGATATAGATTTTTGGTGTCTGAACATGAAAACGACTCCCGATTTTGCATATCACATCACATTTTTCTGCAAAACGTGTATTTTTGAATGCCATTTTTTTCATATTCTTTAAAAGTTTAAAGTAATAAATGTATTCTGCCTAATTTATTAAAAAACATTGGCCCTCATTCAGAGCCGTACGCTCTGAGCAGAGCGCACGCTCTGAATGAGGGCCGGGCTCCATTTTCATGGAGCGTCCTCCTGGACGCTCGTATAGCTGTGGGTCACCACCCACAGGCTATACGAGCGTGCTTTTTGATGGCCGCGATGGTCGAGACCATCGCGACCATCGAAATTGCGAGCCGGAGCCTGCGGTTGAGGTTTTCAACCGCAAGCTCCGGAGTGATTTTGGCTCTATCAGAGCCAAAATCACTCCCACTGACATCACTAGTGATGTCAGTGGGGCCGGCTTCAGACGGTAGGCGTTCCCATGGGAACGCCCCCGTCAGGGAGGCACGCCCCAGGCACGCCCACCAAAGGGGGCGTGCTGTCAATCAACATTGACAGCACGCCCCCTTTGATCGGACACAACGAGCGAAGGACTTTCCTTCGCTCGTCGCGTCTGGCGCATGCGCACGACGGAGCTCCCTCCGTCGTGCGCATGCTCAGTCCATAACATCGACCCACTTGCGAGCGGACAGCCGCTCGCGAGTGGGTCTGAATCAGGCCCATTGTCTTAAATGAAATCAGTCAGTAGTATAGAACGTTGCAATTCAGTTCTGGTCATAAAACTTCCCCCCGCCCAGTGCCAGATTAAGGTCCACATGATCTTGGAGCTGAAATTTACAAACGGCTTAAACCCCATACTGTCTAAAGGAACATTGCACACACACAGCAACTACAACTACAAGGTGAGCTGGCGAAGGTGGAACCAAATACAACAGATACAACACTGTTTTGCCCTGTGCCGGTTCATTTTAACCCCTGCCTACCACCATATACACACACACACACACACACACACACACACACACACACACACACACACACACCGTATATATACAGTACACACCCCTCATACAGTACAAGTGATTTCATAATTTTTAGGCAATTGCAAGGATCCAAACTACAAAGAAATTGTTAGGGAAATGCTTAATAGTTACAGAAACCTTGGCTGCAATATGAGTTTAAAGGTACACTTTTTTTTAATTCCCATATAGAGAATTTCCCGAATAATCTCAGAGACTACAGTGAAGAACAGGGTGAACGGTTCCACCAAGACGTTAAAGATGTTGAAAAAAGATACAGGGTTGTTGGGACATCAGCATGATGGATGACTACTGCTGGATGATACACAGAGACAACACAGAAAAACTTATAAGTGAAAAGCGACAAAACAAAGTTTGAAGACAAATAAAACAAGATATTAACGTTTTTTTTCACTAATTATGGTTTTGTTTCTATTACTGTTTGATTTTATTATTATTTTATTATGTAATTAAGACAAAAACACAGTGATATCATCTACACTTCTTCGTATTTCACTATAAATATGTCAAAAACAATTAAACTTTCATAAAAATGTATGGTAAATGTGATGTGGTCATTTTTTTAATATTCTATTTCTTGATGTACACAGGAGTATAATTAAGAATATAAAAGTATTATTAAAAAAGCTTTTTCAATACCTTATATTTTGCAGACCTGTGTAATTCGTAAGATGCCTTTTACTGCTTATCCACTTGCCTAGTGTGGTTGCATCATTTGGGAGAATAGTCTCCCAGCAGCTGCCATTGGCAGATGGACCTCCCGGCCCTTCTGCATCCCTGCATCCTCCCTCGGTGTCTGCTATGCAGCTGATCGGGCAGCAAAGCCGGACCTCCCACTCAGCACCTGCAGAAAGGAGCATCTGCTAGGGAAATGTAAAGTCACATTCTTGCGATGTCCCGATGATCGATATTCTGATATATCATTGGACAATATGTAAAAAAAAAAAATCGATATTAATGTTATGTGTTCAAAGAACATTTTTTTTTAATAAAATTGTGTTAGATAAGTTTTAAGTAGTTGTTCTTGACTTAATTCAATCTTAGCCACTTAAGCGGTGAAACACAGAATGACCACTTCTACATGGTTTGAAAGCTAAAAATCCAAAGATACTCCCAAGCAATGGTTTAGGATATTATTTTCTAGTACTCTTGATACACAAAAGCTGACAATGCCATTTAAATAAGTGGAAATTTTAGACCAAACTGTGCAATTACAATTCATTTTCACATCAATCTATGATTATGTCTGAATACAAAGCAAATGTGTGGGTTTTTTTTTATCATTTTGACAAAAAGCTAAAAATAAAATTAATAACTACCCTGCTAGTATAATAGGAGTAACCTTTTTACAGCACAATCCAGATGGTATTTATGTTGAAGCCTTTAAGGACTGCTCAAATGTGGTATTCAAACATGCCGTACTTTCTTCCATGAAAAACGTGATGCTTGCACAGTACATAGAAATCCATGTAGGCCTTCTATGTGTTAACAAATAATAATACTTATTCATCAATGTATACCTTGTGAGATGTAGAAAATATATACAGAGAGTGGTTCCCTCCTAAAGATAACATACAGTAGGATAAAAAAAGACAGCCTTTGGATTATCTGGGTCAAATGACATTTAAATAAAAAAAAATACTTCAATCACTCAAAACAAACTTTGAGAGCAGACTAAGGGGGTCATTCAGACCCGCTCGCGAGCAGCAGTACGCTCGCAAGCGGGTCGATGTTCCCCACTGCGCATGCGCACGACGGAGGGAGCTCCGTCGTGCGCATGCGCGAGACCCGGCGAGCGACGGGCTTTCCATCGCTCTGGGTCTCGCACCAAAGGGGGCGTGCTGTCGATGTTGATTGACAGCACGCCCCCTTTGGTGGGCGTGCCTGGGGCGTGCCTGCCAGACGGAGGCGTTCCCATGGGAACGCCTACCGTCTGAAGCCGGCCCCACTGACATCACTAGTGGGAGTGATTTTGGCTCTGATAGAGTCAAAATCACTCCAAGGCTTGTGGCAGGGAGACCCTACCGCAGGGTCTCCGTCGCAAGTCCGATGGTCGCGATGGTCAAGACCATCTTTTTGGCCATCTTTTTGGCCGCTCGCATATGCTGTGGGTGGTCACCCACAGCTATATGAGCGTCCAGGAGGACGCTCCATTTTCATGGAGGAGGGCCCTGATTCAGAGCGAGCGTTCTGCTCAGAGCGTTCAGCTCGGAATCAGGGCCTAAATCCTTACTTACTTGCTTTGTGAGCTAAGAAAAAGTATCGGAATGTTCATCCAGTGTATTTTGAAAATATGATCTTTTTTTATTCTATTCCAATGTAATTGAGGTCTGAGGAAGCTTCCAACCCTCACACAATAAGTAATCTAAATAAAAGATATTGTCATGGAGAAAAGATCTCACAATTGCACATAATCCTAGGTTAATACTAAAAACATAGATTTCACAGTATCATGTAGTAAAAGAATGGCTTACAAATGTTATAAAATTAACATGATCGAACAGAAATAAAGCATACATTCAATAGTATCTCACTTAAAAGTTGCTGCTATGGATTTCACAGACAAGGTTCTGCTTCTTTAGGCACTGGAGAGTGAATGAAGGCAACTGTGCAAGTGAAGGCAGTTTAGGCTGGCAGCTTAATTGGAATTTGGAACAATTAAAAATGTATCTATATTTATCTGAATGCCAGGTAGCTCATAAGTACAGCCCATGAGGAGTGGATGTTATGCTACTATACCATCATGTCAACTCAAACACTATTCTTTAATGCCACAAATACAATACAATATAAATCAATCTACAGCAATGCCTGATAATGAGCCATACTGCATGGAGACAAACTGATTTGAGCAATCAATTTCAGATCCTTATCCAGATGGTACAGAACCTTTCTTCTAGAGTTACAGCCCAGGAAGATGCCTCAAGAGCTTCCGAGGTTCCATCTTTTAGCCTATATCTTCTCTATGATGATCCAGACAGCGTTATCTCAGCCGAAACAAAGATCTCTTTGGCAGGCTTGCTGGAGGAATATTGTGTCAACTTGCCATTGGCTTCCAGATTACAATTAAAATAATTGGGCCCTGCATGGTCAATTAAGATTTAGTTTGTCTGAACAAGTTAAATATTTTTTGATCCAGTACCCAGATCAAGAGACACTTGAAATTCTGATGCATTTGGTCATATTCTCTGGGTATAGTGTTGTTTGCAAATTGTTTTTTTTACTTTGGGGGAAATTCAGTTACCCGCTATAAATTACCAGGAGGTAGTCTTGGGCTTTAAGGCCCGGGCTATTCAATTAGCCTCTTAATTTGCCCATTAAATGACCATTATAACGTGTGTTAACACTGGTTATGGGGCGTAAATACAATGAATCAGTGAAATGTTCACGGATTTGTTGGTTAACAGCACAGTTTTAGGGAATTTCTTTTTCGGGTCTCATGAAATCCGAGAATTCTCCATTAAGTGGGGCCAATTGAATAGCCCACAGCGATCAATTAGCAAGTGGTAAATTACTTCAGCTAATTGAATCTCCCCCTTTGTGTCTTCCCAAAATGTAAATATCTCCATGTATTTCTTGTCCCTCCAAATGTAACCTATGTAGTGTGTCCAAGATGGCTGCCTGTAATATGGTTTATCTAATGCAAATGTAAAGCTTTTTGAGTACTTTTGGAAAGCGCTATATAAATATTATTATTAATAATAATAATAAACAACTTACCATAGCATTGTGTCTTTACTGTAGAGAGAAAGGTCACTTTGTCTGTTTCTGGTCGAAAATGTCAAGAAATTGATAGATGAATTAAAGGAATCTAGGTTACCAGAGGTAATTCCTTCAAAATAAGCAACAAACATTTACTGATTACCAGTTAGGTTAAAGTATAATTTTGTGCTATGTCAGTTAATATTTTGACTTTTATTAATAGTTTGGCTGCCGTTACCATAGATTTTGGTATTAGAATTTGTGGACTAAATGATAATCCTTTGCCTGCGGGCGTTATTCCTTGCAAGATTCATACAGTGACTAAAATTGTGGCGGGTCTGCATGTAAAACGCAGGGCTGGATTAATAATGGGGCTGATAGAGCTACAGCTCCAGACCCACAATCAGAATTGGCCGACAATCATCTCGTGTGCGTGCACTGCTGTAGACAGGATTTTGTTTTTTCCTTCTACAGCCTGAGTGGCCACTTCCTCCCCCCGCCTGCGCACCCTCCCCGCTCAGCCGCGCCCCCCCCGCCTCGGCACCAGCGCATAAACATTATGGCAGATCATTGGAGGGCTGGGCTTCACTAGCCCACCCTGCGCCGCTAGCACTCAGAGACTCGGCAGCAGCACCACCTCCGCGCCACGTGACATATCTGTATGTTACATCACATATGTGCCACCCGCCGCCACCACCGCACCCTCACGCAGCCCGTCCCTGTGCACCAACCTCCAGCAGCATAGGCTCAACCTCAGTCAAAGCATCTCTGTGAAGGTGACCTGGTGACAGTAGCAGCACTGCAGAGTGTGAACCTCTGAGTCCCCCAAGGTGAGGTGCTTATATGTGACTAAGTATATATAGAAATTATATTTGGTACAAATAATGACTTAAAAATTAAACTTAAAGTATCACCCAGATGTTGTTGCAAATCTACTGTATCATTTACAACTCAATTCGTTTATCTATAAATTGTTTTTCTGCTTTTAACACCATTTAACAAGGACAACAAAAGTGTTTGTTTATTTTTTCTATATGCGGCAACATCACACAGTGCAGTTGAATATTGATTATACATCTCCATAATGGAAAACAATCCAATGACACAGGAAGCTTTCACCTTTGCAGATTTGCAACAACATCTGGGTGATACTTTAAGTTTTACATATGCACAAGCTTCAGCCATACTTTTTAAAACAAATGGAACTGACTCTCAGGAACAACATTCAATCGAAGACTTATATCACCAACTACTTAAACTTCGGAAAAAAGAGAGAGACTATCTATTACATGGTTCCTCGTTATACAATTATTTTCGTTCCAAACATATACCACGAGGCTTCAGGGTAAGAAATCTACCCACGATTGGAAGAAACAACGCAGAATTTTGCAAAAAATGGATCTCTGTGCTTAACAAATGTAGTTTAGACCTGATGCTCCTCATCATAGAGGAGGCAGGGAAAGTATTACAACATACGCGGGATAAAATTGATACCATCAAAACACAAAACAAGTTTGCTTGGAAGATAAAAACAAAGCACAATGGGAAAAATTAGAGGCACAATGTCACACATACCATCAGGAACTTAAGGCCTTTAAAAAGAAAAAAATAAATATGGTACAAACTGACTATGAGGAATTCCGTGTCTACCGGTGGCTGAACGGCACAGAACCATCACAACATCGGTCAAGACTAACTTTTAAAACATTAAGGAGAAATCGCACACAAAGGTTCCATCAGGAACACACAACTTCCAATAGTGACAGCGACTTCAATGTATATGATTCAGATGATATTGCTACTACTTCCATAGCTGTCCCTTTAGGATGGGTAACCAGAGCCAAAGGCGAAGTCCCAGGCAAAAACCCACAAGATGGGGGGGACAAAATGAGAGGAATTACAAAGCCTCCCACAAACAGAAGGAGGAATTAATTTACAACCTCTCATCCCACACATTAACCCAGGCGGAAACCGGCATCCTAAACAAGGGATTATCTTTCATTCCAACAAATATACATAAGGAATTACAATGGAAGATTGACCTACATTGTCTGAACAGATCCCTTAGGCTAAAATAATTTTTTCAAAAACAAGGTGACAATTCACCAATTCCCCAGAATTAATTTTTAGCACAGCGCAAAATCTCTACGTTTGATCCACCATCCAACAATGCATCACTAAAAACATTCTCGCGGTTACTTGAGGACTCCATCAGTAAATATAATAAAGCACAACCAAAGCGACATCTTAATCTGACTAAACAGGAACATTTAGCTTTAAAACAATTTACCAACAATAAACAAATCATTGTACATCCAGCAGACAAGAGGGGAGGCATTGTGCTCCAAGACTTGGATAAATATATTTCTGTAATTGATATCCAATTGGCAGATACTGCCACGTATATCAAACTGTCTGAAGATCCTACAACCAAGTAGAAGTTACAGTTGGATAATATTCTGCTTCAAGCATTCAACAATGGTCAGCTAACTAAGAAAGAACATACGGCGTTAGTACAACCCTTCCCTGTTACTCCTGTAATATACACTGCGCCTAAAATGCACAAGGAGACAATCCCTCAGGGAGACTGATCATCTCAGCTCGGGGGTCTTTGTTGCAACCCATTGCACAATTTCTCGATTGTCTGATTCAACCGTATATCTTAAAACAACCTACGGTTTTGAAAGATACAACGCAATTCTTACTTAAACGACAAGAATTAAAAACCATACCTTCAGACATGATTTTGTGCACTATGGATGTGAAGAGCCTGTACACGGCCATACCTCACCAGGCTGGAAAAGCAGCCATGACAACTTTCTTATATAAGAATAATTTTGATAAGTTGGACATTCCACTTTATATACAACTGTTGGAATTGACACTCACACAAAATTATTTCATTCCAATGGTGAGTATTACCTACAACTAACCGGCTGTGCAAAGGGGTCCAATGTGGCCCCATCGTATGCCAACGTGTTCATGCTGGAACAAGAATATTCTTTCTTTTTTCTGATGGAGCCATCTCCAATAACATCATTGTCTATATGCGTTATATAGATGATCTGTTCCTCTTGTGGAAAGGGACTGAATCAGATCTTAACAAATTGATCAATAACATCAATCAAAAACCGGGTCCCTTTAAGCTTACGAGCCAACTAAGTCACCATACCATCAATTATCTGGACGTTACAGTGACTATTGAACATAATCAAATCAATACTTCCATGTACAACAAGGCTACTGATCGAAATACTCTTCTACACCATAGCAGCTGCCATGCACCGGCTCTAAAGAAAAGGGTTACCATGATCACAATTGATGAGAGCTGCCCGTATCACCAGTGAACCAGCATGAGTAAATGAGGCGCTCAATCAGGTGGTATCTAAATTTGCAGACAGAGGGTACAGTCTCCGGGAATTAAATAAAAGCAAACAAGAAATATCACAAATTCCTAGGGAGCAATTGTTGGTACAACAACAAAAAAATACCATTATGAACAAAATTCCTTTTGTGACAGAATTCTCTGCATCTAGTGCAATGGTACCCAGAGCAATCAAAGCCTATTGGCCTTTGGTTACAGGAGATCGAGACCTACCAGGACTGCATAACAAAACATTAATGACTAGCTACAAAAGAGGCAAAAATTTAAAAGATCTACTGGTAAAAACCGATATATCGGGACTGCAAAAACAAAATAGGATAAACACCAAAATCAAAAAACCTGGATGCTACAAGTGCCCATCTTGCGTTACCTGTGGATTCATGGAAGCGGGACATTACTTTAAACATCCCCACACAGGACACAAATACAAAATACAACATGTACTCACCTGTACAACTCAATACGTGGTTTCCATAATCATCTGTCTGTGCGGATTATATTATGTAGGGCAGACCATAAGAACTTTCCGCGAACGCATGGCTTTACATAGATCAGCCATCAGAGCTGCATTACAAGGCAAAAACATTGCTCAACCAGTAGCCCGACATTTTAAAGCACTAAACCATACATTATCAAGTCTAAAATACAAAATCATCGATCACATGCTAATGTCGCTACGTGGAGATCGTCTGAAAAAACTATCACAATGCGAAACCAAATGGATACATCTGTTGGAGACTCAAACACCACGGGGCCTAAATGAGACTATCGCATGGAACGTTTTCTTATAGTTTATTGATTTTTTTATCAACATAGCAGCTTTTTCTATTGGTCATGTCCTCCATTTATATTATCTGTTACATTAATCTTTAGCAGTTTATTTAGTCTTCTCTTTAGGTGTAATATCAGCACATCCTATATTGTTATATTGTTATATTTTAGACGATAGCCTGTTATGACTTCAGTAGATATGAGACATGTTCGAGAAATCATTTCTAATTGATAGTATCTAACCTAGTGACCTATAAAAAGGGTGTCCAGTGTCAGTGTATACATATGCCATACTTTTCACTTGTTTAATACGAGTTCATGACCTTTATTTATTTATTTTTTTTTTTTTTTTTTTATGTCAGTTGTTCCATTAATAGATAAGTGTATAATTTGTTGCAATTTTGTTGCATCACTGTTACAATATAAGTTTTTATCATTGCACAAAGTTATCTAAAACCCATGCTGTTATGCAGTAGCATTTTTACAATGTATTTTTAAGCACTTTCCATTTTCATCTCCCTCTATCTGTCTGACGCTGCCGGGGATCTTGATTGCCATGGACGCGGATGATGTCATCTTCCACGGACGTGCCGGGGCTTCCTTGATTCCAGGCATCGGTCAGCTGTCGGGAGAGTCCAGCGTGAATGCACACTCATCTTAACTGTTCACTCTACTTAAGGTAAGACACTTTGGCCCTCATTCAGACCCGGACGCAAGTGACCGTTCGTACGTTCGGCGTACGTAAAAAATTTTTTTAAATTCAAGCACACGCTCGTATTTTTGCACGCAGACAAACATCCTCCCCAAACTCAAGCGACCCCTCCTCTAACTAACGAGCGTGCGAAATAGCGAGCGTACATCCCCGAAGTGGCTTGAAGGGAACGCACGCACTAGTACTACCCGGAAGTTGGACTGTCAGATTTCGATTAACTGCTCGTTTATTCTGCCTACCTCCCTCAATCGTATCATGCCAATCAATATATCAATTCGCTAAATTTTTTTTTTTTTTTTTTTAACACAATGCAATAAACTTTATTCATGTCCGTGTTTGTGTTTACCCGCAGAATACATACGGCTTAAACATTCGCTTTTAATTGTCAAAATACATGCTAGCCTCAATTAAATAATTGTTCTATTTGTTTTTCAGGCCGCATATTTCCCGGAGTTCATTTCTTTATGTAAATTTGCTTACGCATGTCACTGCATCAAGCCTTTCATAAGTCTCAACAGATTTCTGGCCCTGTCGAACACATGACTCATACACTAACCAATAGAATTGCTCCTGTTAATTACCCAAATACATTAGCCAATCATAAAATTTTGGTGCACTTTATCAAAAATGATTTTTAAGAAAAACACCATTGCCATCATGAGAGCCTCCGCATTCACCAGGCGCGAGCTGCTGGTGCTTACGGAGGTGATGGATAGGCGGATCACCAGCCAGCCTCCACCCATCACCAACCGCGAGAAGCGTTCCGCATATGCGGAGGTACGGGCCCGCCTGCGCTCCTTTGGCTCACGCCGCCAGATCGGGCAGCTGGAGTGCAGGTGGTCGGACCTGTAACGGCGGACGCCCCGCTTGCTGGCATGCTTTCGCATGCAGATCTCAGAAAGTAAGTTTTATGGATTGTGGTTTTCATGTTTGTCTTTGTGGCCCTAACTGCGTGTGCATGTTTTCCCTGTGTTTCATATTTATTCATTCTCCTCATATCTGCATGGCCATGTTTTCCCTGTATTTCATATTTATTCATTCTCCTCATATCTGCATGGCCATGTTTTCCCTGTATTTCATATTTATTCATTCTCCTCATATCTGCATGGCCATGTTTTCCCTGTATTTCATATTGATTCATTCTCCTCATATCTGCATGGCCATGTTTTCCCTGTATTTCATATTGATTCATTCTCCTCATATCTGCATGGCCATGTTTTCCCTGTGTTTCATATTTATTCATTCTCCTCATATCTGCATGGCCATGTTTTCCCTGTGTTTCATATTTATTCATTCTCCTCATATCTGCATGGCCATGTTTTCCCTGTATTTCATATTGATTCATTCTCCTCATATCTGCATTTTGTTTTTTTTGGGGGGGGGTTTGAAATTGTTTTGTGGCGCGGATTTGTGTTGAAACTATCCCCAATTTTTATCACATCTTTTAGGGGCCCAGCGAAGACTACGCCGTCAGCGTCCGGCCAGACGGCGCTCACGGCCACTCTCCCCAACCCCCAGCCAACACTCCAACTCCAGTAATTCCCCTATTCCCCACTCCTCCCCAGCCTTCCTAGACCCTCAGCCTGAATTTTCGGGCCTCCTTTCCCTCCGTCCCAATTCCCCCTCTCCACCAACCACCTCTCTTAGAATGACCCCCTCCCCGGAGTCCGTCATTACCCCGCCCCGATCTTTGGGGAATGGAGCCACCTCCGAGGAGGACGATGGAGGGCCTTCCGTAGCTGGCGTTGGATCTTCCGGTATGTTTTTCTTTGCGGTTTTTTATCGACACAAACTGTTTGTATGTAATCATGTGTGGTTCCATTTTTTGTGGTTTTTGGTTACATTTTTGGGGATTTGGCCGATTGCCTTTACCTGTTCCTGCTGTTTTCCACATACACATATCACACCTATCGGAATTTGTACATAGGCCTTGGATTTTTGGCCTACACCATTTTAGTTTGATGTGTTTTAATGCAGTTTTTTTTTTTTTTTTTTTTGAGTTTGGTTTTGGCTTGTTTTTTAATGTGGTTTCACTATTGTTGTATTAATCCTCACACTTTTCTCACCCACAGAGGAACAGAGGCGTCGGGCAGAATTATCCGCCTGTGTGGGCCGGATGCGCCACAATATAATCGGGGTGCTGGTGGTCCTTGACCGTATGTCGGTCCTCCTTAGGGATTAGTTTTATTTTTTTTTGTCCCATTATCTAAATAAATTGTTATTTTCGAAGTAACGTTCTGGCTCGTTCGTTTTTTCAAAAACACAGATTGTTTACCCTGACATAAGTAGACTGTTCCTGCAAGGATTTACATTTTTTGACACTAAGAGTGTGTGTTGTATTTTTTTGTAAAACAGCCACAAGAAACACCTAACAGTAACAATCTCATTTCCCTTTTTTGGTGTAGTCACAATTAGATATTTCAAAATTTTACAGGTTCCTAGTTGGTGTGCAAGCTGCTTAGGCTAATCT
Organism: Taudactylus pleione; assembly: GCA_031769625.1. Taxonomy (NCBI): domain Eukaryota; kingdom Metazoa; phylum Chordata; class Amphibia; order Anura; family Myobatrachidae; genus Taudactylus; species Taudactylus pleione. The sequence continues at coordinate 787,650 of JAUIMM010000951.1, forward strand.
TACGAAGCAAAATGATTGTACAGGCTTCCTTTTGGTGTTGGTTTGAACCCTGAAAAAAAAATACATTTTAGCTCAACTGGCGTCAGTACTGGATTACCCCTTAGTCAAATGTAACGTGTGTGAACCTGGTTACACTTGCTGGTAACGTTCAAAAAAAGGTACAACATTTCACTCTCAAAACATTTATTCACAACATAACTGAAAATTCAAAGTGGTCACTCACAAACAAAACACACAGTGATAATCTCAAATACAATACATACCAAAAAAACCAAAACAAAAAACAAAAAATCAAGAACTGGTTGACGAAGGACCATGCCAACATGATTCCACAAATATGGCGTTGCAATATGGGTTCCAGAATATATCCCCAAAATGTCCACATACAGGTTTTGTAAGGGTAGCAGGAAGTAGTCATCGTTGGAGTGCCAAAGATTATGTTAAAAAACAGAAGATGGAGAAAATAATTTTAAAAAAATTAGATGTTCTCAAACAAACCCAACCACAGTAGGTATCAACACTGTTGTTTTGTCAATAATTACCTAAAAAATCTGGCCACCACATCATCGCGTATGGCCCCCCCACATACTGACCTCCGACCAACCTCGGGGGGGCCATCCTCAGGTAAGGCATCCTCTGGCAGCATTGGGACACCACTCCTTATGGCGATGTTGTGAAATATCCCACACAGGACCACAATTTTCGAAACCATATCCGGCAAATACATGAGCTCGCCACCAGAGCGGTGGAGGCATCTGAATCGGCCTTTTAAAAGGCCGATACAGCGCTCCACCACTTGCCTGGTGGCTGTAAGTGCGGAATTATACTCACTTTGTGGCCCTGGTGTGGGAGCCAAATAAGGAGTGAGCAGCCAGGGCATGCAAGGGTAGCCACTGTCTCCTGTGAAAAAGAATAGTCAACATCAGGCTCACTGTATGAAGCTTAACATTGTTATGTACTAAAGGTCTCCACTTACCACATCACCAGCTTGTAGGTTGGTTAATTTGTGCCATATCCCTGATTGCCGGATGACGAAGGAGTCATGTGCACTTCCTGGTAATTTTGCATTCAGGGACAGGATCTGGAGGGAGGCATCACATACCACCATTACATTGAGGGAGTGATAGTGTTTCCGGTTTCTAAATATTGCCTCCAGCCGTGCTGGAGGCTGAAGTGGTATGTGAGTACCATCCACCACCCCTATGATGTGTGGGAAGCCAGCTATTTGGTAAAAATTTGCCTTGGCCACACTACGGGCACCCATATCCAAAGGCATTTGAATAAAATGATGGAGGTGCTTGAAAAGTGCCTCCATCACTGCCCTCAGGATCGGGGAAAAGGAGGATTGGGAGATGCCCGCCACTATTCCCACCGTTGTTTGGAACGATCCTGAGGCACAGAAATGTAACACCGCCATAAATTGCGTAAGTGGTGGTATTGCTGTAGGACTGTCAATTTGCCGCTCAAGATCACTCTCTATTAATGAGAGAGTGTCTATGATGATTTTTGGAGGAAGACGGTAGCATCTTAAAACCTCATCATCGGGCATTCCAAAAAGGGTGACATGTGTTCGAAATATCTGGGGCCTTGCACGCCTACGATGCCTACGCCTGGGACGAGATTGAGGTTGGTCGGCTTCCGGGAGCAGGGCCAGAACAATACGACCCATATCAACCTGAAATGGCAACATTGGAATGTCAGGCTTTTTACCCCACCCAAAAAAAAAAATTTGACTTAGCTTGAAAATACCATCCATTGATGCTTACATGCCGGGGTATTGTCATGATATGTTGAAACTGGAAAAAATCACAACAAAAATATACATCATTTTATGCTGGCCATGTCATTTTCAAAAAATTAAGCAAGAAAAAACAGAAAAGGGGACACACACACATTTGGGCAAAGAGCAAAACAACGTTGCGCACACTACGTCAAATTGAGGCCAAATGTAAGCAACAAATGCTACCGAAAAAAAAAAATAATTTTAAGGGATGAATAAACATTTCACAAAGCGCTAATTAGTTCGCAAATACAAGTCACAATAGTAAGTAGTAAAAATGCGCTAATTAGTTCGCAAATACAAGTCACAATAGTAAGTAGTAAAAATGCGCTAATTAGTTCGCAAATACAAGTTACAACAACGCCGCGTAAATAAAAAAACAAAAAACACAGATTTCGAATTGTCAAAAACAAACGTTACATGTGTAAGGCCAACCAAAGTTGCGTAAAGACAAACAAGAACATTTCCAAAACAGTTTAACAAATGAACTTACCAAGAGATAATATATAAGAATCCGGAACAAAATGTCTTTGGGCCAAAAAAAAACCTAAGAAAGATGAAATGACGGGAAAAACTTATTAGAAAAATCGTCACCAGAATGAAAGACAAATTGACCCAAAGTTAGACTTCCACAAACTTACCAAAACTGGAAACGACCCAAAAAATTAAAAGGGAAAAAAAAAGAACGGAAATAAAAAAAAAATAAATCCAAAAAAAATACTTCAAAAAACGCTAACTCCTACACCAGCCAACAATCAACTCCAACCAACGTAACCTCCAACATTCCAAAAACGCCACCTCGAATCGAGACGCCCCAAGCCATAAATAGTGTTTCGTTTCCCGCACAAATTAAGGAGGGATCATAGGAACGCACAATCAATGATGCGGCCGCAAAATAAGGACGCATGTATAAATACGTCACGAGACAAAAACACAATTCTGGTGTATTTCTTGTTTGGAGCTCAGACATGGCTACAGACCAGGGAAACAATGGACAACAGTCAGGCGGTAAGTATTTCATGCATTTTGACTCAATGATTAATTAGAAACATAATATTGTGCAAGTTGTGAAGTTGAGAATTCTGCAAATTTACACAAATAGGTGAGGAGGATGACATGGAAGAGGCTGCTGGGCCCAGTATTCCGGGCAAAGCTGCCAAAAAGAAAAGGCAGCCACAATTCACAAGAAAGGAGATGGAGGTTTTGATTCAGAAGTGTGTGGACATCCTGCCACAGGCAGACAGGAATATGAGTGCAAGCCAGAAGTGGAGAATGTGGGAAGAGGTAGCCGTGGATGTCAATAGGGTGGGTGATTAGGTCCGTCTAGCCCGGGATGTCAAACGACGGTAAGTAAACACTTGACCACCCTAAAACCAAAAACAAAATCAAATAAAAAGTAATGGTTCCTTTTTCACCCACAGATGGCAAGACTTCAAATATCGCCTGAAACAAAAAATGGCGGACAGGGCTAGGCATGCAAAGGGGACAGGTGGAGGTCCCACCCCTGTGTCATTGGAGTTGAATGATTTAGAAGAGCTGGCACAGGGGTGTGTGCAGGCTGTGGAGGTGTTTGGCGTGTCCAACATGGATACGGACATGCCAGACTTTGCGGCTCCTCATGTTGTCCCAGGTAAATGTTGTGATGTCACCAACTCTGAAATGTTATTGTGCCAATATGTAGATTCTAATGTGACTCTTTTCTCATTTTTCCAACAGAGACACAGGCGGATGAGTCTGCTCCAGAGGGGAGCCTTGGCCGCAGAATTTCTGCTGGCTCTGCAGGGGAGGAACCAGTACATCCGGCTGAGGACCCTGCAGAAGCCAGTCCTGGGCAATCCCCCTCGCAGGCAGTGGCCCTCCTCACAGAACTCAATTTTAAATCGGATTTCCATACGGAGATTCTGCAGAGGATGGACGCCAGTCTGGTACGGGTGGCTGAGGCCCTGGAGGAAAATGCTGCGGCCAACATGACCATTGGTCAGGCCCTGGCGGAAAATACCAGGGCCAACATCCGCATCGCCACTGCCCTGGAGCAGCTCGTTCGCCAGCACATGGTGGAGCCGACCTCCCTTCCTGCCGGAACATCAGGATCCTCCACCTCTGGCACAACATCAACCAATCCTCCAAATGTGCCTAGCCCTGTGCCTATTCCAGAGGCCACAACATCTGCCTCTGGACAGGCCAGCCCGATGACATCCCGGACCCGGTCTGGCGCCCTCCCTCCCCCAGCCAAACGGCCGAAAAAACGGTGACACCATTGGCTACTTTTCCCACACTCCTTCTGTGCTTGCCTCATATTCCTTTATGGCCAAAACTTCCCTCTCCTTTCTTGTGAATTGTTTTTAATTTTTGCATTTACGTTTACCCAAAAATTATTGTTTGCACAATTAATAAATATTGTGGAATGAACACTGCCAAAAATGTTTGAGTTAAATATGTGTATTTTTTTTTTGTGGGATACCAATAAATTTGCCACAAATGTAAAAATGGGTTACATTTAATCCGGGCCCACAAGCCAACAACGTTCAACCTAAAAAATTAAACATGGAAAAAAAAGGGCTCGTTAAGGAAGGTTTAAAACATTACCTAAGGAGGAAAAATCACCTTGCAAACACAAAATGAGGCATAAAACCTAAACATGATGACATTATTGTTACAATAGTCCAAAAAGAACACATTGCGGCCAAAATACACCCCCACAAATGTACGCTAATTGATTGTGTAATCCAGACATTAGCAGCTATGATTTCCACCTGCGTTCGGTTTTGTGCTATCCAAAAAAACTGCTTTCCAAACACATACCAAGCCGGTTTTCAATCCAACACTAATTGATTTTCTGACAAGCCGTGATTAATCGAGGCAACATCGTGGAGTGCCGGGACGGAGGAGAAGGCCATCGCCACTGTGGTCGAGTTATCCAGCCCCTAAGCTGTGCGAGCATTTTGAAGGGAAAGAGGATCATCCAGTGACGTATGAGTTGGTACGAACACAATTGACGTTCGCATTTGGTAATGTATGTACGCCCAAAAAACGCCTCGCCACGCCTGCGTTTTTCCATCTCCTCCCCCGGCAACACCCCAAAACGCCCTGTTCTGTCAATCACATTTGACATGTCACTTCCTGTACGCTATTTGACTAACGAGACAAAAAAAACCTCGCAATCTGCCGTACGCACATGCGCAGTGTTACACCGACGCATGCGCGGTTACTCAACATCGGAACGCAACGAGCGTACTGCTGTTAACGAACGGCTCTGAATGAGGGCCCTTGTTTGATCACTCTTCATACACAAGTCCTGATGAAAAGGTCCGTTGTTGGCCTTGAAACGTCGACATTATTTGTGTAAAGATGTCTCTAATTTAAATACACTTTTCAACTTTTTTCATCATTGACAAATATACTAATTATTTACATAATTTTGAAATCAGTATTTGTACCAAATATATATATATATATATATATATATATATTTGGTACAAATTAGGGGTGAGCGGGTTCGGATTTCTGAAATCCGAACCCCCCCAAGCCCCCCCGATCCGAGTCCGATCCGAGTCAGGCTCGACTTTTCCCGCCTGACTCGGATTCTGAAATCGAGGCAAAACGTCATCATCCCGCCTTCCGAGTCTCGCGGGTTTTGGATCCTATATAAGGTACCCGCGTCGGCGCCATTTTCTCACTCGGCTGTGGACAGTGAAGAGGGAGGGTGGGAGTTAGGGCTGGCTGGGCTGGGCTGTGTAGTGTAGTGTAGTGTAGTGTAGTGCAGAGTAGTGTTGTGCTGTGCTGTGCTGCGCTGTGCTGCTGTTGTCCATAGGGGCTGTGTCCACTACTTCAAAGTCCATAGGGGCTGGCTGTGTTGTGCTGTGCTGCTGTTGTTAATAGGGGCTGTGTCCACTACTTCAAAGTCCATAGGGGCTGGCTGGACTGTGTTGTGCAGTCAGTTCTCCATAGGGGCTGAGTCCACTCCAAAGTCCTGTGCAGTGTCCCAGTCCTAAAGGGGTGCTGTAGTGTTGTCCAGGGGGTGCTCTGTCCATCAGGGGTGCTCCCCCCAAGTGCTAAAAAATTTTTTTTTTTCTGTGTTTGTGAATTGTGTGCGCAGTAGCCGCATGTGCATCAACAAAGTAGTGCCAAGCGTGCGCCTGTGTCATAAGTAAAGGGCCGGCTGGCTTGACCGTTAAAGGGTGCTGTAACCCCCAAAGTACACTCCAAACCAAATAAAAAAATATTTTCTGTGTTTGTGAATTGTGTGTGCAGTATACGCACGTGCATCAACAAAGTAGTGCCAAGCGTGCGCCTGTGTCATAAGTAAAGGGCCGGCTGGCTTGACCGTTAAAGGGTGCTGTAACCCCCAAAGTACACTCCAAACCAAATAAAAAATTTTTTTCTGTGTTTGTGAATTGTGTGCGCAGTAGCCGCACGTGCATCATCAAAGTAGTGCCAAGCGTGCGCCTGTGTCATAAGTAAAGGGCCGGCTGGCTTGACCGTTAAAGGGTGCTGTAACCCCCAAAGTACACTCCAAACCAAATAAAAAAATTTTTTCTGTGTTTGTGAATTGTGTGTGCAGTAGCCGCACGTGCATCAACAAAGTAGTGCCAAGCGTGCGCCTGTGTCATAAGTAAAGGGCCGGCTGGCTTGACCGTTAAAGGGTGCTGTAACCCCCAAAGTACACTCCAAACCAAATACATTTTTTTTTCTGTGTTTGTGAATTGTGTGCGCAGTAGCCGCACGTGCATCAACAAAGTAGTGCCAAGCGTGCGCCTGTGTCATAAGTAAAGGGCCGCCTGGCTTGACCGTTAAAGGGTGCTGTAACCCCCAAAGTACACTCCAGTCCAAACCAAATAAAAAAATATTTTCTGTGTTTGTGAATTGTGTGCGCAGTAGCCGCACGTGCATCAACAAAGTAGTGCCAAGCGTGCGCCTGTGTCCCATAAGTAAAGGGCCGGCTGGCTCATTTCTTAAAGGGTGGTGTAACCCACAAAGTGCACTAGTCTCCAACAAAAATAAAAAAATATTTTCTGTGTTTGTGTGCGCCTTAGCCGCACGTATATATCAATATAACATAAATGGAGGACCAAACTTTCTCCGATAAAAATAAAATAGGGAAAGATCAAGAACCACTTCCTCCTAGTGCTGAAGCTGCTGCCACTAGTCATGACATAGACGATAACATGCCATCAACGTCGTCTGCCAAGGCCGATGCCCAATGTCATAGTAGACGGCACATACAATCCCAAATGACAAAGTTCAGGAAAATGTGGATATTGCCTGCTTGGGCTAATGTCATCTTCACCTGCTATGGAGCTGCCCTGCCACAGAGGGATTTTGCAATCCCCCTCTGGTGGGCTGTAGGACATCCCAAAGAGCTTCACATATACAATTTACTTCTACCTTCTGCACCCTTGTTGCTACTGCGCATGCGCAGCTTTCCAGCAGCCGCAAGGAGTAGATTGCAGATAAGTTCACTTTATTTCTTCCTGATAGCCGGGACAGGCTCTTATCGAAGGACAGACCACATATTTTAATAGATATGCCCCTATAGTTATGAGGGGTCTATTTACTAAGCAGTGTTAGGAGACAGAGTGTAAAGTGATTAGAAAATGATAAGGTGCCAGCCAATCAGCTCCCAACACTGCTTAGTAAATAGACCCCTTAGTCTTTTTTGGCATATTACAGTACAGTCACATTAACAATGGGTGTTTCCCTTTGTTCATTTGTAGGCTATCACATTAAGCGAAGAGGGGAGGAAGATAGTGTTTTTAAAGGTAGGCGCTAGTCACCCCTTCAGCACAGGACACCCCCCTGCAACAGTGGTCACACACACCATATAACTAGTCACACTCTCACGGGGCTGCTCACAAACCTTGCGGTGGCACACAGTAGGCCCTTCATAAATTTCAGCTCCAGGCCCATGTGGACCTTAATCTGGCACTGGCTGTGTTGTGCAGTCATTTGTGCATAGGGGCTGTGTCCACTTCAAAGTCCATAGGGGCTGGCTGGGCTGTGTTGTGCAGTGTCCCATAAAGGATGTAGTCCTAAAAGGGGTGCTCTGTCCATCGGGGTGCTCCCCCCAAGTGCAAAAGAAACAATTCCTTTTTTCCGTTTGTGAATTGTGTGCGCAGTAGCCGCACATGCATCAACAAAGTAGCAGTGCCAAGCGTGCGCCTGTGTCATAAGTCAAGGGCCGGCTGGCTCGTCTGTTGAAGGGTAGTGTAACCCCCAAAGTGCCGGGAAAAAAAAAAAAAATTCTGTGTTTGTGACTTGTGTGTAGTGTCCCATAAAGGCTGTAGTCCTAAAGGGGTGGTTTGGACATCTGGTCTGGACTGAAGGACCTGCCAACAATTTCTGACACCATTGACAGAATGGTGGAGGATCCAAGTAGGCATATCACAGTCCGTACCTGTACTGGCAGGAAAAAGAGGCAATTTGGAGGCCCCTGTACAAACTGGCTCTATTTTACCTAAGTTGCCCACCCTCCAGTGTGTACTCTGAAAGAGTGTTTAGTGCAGCCGGGAACCTTGTCAGCGAAAGGCGTAGGAGGTTGCTTCCACAAAATGTGGAGAAGATGATGTTCATCAAAATTAATTATCAATTCTTCCAGGAAGACCAGCCTCCAGAACGTACAGAGGGACCTGTGGTGGTGGATTCCTGCGGGGATGAACTAATACTCTGTGAGGATGAGGACAACACTGAATAGGGTGAGGAATCGGTGGATGAGGAGGATGAGGATAACATCTTGCCTCTGTAGAGCCAGTCTGTGCAGGGACAGATTAATTGCCAGCTTGTTTTGTGGGGGCCCAAACGAACCAATCATTTCAGCCACAGTCGTGTGGCAGACCCTGGCGCTGAAATGATTGGTTTGTTAAAGTGTGCATGTCCTGTTTATTCAACATAAGGGTGGGAGGGCCCAAGGACAATTCCATCTTGCATCTCTTTTTTTTCTTTGCAGTATATACTCTATGGGGCCTAGTTTTGCAAACTGCCATCCTGTCTGCCACTTCAGTGCCACTCCTAGATGGGCCACATGTTTGTGCCGCCCACTTGTGTCACTTAGCATAGTCATCCAGCTACCTCGGTGCAACCTTTTCGACTAAAAACAATATTGTGAGGTGTTCAGAATAGACTGGAAATTAGTGGAAATTAATGTTATTGAGGTTAATAATAGCGTAGGAAAAAAAAAACCAATTATGATTTTAGCTGTTTTTATGCTTTTAATACAGATCCAAAACACAAAACCCAGAACCCAAAACACGGAAGGGTAGTTTTGGCAAAACCAATCCAGATCCAAAACACGAAGAAAGATCCAGATCCAAAACCAAAACACGAAAAGTGGCCAGTGCACACCCCTAGTATTTATATGCCTAGGAGCTGCTGTTTCCCATCTTGAATATTACAGGACAGGGAATGAGAGTCCCAACTACTGGCACAATGAAAACAGATAAGCTGCTTCTGCTTTTACAGACTATTCACACCATTATCCCTGTTGCCATATGGCAGCGCAGAGAGTCCTGGTTGCTGGCAATAATGAGAGAGCAGGAAAAAGTGGAAGGAAGTACCTGACACTTAATTCTCCCTTCAGTCATAGTATCCGTGGTGCGGGGGTCCAGAGTGCGCACTGTGGAGCCCACCAGTAGGCTGACCGACACGCATTTTGCCGAAGCTTTGTCAAAGGAAGCACCATTTTCATTTATATGTTGTTATTATTTCACCTTTTTTTCTGCACCCTACGAGTGCAATTTTTGTGAATATATATGTTTTTTATATTTTGTCGCTTATTGTGATTAATTATAGGTAGACCCACTGTTCAACTCCTTCTGAGATATCTGTAGTCCAAGTACTTATCCATAGGCTATTTTGGAGCATTTGTGCCAATAAGCCCCATTATAGGGCATTGTGATTATCTACGATATCTCTTGTTGTATATTTCATTTTCTATTCACTATCTCTTAGAGGTATTGATGGATTAACCCTATCATTTGATCTTAGTAATTGCATGATCATTTCCTACAATTAAAAGCAACATATCATATACTACAGTTACTATAGAAATGTTTTAGTGGATCTCCTAGAATTGGAGAAATTGTCTCCCCATTTGTTTTGCTGTGTCAATTATATACCTTGATAGGTTATTCTAGCCATTTTTTTCTTATCAATTTTAATGAATATTAATAAAATTTACAGTTTTTATTTACAACTGTTAATAATATAGGAGTGTGCCTCCTATATGGAGTCTTTCCTTCTTTCCCTTTTTGTGTTAAAAAATGACAGGATCTGATTGATTGATACTTTATCTAAAAAAAGTAACTAAAAATTTTTAAAATGTAAAAAAATAACTTAAAAAAAAATTATTTTTTTTTGTATTGTGCTCTACACCACACTGTGACGCTGTATGCCTACCACCCCCAGTGTATCCAAAGCACTATGACGCTGCTGGCCATATTGTGAGTGATGCTGTAGATTCATTATACTGCAGTGTATAATTCATAAAGTATTGTGAGTGATGCTGTCTGTCAGTAATATCGTAGTGTAATATTATTCATACAACTATTGTCACACTGTTGGTCAGTAATACTGCAGTGTAATAAATTCATACAAGTATTGTGACACTGTAAGTGGTAGCGCAGTGTAATATTCATAAACATATTGTGACCCTGTAAGTGGAATGCAGTGTAATATTCCTAAAAAATATTGTGTCACTGTAAGAGGTAGTGCAGTGTATTATTCATAAAAAATATTGTGACTCTGTAGGTCATTGATACCACAGTGTAATATTTTTTAAATTGGTGCAAATTGACGTGTGTGCTTTACCCCACTTTGTTTGTGTTTGATGATATGGAGAACGATCAGTTGAGGGGAGAGCAGGAACCACATACTAGTGCTGGAGCTTCTGCCAGTGCCACCAGTCATGACAATTCTAGTCCGTCTACGTTATCTACTAAAGCCAATGCCCAAGGGCATACAGGGCTTAAGTTAAGGCATCTAAAATCAAAGAACCAATCTTTTAAAGTGGTAAAGAAGAAAACATCAAAGGGAAAGAAATCTGCAGAAAGATATAAATATGGCAATATGCCTTTCACCACACAAAATGCAAGAAAAGGCTAAGGCCTTGACCTTTATTTATGACTGGAGGTTCTGCCTCTTTTGATGATGTAAGCCCTTCTCCCTGTAGAAATTAAAAAAAAATGAAAATCGTTAAGGCACAGGAGCCACCTGTGCACTCAGAAATGTCACAAAGCCCTAAGGTGTGTCGACGGGTGTCATGTGTGAGCCTGACCCTTCCAAAACTGTACTCAAAAAGGAGCCTCCTTCCACCACTTGTGTATCCTCTGCAAATGTGGGAATGAGCAGCACAAGTCAACATGCTGACATATAAATTGAGGATGATTCTGTGGAAGTGCACCAGGATGAGGATATTTGTGTATCTGACACTAATAAGGATGTTGATGATAAGTATGCTGATGATGAGGATAATGTTGATGAGGATGTTGTTTGTGTAAATTAGGCCCCAGTGGAAACAGTTGTTGTCCATAATAAGAAAAGCCCATTGTCATGCCTGGGCATAAAACAAAAAAATGTGGAATCATTCTACCAAATCCAGACAACAATTGTCAAGCCATCTGTACCCATTGTCATGCCAGAGTAAGTAGTGGTATCGACCTTAATCAGCTAGGAACCTCCTCCCTGTTACATCATCTTCAGCGCATCCATCAAAAGTGTTTGCAAAATTCAGAAACTTTGGCAAAAAAAGTAACAACAAGCAGTCTAGCATCAGCTAGCTCCAAGCACCTGGCATCTTCACCACCAACACCTTCATCAACAATATCCTCAATCATGATCGGAGCTAGTCCTGCATCCAATTTATTAAGGCAAACTCAGTCCTCCCCTATCCTGGATTCCTCGGAAGAATCCTTGAGCCTGCTGCTGGGAGTGGATCTTCATCCTAGAAGGGTACCAGGAAGACTACTGGTAGTAGTTCAAAAAAACAATTTACTGTTAATCAATCCTTGCAAGGGGGAACTAGTAGGACAGTAGTCACCCACTTGCACAGCGGATCACTAACACCATAACATCTATGCTAGTATTAGATGTGTCCGATATCCGTCTTTAGTGCAGTGGGTTTTAGACAGTTAATTGATATCCTGTGTCCCCTCTATCAAATCCCATCTATATTCCACTTCACCAAAAAAGCAATTCCCAACCTGTACAGGGATATTATTGTCCTCCAAAATGCCATTGTACCCACTGTCCACTTAACCACAGATATGTGGACAAGTGGAACAGGGCAAATGCAAGATTATATGATTGTAACAGCCCACTGGGTGGATGTATTGCCACCAACATCAACATTAGCATCTAAGAAACAGCAGCTCATTCAGAGGCAGACGAGTCTGTGTTTAACTGGTTTTACTAAGAGGCATACCACTGACAACCTCTTAGAGAACTCAGGGAAGTCATTGCAAAATGGCTTACTCTGCTTGGACTCTCTTCAGGAATTGTGATTTCTAACAATGCCACCAATATTGTGAGAGCATTATAGCAGGGTGATTCCAACATGTCCCATGTTTTGCTCAAACAATCAACTTGATGGTGCAAAATTTTTCTAAAAATGACAGGGCCGTGCAGGAGATGCTCTCTGTGACTGGCAACATTTTTGGACATTTTCGCCATTCAGCAGGTGAATGTAGAAAATTGCAGCACCTGCAAGAAATGTTGAATTTGCCCTGTCACAGCAGACACAAGAGGTAGTTACAAGGTGTAACTCCACTCTTTCTATGCTTTAGCAGATTGAAGAATAGCAAAAAGCCATCCAAAGCTATACAACGAACTCTGACATAGGAAGAGAAGGGGGAATGTACCTTACTCAAGCTTTCCATGTTGTGCAAAATGCTGAAACCCTTTGAAGTAGTCACCTGTGAAGTGAGTTCAGACACTGCCAACTTGAGTCAGGAAATTCCCCTAATTAGACTGTTGGAAAAGCAGCTTGAGAAACTGAAGGAGGATCTGAAATTAAGGGACTCTGCTAAGTATGTCGGACATGTATATCAAGTCTTTTATTCACTTTGCCATAATCCAAGGGTTGTCAGGATCTTACAATCGGATCAATACATTTTGGATCTTCGGTTTAAGTCATACGTCATGTCTTTTTTTCCCAGCGTACACAGATCTGAAAAGATGCAAACAGTTGTTGGTAAGGAAATTTTCAGCTCAAGCAGCACATGATGCAGTGATGGCTCCTCCTTTAATTTCTCCAGTAATTGTGGCTGCCAGGAAAAAAACTAAACTTTCCCAAAAAGACCCACTGGTGATGCAGATGAGTCATCATAACCGCATTTTGACATCTGGTTGGGTCTAAAAGAATTGGTTACAATTAATGAGACCTATACTGTGACTCCATCTGATACAGTCACCATTCAGAGAATGGTTGAGTACTATTTTAATGATGGTCAGTCCATTTCACTAGTAGCAGGAAAAAAAGGGAATTTGGAGGCCCTTGCACAAACTGGCTTTGCTGTACTTGAGCTGCCCACCCACCAGTGTGTACTCAAAGAGTTTCCAGCACACCCGGGAACCTTGTCAGCAATCGGGGAAGAAGACTACTTCCTCAAAATGTGGATAAGATGATGTCCATCAAAATGAACTACAAATTTCATGAAGAAGACCTTTACCACCAATTACATCCAAATATTACAGATGCACCTGAGGCTACAATGGTTGATTCCAGTGGGGACGAATTACTATCGTGTAAAGATTATGTACATACCGATGAGAGTGAACAATCGGATGATGATGGCGACATCGTCTTGTCTCTGTAAAGCCAGTTTGCGCACAGAGAGATCATTGCCAACAATGTCAGCTGACTATTGGTAGCTTGTTTTGTGGGGGCCCAAACAAACCAATCACTTCAGCCACAATTGGCAGTTCCTGTAACTGAAGTGATTGGTTTGTTAAACTGTGCATTTCCTGTTTACTATATACAACATAAGGGTGAGTGGAAGGGCCCAAAGATGATTCCATTGTGCACCTCTTTTCTTTGCATTATGTGCTGTTTGAGGCATTGCTGCCTGACATTTTTAATTTTATAGTTTATAAAACTGCCATCCTGCAGTGCCACTCTGTGTCATGTTGGTAGCTGAACTGCCACATGTTAGTGCCACCCACTGCTGCCGCTTAGCTTAGTCAGCCAGCTAGCTTGATGCAATCTTTTGGCCTAAAGTGGATGAAATCAATATTGTGAGCTGTGAGGTGGTCAAAATTGACTGGAAATTACTGGAAAATAAATGTTATTGAGGTCAATAATACTGTTGGAACAAAAACAGATCCAAATTATGTAATTTCATATGGTTTTTATGATTTTTCTATAGAAAAAATACAGATCCAAAACGAAAACCAAATCCAAAACATGCAAGAGTGGTTTTGTAAAACAATCCAGATCCAAAACTTTGAAGGAGTTACAGATCCAAAACCAAACCCAAAACACGGGGTCAGTGCACATCCCTAAACATAACTAGTTTCTACAAAGGGTTACAAATTGAATTTTCCCTCCTAATATTCAAAAGGACTGTGTGACATGGTAATTTGTATGATATCGTTAAAGTAATCTTCCTCCATTATATTGATGCTTTTTTGTATCAGATTGAGTCACAGTAAAGGTGTCAATATATATGAGCCTTAACAGATGGCATAATGTTTTACTCTGTTGCACATTGTTGACTCCTTATCATTACCAGTGGGTTTCTTGGAACAGGTCAGTTTTTTTCCTGGCAGCAGCATATGCATATGTCATATGTCATGTGCCTCTTGAGCTGACAACTTGCTCACAAGGTGTTATTTGCATTACATAGACTAAAACCTAGGATCAAGCCAGGTTGCCAAAATGTACTGATCTGTTTGCGAGATGTTACAAATCCTTGTGTCCTGATGAAGCCAATAAAGAACTTGATCTACAAGTCCAATATACTTAGCAGAATTGCCTAGTTTTTATCTCCTCCTTCATCCTTTATTGATTCCTACCTATCTATACACTCTAAAATTGTCGCTATTTAGTGTTATGAGTCGCACAAGAAATAATTGCTTTCAGACTTTGATTGTGGTTCCAAAGCACAAAAGTTATTATTCAATATAAAAGCAGATGGTTACATGCTGTGATCTAAATACAATTAGCGCAAATAAATCATACAGTCACAAGGTACAGTCGTTACATACGCACGCGCTCTGGATCCAGATCCGGGCATCAAAGATTAAACCTCCGTCAACAGCAAAGCAAGAAGACTAGCATCTAGTTTCAGAGAGCCTGCATATATACTCTTACTGGGATAGGCAATACAATAGAACAGTTTGGCATCATTCCATTGGTTCTTCTTCCTGGTGCTTCTGTTACAGTACAGTTCAATTCGTATGGTCACATTCCAGCCTCCAACAGCTCTTTGTGTCCATTTTCCCACTGCATAACAAATTAGACTGGCTGCATTACAGGAAACCTTTCAATCCTTAACTCTCTATGATCCATAACTTGCAGACACATGTTGTGATTTCTTCCCCGATGGAACCGGAAAATCTGCAAAGACACAGTGGTTTAGAATGACACCAAATGCGGTCTGCTTATCATGCACTAAACCTTAGATATCAAAAAACATGTATTTCACAACATTACTGATAATGAATAAAACCTTAAATATTAACTTTAATGCTAGGGAACCTTTTTATGTAAGTGTGTAGAGTGTAAGTATTGGGGTGTTAAGAAAAGACGCTAGTTAGCATTGTGCGACTACGTGTTTTGTGGAGTACACTGTGGTACATGTTTTGCAGGGTTGATCATATAATATGTTTTAGTAACTGTCTGTATTTATATAATGAGGACTTTTAACATCTTTCTATTGTGTGGGAATCACACGATGCTAAATAATAGCATTGCCGTATGTACTTATAATGTGTGAGATTTGCTAAAATGGCACTGGGCGGCCAATCCCAAAATGGCGTCTTGCGGCCATTCGCAAAATGGCGTTGTACAGATTTAATTTTAAACAGATTCTGTCTCAGCCAATTATCCTGCTTCGAAAGTCCACCCTTTGATAGCAAATATGCTATCACACTCTGATTTTTAAAAATTAATTTAGGCTTACACTATGACATATTATTTAATGTTATATTATGGGATGGCACAAGGTGGTTCTTAAACCATCAATAATGTGTCTCTAGGAGGGGACATAAAACTACCCTTATATGCACACCGCGGATCTTGGGAGATCATGGGAAAGACGTGGGGTTGCACCACTCTTATGAAGGAAGTCTTGAAGGGGATAGGGACTTACATTATTTAAGATGTTTTAAAATAACATTTTAATAACACATTTCATGCATGTCTAAATCTTATACAACATATGATGGTACCTTCTAGTTCAGGGTTGTAATGCAGTCCTACATTTAGCTCAGTACTCATATTGTTACTACTGACCACCACCATAATTTCATTCTTTCGGTTTACCTTATCTTTATATTTTCCACATTTCAACACAGTAGGAATTAGGGATGTGCAGGCTCGGATAGGTTCGAGTTTGCACGTGGAGTTCGGATTTTTCCCTCCAAAAAAACGGAACTCAGAAAGAGGCAAAACGTCATCTTGCACGGACGAACATCATCATTCCTAGACTTTTGACCAGGAATGATGATGTTCGTCCATGCAAGATGACGTTTTGCCTCTTTCTGAGTTCCGTTTTTTTGGAGGGAAAAATCCGAACTCCACGTGCAAACTCGAACCTATCCGAGCCTGCACATCCCTAGTAGGAATACACCTGACACATAAGCCAATTACTATGATGACAACCAATATGAGGATCAGGAGTTTACCTATGCAATCATTTCCTGGACCCACTCTCCTAGACCGGAGAACCATTTCACTGGGTTCAACCATGAAACCTATTCCTCTACCTTCTCCTCTACTTCAGCCACTGAAGCATTATGGTTCTTCTGAAATTCCCATTTCAGCTGCAGAATTTCATCCATATTCCGGTCTATCACCTCCTTGGGGTCACTAGTGTTATTTGTAATATATGTGCAACACTTTACACCAAATTGAGTGGCCAAAGTTACGCAATACCCTCCAGTGACAGCTGTTAAAAAATGTTAAACTAATCTATGTTGCACCAGTTCTTTCTTTTAGGCCTGCAACTCCTTACCTGTGTACCTAAATGTGTCATCATACATCTCGGTGATATTATCTATTAGTTTAGCAAGATCTTGGATATATCTAAAATGCAGTGTACCACAAGCGATCCTGGTGGGATCCAATGCTACCAAAACTTGAAAGCCAGTTCTTTCACTAATAAACTATGTGGCTTTATGTACGTCACTAGGTATCATATTTCTTTTGTCTCTATGTTCATACTGTGTGTGAAGATATGGTGATGGTGTGTTTTTATGAATACCAAGCATTTCACCATGTGTAAAGGTCATAACCTCTGGAAGTACTCTTCCCAGATAATGCAAACCTTCGGAACTCGGAGAGAGCCACTTATACGCTTTCCTTCCACATATAAAATATACATCATCGGGGAGAACATAAGGAATAGAATGCATCATGATCATCCAGCACATTTCCCTAACAAATGATCCTATCTCAGGTTCTCCCATCTGGCTAATAGACATTTCTGGTTGTATAACCCTAGCACAGTACCCTTCTGGTACTCTGCCAACCATTTCTTTGGTGTTACTTAGTGTATATTTATACCGGAAGTGTCTTCCACCCGACCTATTGTGCGTAACAGTTCATAATTCATGGGCTCATAATCAGCTCTTAGTGAGAAGGTCATCGTCTGGTTATTCCCAGTCACCTCCCAACTTCATTGGACTTGGTGATGTTCAAACATAAAAATGTTTTATCTACCTGGTACTGGTGGAGTTTAAAATGGGGTGGTTTGGTGTTAAGAAATTTTCCATCCAGTGTCTTCCCTTTTTGTAATTCTGAAATCTCAGAGATATTTAATGGAAATGGAACTAATCCTACATTATGCTGTCCTTAGGGCACGTGAGAGCACACGCAACAGTCGGTTTGGTTTAAAACTTTGCCCACCATGGTATGATAATCCTCTAAAGGATACCCACCCCAATACTGGTTATACTTAGGTTGGCACTGTTGAATGCATCTCTCATTGACTACGTACCCACAGAACTCACACATACAATAATCTTCAGACAATAGACCTTCACACTGTATCCAGAATAGCAGATCTCTTAGCAATTACTGTACTGGGTTTGGTCAGATACAACCCCGGTTGGTTTAGCACTCCTTCTCCCGACTCTACTCAATTAATATCACCATCAGCTCCCATGTCCGTCCTCTGTCCTCCGTCACAGAAACCAGAGATCCCGACACAACCCAAGATAATGAGGACTTGGGAGAAAACACAAAGATAACCACAGCAGACGAATCCATTGCTGAAAACAAGGATCTACAAATTTCTTTAGCTCAGGTATCTCGCTGTAACCTTTAACCTTCCCGGAACAGACTCGCAATTGACAGGTCTACGTTATCTGCCTCGATTCCGCCTTGTTTCTCCACCGGTTGGTTGATCTTCTTACAGTGAGTAGAATGGACCCAGGTATCTCTCTCTGCCACCTTCAATGAAGTTGTACTCATCAGCAACACCTGATATGGACCTTCCCACCGATCAGTCAAACAACCTGAATGCAAGAAATTTTTGATCATAACAAATTCTCCAGGTTCAACATCATGACAGTTTGTTTCAGGCATATCATGTGACAACAATTTCAGTTTCTGCTGTTGCTGTTTTAACTGTTTACTCATTGTTATAAGATACCTTACAGCAGTGTTGGCTAACCTTGACACTCCAGCTGTTGTGGAACTATATATCCCAGCATGCCCTGCCACAGTTTTAGCATGCCCTAATAGCAAAACTGTAGCAGTGCATGCTGGGTTATGTAGTTCCATAACAGCTGGAGTGTCAAGGTTAGCCAACACTGCCTTACAGTAACCTCGTTGTTACTTTTCAAATCCTCCTGTGGCTTATAATCAAATGAGGTTGTCTACCAAACAGTATTTCAAATGGGTACAGAATGAGAGGGGGTCTAGGAGTTGTCCTGATACTGTGAAGGACAAGTGGTAGTGCTTCTGGCCAACCCAGTCCAGTTTCCGCCATGATTTTACTTAATTTATTTTTAATAGTACCGTTCATCCTCTCCACCTTGGCACTGGCTTGCGGTCGATAGGGGGGTGTGAAGTCTACTATTAATACCTATCAGCTTACACATGTTTTGGAAGACATCACCTGTTAAATGAGTACCCCTATCACTTTCAATAATTCCACGGATACCATATCTGCATACAAACTCCTGAACAATTTTCTTAGCAGTAAATGCAGCAGTATTAGTGGCAGCTGGGTATGCCTCAACCCAATTAGAAAACACATCAGTGCATACTAATACATACTTGAGATTCCTGCAAGGTGGTAATTGGATTAAATCAATTTGCATTACCTGAAAAGGTCCATCGGTCGGAGGAATGTGGGATGGTTCAGTAGGGATCATTTTCCCAATGTGTTTCCTCAAGCAGGTCAGACAGGCCATTGCTCTCTTTTCCGCTTGAGAAGAAAAACCCAGTGCACACCAGTATGCTCTCACCAATTTGCAAATGCCTTGCTTTCCCAAGTGAGTCAGACCATGCGCTGCATCAGCCAGGCTTGGGTAGTACGCCTTGGGAGCCACTGGCTTACCTTGTCCATCTCTCAAGAGTCCAGAAGACTCTTGCCCACATCCCTTGGACCTCCAGACTGCCTTTTCCTGGATGGAACAAAAATTTAGCATCTCAATTAATTTCAGCATGTCAATCATTTGAAACATCATTTGGTTAATTGGCACATTTACTTTTAACCCTGCCGCCCATTTGGCAGCTTCGTCTGCCCTGTTGTTGCCTAGTGACACCGGATCATCCTCACATGTATGGGCTTTACACTTAATTACCGCCACTGTCTTAGGCAATTGGATTGCTGTCAGTAGTACTTTTATATGTCTGGAATGTGCGATTGGTGTGCCTGCTGCTGTCATAAAATTTCTCAGATGCCATAGAGCCCCAAAATCATGTACCACCACGAAGGCATATCTAGAGTCAGTGTAGATATTATCAGATTTACCTTCTGCTAATTCACATGCTCTCCTTAATGCCACCAGTTCCTCCACTTGGGCCAAGTGTGGTGGACCTAAAGGTTCGGCCTCTATGACATCTTCATCATTTACCACAGCATAACCTGTACATAACTCTCCAGTGTCAGTTTGTCTATGTCTAACTCCATCCATGTAAAATGTCACATCTACATTTTCTAAAGGTGATTCCCATATGTCAGGTCTTGCAGTAAAGATCTGATTCAGATATTCCATACAATCATGTGCATCAATATACCTGCAGAACTCACCTTTCGCCAGTGACTCACCTCTCTCCACCCTTTGTGCATCATGTTGCACATATGGTAAATACGTTGCTGGGTTTAACATACTGCACCTTTTGATGGTGATGTTTGCAGGTGCTATTAGGGCTAGTTCCCATTTTGTGAACCTAGCTGAGGAGACATGTCTGGTTTGGGCAGAGTTTAGCAAAGCAGATACAGCATGGGGAGTATAGACAATCATACAATGGCCTAACACTACATCCTCACTCTTACTGACCAATAGAGCAGTTGCTGCTACACTTCTTAAACACATTGGGAGTGATCTTGCCACAGTGTCCAATTGTGCACTGCAGTATGCTAAGGGCCTACTGGCATCACCATGTTTTTGTGTGAGGACACCTGCTGCACAACCATTAGCTTCATTACAATACAAACCAAAAGGTTTTTCGTAATGCGGTATTCCCAATGCAGGTGGTCTTGTCAGACTATCCTTAAGGTTAAGGAAAGCCTGCTCTGATTCCTCTGTGTGTATGACACGATCGGGCTTTGAGGAAGAGACTAAGGGCCTAATTCAGACCCGCTCGCGAGCACTGAGCACTCGCAAGCGGGTCGATGTTGGCCCAGTGCGCATGCGCATGAGGGAGATGGCTCCGTCGTGCGCATGCGGGCAAGCCATCGCTATGGGTCTCGCTATAAAGGGGGCGTGCTGTCGATGGTGAGTGAAAGCACGCCCCCTTGGTGGGCGTGCCAGGGGCGTGGATGCTGATATCTGAGATAACATCTGCTCTACCTGAGATGGATTTTTATCTGTAATGGTAGAGTGAAACATTAACCTTTGGGGAGTGTCCAGTATATCCCTCACCTCATGCTCAACTCTCTCTGGGATATCTAAAAATATACCATCAGAGGTACAATAAATGACACATCCTATTTTACATAACAAATCCCATCCCAGTAGGTTAGTAGGAGCCGCTGCTGCCAGGAGAAAAGAATGAATGGTATGCAATGGCCCAATAGTAACCTCTGTGGATTTGGTTAAAGGATAATGTTGCACTTTACCCGTTACACCCATTGCTGGTACTGTCTTGCTGGTCACCTGTAAATTAGCTGGAGATTTTATCACTGATCTGGTTGCCCCTGTGTCTACAAGAAAAGGATGTTTAGTACCAGCTATATCAAACATCATCACCGGTTCTTCCCTAGTACTTCCCGTTAACCTATCTGTAGACTACAGGTATGACCTGACCCCTAGCATTGACTCTCAGTCTCCAATACAGCATTTAAGGCCACAATTGGAGCTGGTGACTGTTGAAAATTTCCTGCACTCTGTGTATATCCCTTATGTGGATATCCAGGCACTCCCTGGTTAGGGGGTCCTACCTTCTTCACCTTACAGTTCCTACGTACATGTCCCACTTGGTTGAAGTTAAAGCACCTTCATGAGTGGGGTGGGTGAAAGGGTTGCTGTGTGGATTGAGTGGTAGGGAAAGATTGTGGGTGTGGATAGGGATTTTGAGGGTAATATGGTGGCTGTGGATAGTATGGGTTTTGTGGCTGTGTGTGGTAAGTGGGGAAGGGCTGTGTTTGTGGCTGTACAGGACTTTTGAGGGTGTTTAGCTGTGCAGGTGTATGTGTGTCTGGTGGCTGTGATGTTACATTCATTACTTCTAGAGCTTGAATACTAACAGCCATTAGCTTCTTGCTCTGGGTCTCTCTCTTTTTGAGGATGTTTTTATCATGTTCAATAACGGACTCCCTGAGTGTGTCTACAGTGACTCCCCTCCAGCCAGGTAGAGAACTCTGGACTCTGGTCTTTAGATTGTCTTTAAGACCATCCATAAGTACCGTGATGATCATTTCCCTGTAATGAGTGCTATCTTTAATATCCTCTATCCCAGTGTACTGGGTGATAGCCTGCAGAGCTCGGGTACAGTAATCCTCTGCAGATTCACTCTCTTTTTGTTTTATGGTGAAAATTTTACTCCACTTAACTACTACTGGAAAATATACACCCAATTGAGTTGTTATGCGGGTAATGTTACCTTGGGTACCCTCGTCTGTTAAAGGACCATCTCCATCCAATACGCAATCCGTGATAAACTTTTTCAAGTCGGTATTGTGTGGAAGACATGCCCTTAACACCAATCGCCAATCTTTATTGGTTGGCTCGTGAGCATTACCCAAATTTTTCAAAAATCTTTGGCATTTTGCTAATTTCTTCTTAGGGTCAGGGAAATCATTCATTATGGAATTTAGCTCAGCTCTTGTCCAAGGACAATGCATTGCTACATCCACAAAAATTTATCTACTTTATACTATGACTTGAAGTTCATCTTCCTTTTCGGTCAGTAAATTCGTCAATGATCTTATCTAATTGAAGGTTCTTTTCCCTCTCATTTTTGATGGATAATATTGCTAATCCTTGAAGTCTTTCTTGTCCCATTGTGCTACATAGGTAATTTTTAATTATTTTAAGTTTTGAGAATGAACGTTCAGCAGTTGCTACTGTTACTGGGATGGACAGAAACAAGATATTAGCTGTACATACTTCTGGAAAACGATGACAAGACACTATTCTCAGTAATGAGTAACTTTGCCAAATCTTCCACTGTAGATAACTTAGACATTTCTGGTTTTAAGCATGCTCTGAAAGCAAGCAATTGCTCTGAGAAAGACCCAGTAAAGTCTTTACTGAAATATTTAATTAGCTGTTCAGCATCCTCATAGAGCTGGTCATCTGTTGCTGTCACAAGTGTGCTTGGTAGTATTGCTTTAAACTTTTTGACAGTGGCATCCAGACTCTTGATATGATTACACAGTTGTGCCACAATAATATCCAAACAACCACAGGAAATATTTACTTTAAAGCCTTTCATCCTCACATAACTCATCAATTTGTTTTTTTACTCTTATTCTCCTTTTGGATGCAAACTTGGCCTCCACATTCCACTTTTCAGACATGTTTATAGCAATATTTTTAGCTTCTTCAAAATTGTTTCTAAACAGTGTCAGTGACTCTATTGCATTACAAATTATGGTGCATACACACGATCAGATTTTTTCTTCAGATATGGACGATAACGATTTAAAAATCGTTCAGTCGTTCATATCTGATGGAAAATCGTTCATATCTGACATGCCTGAACGATGGACGATCAACGATGCGCGTTCCCGTTTGTCAGATAACGATTTCTGACATCTGATGGGTTTGCAGTCAGACTTGGACGATTCCATTCATTTTAATGCAGTCAAAAATCGTTCATATCGTTCAAATCGTTCAAAACTTTGGTAAAATCGTTCATCTGACAAATCTGACAAGTCTGACAAATCTGACCGTGTGTATGCTCCATTAGCTTTGCAGCATTTTCTAAGTGTGTTTGTTTGCACTGTAGGCATTTAGAAACAGAATTGAATATTTCAACAATCTTTTTTTGAAGTACTATCTGTACTACAAACTCAAAACATCCTAACATTTTTTTCAAAGCAGCAGCTTCATTACATTCATCTTTATTCTTGCTGAGAAGAATTATTCTTGTAAGTGCCTTCATTATGTCCATATACCGGAATCTCAAAGCAGTAAGAGAATCATTCCTTGAAGACCAATGTTTTGGACATTAATCTTTTTAAAGTAACATTGCTGCCAATCTCAGCGCCAGAGAGATGCCAACTCTGACAGCATGGCCCATCATTTCACACTATGGCCAAAGAAAGTGTACACTCTTTCAAGCACAGTATAGAACTGTTTTATTTCAGGTATACCCTGAACACAGTCATTTAATGCAAGATTCAAATTGTGGGCAGTGCAATGTACATATTCTGCACTAGGTTCTCGGCGAGCTATTCTTGCCTGCACTCCTGCATAAATGCCGCTCATATTTGCTGCCCCATCATAGCCTTGCCCACGGCACTTTGATCATTCTAAACCTTTTCCTTCAATACAATTTAGTATTTCTTTCTCAAGGCCAGCAGCTGTGTGATCAGATACAGCATGAAACCCTAAAAAGGACTCTTTGATTTTCACACTAGTGACATTAGAAAGCTCATTGCTTTCTAATACTTGACTTAGTTGGTCAGTTTTTGAAATATCTTGTGTTGTATCCATGATGATTGAGAAAAAAGGTGCTGCTTTGATTTCGTCAACAATATCATTCTCAATCTTTTTGGCCAGCAATTCAATAATTTCATCTTGAATCTTGTGACTTAAATATCTAACAGAGCCTTTAGGCATACTAATTAGCTGCTTCAAAACTGGGTCATACTTTGCAAGAAGTTCAACAATTGACAGAAAATTTCTGCTATTTACATCTCCTAAAACTTCCCTATGCCCTCTGAAAGGGAGATTACACATTGACATTGTTTACGTTACATTAATAAGGCGATCCAATACTTGTCTCCAGAATTTTTTTGCCCTCATTCATTTTCTTCATCAATAGTGCCATGCATTAGAATGCAATACACAATGCAAGCATTTAAGTGTTGTTGGGATTTTTCATGACTACCTATTCTGTCAGTTAAATGACGCCAATCTCTCACACCAGTCACCCATGCTGCAATATATGCATTAGTATTACGATCAGCAAAGAGCCAACATGGCTCACAGTATGCGCTATCTAATGTAGGTGAATAGCAAAGCCATGCACGAGGTATGATAACACCGGCCTTTGTTTTCATAGTGTAATAGATTTCAGAAAAGCCCCGTCCCCCTTGCTTTTCATCTCTCGGAAAGATCCCTTTGGGCTTACACGATCCCTGAGAAATTATATATCTTTTTGTTTTATTGTCTGTGATAGCTGATTGAAAATCTCCTCGATCTGTAGGATATTTGCTTCCTGTACACTGTACACTTTCTTCAGGATTTTCCTCTACTGTATAGTTGTCAGATTCATCTATATTTAACAATACATCACTCCTATCCACTTCTGCAATATTATCCTGATTTTCACGCTCTTTACTTGTTTCAGAACTTGTACTTGCTGCACTATCTTGCAGTATGTCTGTACATTCAACATTACTACTAATGTTTGGGTTGCTGTCAGAATCAGGGATTTTAATAAGTTGAAAAAAACTGCTAATCTTGGTAGCTTGGCACTCTTTTCTAATT
The DNA here is from genome assembly GCA_031769625.1 of Taudactylus pleione. Taxonomy (NCBI): domain Eukaryota; kingdom Metazoa; phylum Chordata; class Amphibia; order Anura; family Myobatrachidae; genus Taudactylus; species Taudactylus pleione. Next base: position 812,920 of record JAUIMM010000951.1, read on the forward strand.
CTTCCTTCATTTCTTTGCGCTTTTGCGCCCCACTTTTAGATTTTGCCGGCATTCCTGAAAAAGGTGATCAAAATCAAACTAGAGTTGATGACACCCACTGTAAATCAAACAGTAGCCAATTCCTTACAAACCTTGTCTCCATACAAGGGTCAGAGAGAAAGAACAGTTGTCTTTATCTGTGGCATGTTGCAATGATTAAATTAAAAATAAAGGTTATGTTTTAAATAACATTTAGTGCACCACAGATAAAGACAACTCTGTTCTCTCTCTGACCCTTGTATGTTAAGTAGTTGTCAGTGAGCTGCACCCCCAATACTCTATTTGCATCATTATGATTGTTGAATATACAGGATAATATGGGGCCCTTATGTTATTCTGATTAACATTACAATACTAGTGCAGTCATCGTCGTTCTCCCCCTTTTTTCTGATAAACCTCAGTCTCCCCAAACCTCTGCCCATTCCCTGTGTTCGCTTACATTTATTGTTCTGATATGAAATCTCACTCTTTTGCTGCCATCTATTTTGTGCTAGTGGCAGATGGGTGTCATGTCCTGTTGGCAGGTGGGTCCCCTGTGTAAAAATGTATACACTTTGAGCAGATCTACACTTTAGGGACATAATATAATTGCGTAATTTGACAACTTCAGTTTCTAAAATGCCTCATAGTAGTGCTGCCAGTTCCTTCCTAACCCCATAGGTGCTCCATACCATTTAGAGCATTGATTTCCAACCTTTTCAACTCAAAGCACACTACACAAGATTTTAAAATTGCCAAGGCACACTATCCGGCTATGCGGTGTGTGTGACCAATGAAAAAACATTATTGTCTCCCACATAAAAATATGCATGCATATTGGTCTCCACAGGAATATAACACACATATTGGCCTCCTCAGGAATAAAATACACTACATTGGCCTCCTCAGGAATAAAACACAATACATTGGCCTCCACAGGAATAAAACACAAAATAGTACAGGTGCGCTGAGCTGACCGCCGAGGCACACTTGACAACCACTCGCGGCACACTAGTGTGCCACGGCACAGTGGTTGAAAAACGCAGATTTAGAGACATCTCCCAGTGTCTCTCAAGACCACTGCCAATTCCCCATTATTACTGACCTTAATTGTTCTGATAAGATGTCTCCATCTTTTGCTGGCAGCTATTCTGTGCTGGCGGCAGGTGGGTCCTTTCTGCTGGCGGCAGGACCTTCCAATAACTTGACCACTGGAGATCACTGTAAGCCAAATTTATTTTTCAAATTTGCAACATTTTCTGAATCACCTAAATAATCATTCCAAACAGCGTAATGGAGCATACACACATGGTCAGATATGTCAGATTTTTCATATCTGTCAGATGAACGATTGAACGATTTTACCAAAGATTTGAATGATTTGAACGATTGAACGATTTTTGACTGCATTAAAATTAATGGAATTGTCCAAGTCTGACTGCAAACACATCAGATGTCAGCTATCGTTATCTGACCATCGGGAACGCACATCGTTCATCGTACAGGCATGTCAGATATGTCAGATTTTCCTTCAGATATGAACGATTGAATGATTTTTTAAATCGTTATCGTTCAGATCTGAAGAAAAATCTGACCGTGTGTATGTACCACAACAGAAGCCTCAGGTCACTACTGTGCTGCTGCAGGGCCCTGCTCCTTACACTATTCAACTCAGTCTGTTCCTTCCTGCTGCCTCCATTCCCCAATATTTATTTTATATACTGTATCAAGGGGCCCAGACCAGGCATACAGTAATGGTTGGCCAAGCTTCTAAGCATGGCCCCCTACCACTGCATTCCCCCTCTGGGCACTTCATGCCCCAATCCAGAGCCGGCCCTAGCCAATTCGGTGCCCTAGGCAAAATTTTGGCTGATGCCACCTAGCATGTATTAATATATATATATATATATATATATATATATATATATAATCATCACAAAACCCAGTCGCCTGGATAAGAGCACTCTCCAAAAACATCAATAAGAGTCTTAATTTGAATTCAAGTTTAATGGAAAAATAGATTGCCATATATATACTTGTCGACGTTTCGATTCCACTTGGAACCTTTTTCAAGACCGGCAAAACGTACAGAAATGCATCCTATGTGCAAAGTTAAATTGTTATCTAAAAAATCAAGATACAGAAAACAAAACATAATCAGTGCACATGCTGCAAAGTGTCTTAATACCAATACAACAGAAAATATTCTATATATACAGCAAAATAGTCTCCCAGGCTCCATATTTAATCCATAAAAATCATAAAAAAATCATAAAAAACAAATACTTTCTAAGAGTATTAAGCACATGTATTATACATACCTAATCATAGTTCAAAGACGGAGGCTATCGGGGTTTCAACCACCTGTACACCACGGCTACACTCCACAATGGTCTCAGTATATACCACAGATTCCTATATGACAATATAAGGATGAGCACTCTCCAATAAACGAGAGTAATTTAAAAAGATATAATTACATATATATATATATATATATATATATATAGATCTATGTATCTACTAATGGGTCAAGCAAACATACCAATGCCAAAACCTGCACTAGATTCACTATCAACTTCATATCCTCATCTCTTACTGACAGTGTATAGGAAAAGAAAAACGCTTACCAGGTAAGTATAGCAAACAGAATTATGTATCAAAGCCTCATGTCTGAATAGAGCTATACCCCACATAAGTTCCGGCAGGTGTACCTCATGAGTGCCTATGTGATAAAATATTTTTTTAGGTTATTGAAGATCCACAGAAGAGAGATAGATCTTGTACTTCATGGCCAATTTCTCTCGGAATACCACCGTAGGAAACAGATACCACGTGGATTCCGCATACATAATATACCAACGCTGGGGAGGAATAACCCAGTTTTCTGTGCGAGATGGTGTGGTATCTTGAACAAATGTTCTCTTGACCTAATGATACTCGTCATTGAGGAGGTGGGTGTGGAGTTATGTAAAACTAAGGAAGATATTGAACAACTCAACCTAACTAGTCTACCTACCCTTAGGGAAGATAAAAGTGCCAATTGGCTTGACCGTTTACACAGTCAGGTGGAAACATATAGGAGAGATTTAACCTCATTTAAAAGAAAAAATTTGGTGACAGTCACAGCCGATTATCAAAATCATAATGTATATAGATGGCTAATGGGCAATAATATGTCTGGTAGAACTAGTTCCCATGTTGGCAGGGTTCAACGTAGACGAGCATCAATATTTCCTAGAGTCGGGGTCTTCTTTATCCACCTCTGAGACAGAGGCTACTGATGGTACCCAAATTAGTAAGGATTTTTTAGATCAAGGCATAGACCAGGAATTTATTCATGCAGAGATTGGGGACCGAAGAACCGTAGACCGCATACGCGGAGGGGGAGACACTCGAAGACGTGGCCGAAGGAGACGGGTTTAAACTCGGTGTTTAACCTTTCCGATGTCCTCCTTGACCAATCAGATCTAAATCTTTTGTCGAAAGGTTTGACATTTGTACCGACGTGTAGAAATAGTAAATTTGAGAAATCAATTGATATCTATTGCTTTGGGAGGTCCATGAGGCTAAAAGAATTTTTCAAAAGTGATACGAATATATCCAGACATAAACCCTTTAAGAAACCCTCAGTTTTTGATCCACCATCGTCAAATGCCAGTATAAAAACATATCTAAGGTTAATGAATACTGACATTAACACCTGTGATAATACTAATACCAAAACCTATGACAATTTACCACCAGATGAGAAAAAGGCATTACAAAAATTAAGGGATAATCCACATATTGTGATCAGGCCCGCAGACAAGGGTGGAGCCATTGTTGTCCAAAATTGGAGCGACTACGACTATGAAATAATGAAACAACTTTCAGACACAGGAGTGTATAGGAAGTCTGATAATAATCCTATCCCTGAAATTAAGATCAAGATTGATCAAGTGTTAAATAATGCCTTGATGCATAGGTGGATTGATGAAGATCTACACAACTACCTGACTGTTGACAAACCACGATGTCCTATCTTATATACCCTTCCAAAGATCCACAAAACCTTGATAAAACCCCCTGGGAGACCAATAATATCGGCCCAAGGTTCCCTTTTGCAACCTCTTGCGATCTACATTGATAGTATTTTACAACCAAGAGTTCTGGAAGGAAGGAGTTATATTCGTGACACTGGAGATTTTTTACAACAATTAAAAAACATAGGTCCAATTGATAAGGAGATTGTTATGGCAACAATGGACGTCAGTTCATTATACACGGTGATACCGCATGGCGAAGGTTTGGACACGTTAAGGAAGGTACTGATTGATCAAGGTCCAAGTGGCGATACTCCATCAGAATTTGTGCTAGAACTGGCTGCCCTTGTACTGTACAACAATCATTTCCATTATAAAGATGCATTTTATATCCAATTAGCTGGAACCGCAATGGGTTTGAACCTCGCACCGGCATACGCCAATTTATATATGGCTAGATACGAAGAAACGTATATCTTTCCCAATTATAGCCAATGGATTGTCTTTTATCAACGCTTTATAGATGACATCTTCCTGTTGTGGAAAGGGACCTCAGAGATGTTTGAGGATATGGTGATTCAACTGAATGCACTCCAGAGTCCAATCAAATTCACCCATCAGGTCAATAATAGAGTTATAAATTTCCTTGATGTAACAATAACTAACACTGAGGGGACTATTAATACATCATTATATCGTAAAGATACTGATCGGAATATGGCCCTATTGTCGACCAGTCATCATCCACCAGCACTCAAGGACTGTCACGACCAGGGGTGACAGGCTGCTGAGATCGCGGCGCTTACCGCTCCGGGCGCTGTGGCATGGTGTTTCCAGCAGAGGTGCAGGTTCCTGGAGAATAGCGCTGGGTGCTGTGAGTCTCCGCAGACCAAGGGCTTCCATCTGGAGGCAGGTGAGAGGGGCTGAGACTGGCAGAGCTTCCATGCTGTGACCACTGGGCGCGGCCATCTTGGATTTGGGTCACATGTCGTTTCTGGCCAATCAGGTTCAGTCTGGGCTGGGGAGGCTAGCAACCAATCCTGCACTACCTGAGGGTACTAAAGGGCTGTCCAGAGGCTCTTTAGTTGCCAGTGCAACGTCTATCACAGCGTATGCTGTGAGCTAGTTCTCTGTGCTCCTTTGCTCATTTAAAGTGTCAGTACCAGTGTGTTTCTGCAGACTCCCCTCTCAGCCTTGGTGCAGTTTGCTCCTGTTACTACCTGTCTCCTGATCCCGTCTACCTGCTATACCCAGCCTACCCCGGGTCTCTAAGTTCCGCCAGTGTCTCGCAGCCTGGTTCTGATCCCGTCGCGTGCCACTGCTTCATGAGTCATACTCCCCTAAGGCCGGCTGCCTTCAAGTACCAGCAAACAAGTCCTCATTCCTCATCTGACTCCACTCCGGGTCCAAGCACACGCCAAGCCGTGACAAGGACAATTTACCCATTTCACAATTTTTACGTGTCATGCGGATAAACTCTAACCCAAACATCAGGGAAGACCAACTGGATGAAATGTCTGCCAGATTCCTCGAAAGGGGCTATGGTCGGATGAAGTTGAACAAATGCCTTGCTAAAGCACGGAGAATTTATCAAAAGCAAATGGATAACGAGCCTTTGCCATGTACGAATAAACAACGTCTTATTTTTACAACAAAGTTTGACAAGAGTGCTTATAAAACGTCAAAAATGTAAAAAGATCACTGGCACATTGTTACATCTGATAATTCGCTTCCATTTAAGAACTATGATCCACCTATGATGGCTTATAAACGTGGACCAAACCTCAAACAATTGCTAATGAGACCCACTGTATATCCTAGAGAAGACAAAACTATACCTGAGCTTATGAAACAGAAACCTGGCTGTTACTCCTGTGGAAGTTGCATTGCGTGTGCGTCTATGCTACCTGGACCGTCTTTTCCCCATCCCTATACGGGCAAGAAGATCTATATTAAATATAAATTGCATTGTATGATGGACTTTAGAATTTATTACCTGACATGTCCTTGTGGACTATATTACGTGGGTTTAACTTCAAGAAAATTTCGAGATAGAATGGCCAATCACAGGGCATCCATCCGCTCAGCCCTCTCCACTGGACATACGGATAAACCTGTAGCCAGACATTTTTTATTGCAAGGTCACCAAGTGGCAAGTCTCAAGTGTCGGTTAATCGACTGGATACCACCATATACCCTTGGGGGTGACAGGATTTTAGCCCTTAAGAAGAGAGAAAGTTTTTGGATCCACACGTTGGATACAGTAGCCCCACGAGGGCTTAATGAGAACAACCCTCTTAATGTGTTTCTTTAAACATCTGCATGGATGTGGGGTGTACTTTATTTGGTAGTTTGGTCTATTCCTTTGTAATGTCTCCTAAGGTGATGGACGGAATACACCATTTTTTCTTAAGTCCTGGTGGTTCTTTGAACTATGTCTGGGTTTTCTGTGTCCTCCTCTATGCCACTTATTCAACTCTCTTGCTGTCTGAACTACATTCAGTCTGTGTCTTTAATCGATTGGTTCTCTCCTCGTTTGCATGTGGCACCTGTATGAACTTGATTTGATATCTTATATGGGTAACCTTTTGACTAATCACCCACTACTAGGTTTAGTCCAGCACAGCTACCTTGGGATGAACATGTTTTAGATACACTGAGGTATACAACGGGGTGTCTTTATGTGTTCTGGATGGATCTTTAATACCTTATCCATCCATGTATTTATTTCTGTCTTTATTTATTATATATTCTTTTTTACTTTTTATTCTATTTTTTTTTATTTTTTTATACTTTCTTATATATTTTTTTATCTTTGTACTTCACTATTCCTTTGTAATTTTTTTATTTTTTGATCCTTTTTTCATTTGATCCTAATACTTATTCCCTATCTTGTTTTTGTATGTTATTTTAATTTTTTCTCTTTTTTTATATATATGTGTATTTTGATTATCCATTTTTTTGTATACTAAGGTTTGGACTTTATAATATGTTATTTCATGGTTATTGTGTATTGTAATGTAGTTCTACAATGTTCTCTGCGCTCTTCCAGGCTCCTAATATCCTACTTTTCCTACTAACAATATTACATACCATTGAGCTATATGGTATTATTTGTATGGAGCTTTACTCCCTAGATGCTCCGTCTGTATGTTCATTTCGTTTATTAACAGATACTATTGAATTAGAACGCTTCCATTGTGTACCATGTTCTCATGGTAACCGGTCAAATGCAGTACATCTGACGGGGTTGTTTATATTAGGCGTCCCACTTGTGGGTTGATTCCATTACGTAGAGCGCCTTCCTTTGTTTATTTTGTCCCCATGGTAACCGGCCGAATGTAGCAAACCCGATTGGGTGGTTTATGCTACGGCCCGGCAGAGAGTAGGGGCAGTGAGCGGCGACCACTTCCGGTATGACGGGTATTAGAACAGCCGGCTGGAGAGACAGCACGTGTTCCTCCCGATGTCCGGGAATCTAGCCACCTTATGGAGGATGTTAGGTCTAGCGAGGTCTTGTCATGGATCCGGTAAGCACTGCCTTGTTACCAAGTGGTCGTGTTATGTTATATAATAGGAACATTGTTATAGTACTGGCATTGTGTCTAGTATGTTTATACTATGGATTCTTTTATCACATAGGCACTCATGAGGTACACCTGCCGGAACTTATGTGGGGTATAGCTCTATTCAGACACGAGGCTTTGATACATAATTCTGTTTGCTATACTTACCTGGTAAGCGTTTTTCTTTTCCTATACACTGTCAGTAAGAGATGAGGATATGAAGTTGATAGTGAATCTAGTGCAGGTTTTGGCATTGGTATGTTTGCTTGACCCATTAGATACATAGATCTATATATATATATATATATATATATATATGTAATTATATCTTTTTAAATTACTCTCGTTTATTGGAGAGTGTTCATCCTTATATTGTCATATAGGAATCTGTGGTATATACTGAGACCATTGTGGAGTGTAGCCGTGGTGTACAGGTGGTTGAAACCCCGATAGCCTCCGTCTTTGAACTATGATTAGGTATGTATAATACATGTGCTTAATACTCTTAGAAAGTATTTGTTTTTTATGATTTCTTTATGATTTTTATGGATTAAATATGGAGCCTGGGAGACTATTTTGCAGTATATATAGAATATTTTCTGTTGTATTGGTATTATGACACTTTGCAGCATGTGCACTGATTATGTTTTGTTTTTTGTATCTTGATTTTTTAGATAAAAATGTAACTTTGCACATAGGATGCATTTCTGTACGTTTTGCCGGTCTTGAAAAAGGTTCCTAGTGGAATCGAAACGTCGACAAGTATATATGTGGCAATCTATTTTTCCATTAAACTTGAATTCAAATTAAGACTCTTATTGATGTTTTTGGAGAGAGCTCTTATCCAGGCGACTGGGTTTTGTGATGATATTTATGGATCAGTCTATTTGATCTTGGAGGCACCCCATTGATGAACTTCTTTTGATGTGAGTGCAGGATCTACATCGATATATATATATATATATATATATATATATATATATATATATGTGTGTGTGTGTAATAAAAGGCCGGCACCCCACCTTGCAGTTCCACCAGCCCCATTCCCCCAGACCTAGTGAGTGTCTCAGCCCCATTCCCCCAGCCCCAGGGTGTGTCAGCATCATTCTCCCGTCCAGCATGTTTCCCAGCCCCAGTATGTCAGCCTCTTTCCCCCCACCCCCAGCGTGTCAGCCTCTTTCTCCCCCCAAGCCCCAGAGGGTGTCTCAGCCCTGCCTTCCCCCTCCAGCCCCAGTGTGTCTCAGCCTTCTCCCCCCAGCCCCAGTACCTGTCTCAGCTTTCCCCCCCCAGCCCCAGTGCGTGTCTCAGCTTTCCCCCCCCAGCCACAGTGCATGTCTCAGCCTCCCCCCAGCCGCAGTGCGTGTCTCAGCCTTCCCCCTCCCAGCCCCAGTGCATGTCTCAGCCTCCCAGCCCCAGTGCATGTCTCAGCCTCCCCCCCAGTGCATGTCTCAGCCTCCCCCCCAGCCCCAGTGCGTGTCTCAGCCTCCCCGCCCCAGAGCTGCCACTTACCTTGGCTGCTTCTTCTCCGTGGCTCCTCTCGATCCTCTCCTTCCAACAGCCCGGCCCCTTGTTATGACACCGCGCGCATGACGTCACGCGCGCCGTGTCATAACAAGGAGCCGGGCCGCGGCGGGGGGTAGCTGTTATGTTGGTGAAGCCGGAGAGGCCGAAGCGGGTCCGCTCCGACTCCAGCCATTTAAATAATGGGGACCGGGTCAGAATGAGCTTCTTTGCAGAAGCTCATTCTGACCGGTCAAAGTCAGCTGACCGGCTGACAGGTGCGCTGCCAGGTCGGAGCGGAGCTCCGATCGCGGCAGAGCCTTGAATGCCCCAGGGCATTCAAGTCACCCCTATGCATAAGCTTATTATGCCTATGCCTAGGGCTGGCTCTGCCCCAATCCGACACTGGTCAGTGACATGATGTGAGGTTCCTTTTGAGTTTTGTCCTCTTGAGACCTCCATAGCTCATTTTACAACACATCAAGTTTTATACATAAACACTGTACACAATTTAGGTAATTTAGTGACCCTGTCCCCAACCAAGAGAATATTTATTTCCTCTTGTTCACTTAAATACTCAATTCTACTCTCATGGGAGCACCTCCACTTTATTTATTTTGCCCATGATGGAATTAATTTTCCCGTGGAACAACATACCTATTTCTAAAATATTTATAGGTTACTGTCTGACTGTACCAGTGCTCTGCCCTGCTTTTTATTTTCACCAACTCACCCCCTTAGTCATTAAATACAGTCTCTGCCCTCCCCTGCTGCACAGCTTCTTGTTTTTCACCATCTCACCCCCCCAATCATTAAATCCAGTCTCTGCCATAACCTGCTGCCCAGCCTTTTGTTTTTCGCCACGTCACTACCTGTCATTAAATCCAGTCTCTCTGCCGCAAGACCCCCCTCCCCAGCCTTTTTTTCTTTCACCAACACGCACCACCGCAATACTGACCGCCCTTCTGCCAGCCTTTTTTTTTCCACCACCACCAGCCACTGCTACAGAGCTCTGCACAGTGCCCTGATGCCCCCTTTTTTGTCAGACTGGGGGCTGGTCCGTCCGCTGCCCGCAACCCCCTCCCGCTGCCCGCCCAGGATTTACTTAAGCACTGACAGTTAGTGGTTAAATAGATAACTCACTCACTTACCTTCCGTCAGAGTCCACTTCTCCCCCGACACTGCTCCTCTCGATCCACGCTCTCCAAGTCTCCAGCAGTGCGCATAACGTCATGACATCACGCGCGCCATCTCAACACAGGGGCGGTGGTGGTTATACTGTGGGTGTCATGTTTGAGCCGGAGTGGCCTGTTTGGCTCCATCCAATTACTTAAAGGGGAATGGGTCGGCGTCGGCGCTGTAGGATGCAGGTGGCTATGGGCCCCTGTACCACAGCAGGCCCCGGTGCAAGGCACCAGTTGCACAGCTGCTAGATCCGCCCCTGGCTTACAGACCGGGAGAGGTGATTACTGCAGCATGTGCAGCCATGTTCAAGCCCTTAGGGCATGAAGAAAGGGGACGGAGCCTAAAAGCGCGGGGTCCCTGTATCATTGCAGTTGCTGTAAGAACGGCATTGCTGCCATTTAATCTGCTTGCTGCATCTCTCCCATATAGGTAGTGTGCAGCAGCTCTATCACAGAAGGCTCCTGGCTACATCGATGGCACAGAGGCTGTAGTGCATACTTACCTACCCGCACGATTTGGTCGGGAGCATCCCGAAAATCGGGTGCCGCTCCCGGCCCCCGGAAAGGTAGGTAAGTCTCCCGATCCATCTGGCTCACCGCCGCTCCCCCCGCGAATACAGTATTATCCCCATCAGCGATTCGCGTCATCATGGCCCCACCCCCTGCTTCACACTGCTATTTATCTTGGCATTGTGAAGAGGGGGCAGGGCCGCGGTGATGCGATCGCGTTGTCACGCCCATGCCCCGCCCCCATTGGCTAGTCATAGTCCAGGTCACGCCCCCTTCTGATGGGACACGCTCCCCTGCTGAGGATGCCCGACAGCTCCCTCCCGAAAGGAGGGAGCTACAAGTCGGCAACTCTGCTGTAGTGTGCATCACATACAGAGGTTCTTCTGACTACATCCCTGGTAGGCTGTGAGTAATTCTCTGGGGTGTAAGTACAGGGAATCTTATTGGTGGGATGGGAGTGTATCTCCTCTGTGTCCCAAACCAGCATTCTGATTTATTTCATGTTGCTTCTGTTTATACTCTGTCCCTCTGTGTGTGGTGACTGTGTGTATCCATGTCAAACAGAATGATGGCTTCTCAAAATAGATTTGTCTGTTCTAAATGTAACAACATACAAACCAAGCCGCATGCCACTGGGTCCATGTTATGTGATGCTTGTATAGCAATGGATCCATCTATGGCTATTACTGACTCACCTGCTCTGCCATGGGCCGCTGACATGGTAGGAGTTATGACGGATTTAACGTCAGAGTTAGCTGAGGCTCGTAAGTCTCAACCTCCCTGGGTGGCTCGGTTAACCAAGTCTCTAGACACGCTAGTACAGGTAATGGGTACAGCGGTGTCTGCACCCTCCACTTCCTACCAAAGACCGACACAAAAGAATTCCTCATAACAGAGGATACTGAGGGTGAATTGGTGGAACGTACCACTCAGGAAATAGAGGCCACCTCTCCTGGGGTGGAATATCTAAATTTGGCGGTCAGAAAAATCCTCAATTTACCTGAGGATATAATTCCTGCATCCCAGGAGTGTGAATTATTTCATGAACAACCAAAGAGCTCAGCTGTTTTTCCGTTCTCACAACAACTTCAACGGCGACTCTCAGTGGCCTGCAAACAACCGGATAAGCGATTACAAATTCCACGTTGGTTTCCGTCTAGCTATCCTTCATCCATGATAGAAAAGTGGGAAACCCCTCCTCCTGTAGATGCGTCTGTCTCCCGTCTCTATAAGAAAACCGCAATCCCAGTACCGGGAGTTACAGTACTAACAGACCCTTCAGATCGTAAGTTGGAGACAACACTAAGATCTATTTATACTGCAGCGGGTGCTTGGCTAAGTCCCACCCTTGTTACTGCTTGAGTTAACAAGGCTGTAGTTTGCTGGGCTGACCAGTTGATTATAACTAGAATAGAGGGTGGTCTTAGTGCAGGTTTGCTGGTTGTGGCGGCAGTGCGGGGGTGCCAGCGGTGTCTTTAGTGCAGGTTTGTTGGTTGTGTCGGCAGTGCGGGGGTGCCAGCGGTGTCCTCAGTGGATATTTGCTAACTGTGTCAGCAGTACGGGGGTTGCTGGAAGTGTCCTCAGTACATGGAATGGCAGTGCTGGCAGTGTTCTCAGTGAAGGGTACTGGCGGTGTCGGCAGAGCGGGGGTGCCAGTGGTGTCCTCAGTGCAAGTTTGCTGATTGTGTCGGCAGTGCAGGGGTGCTGGTAGTTTCCTCCTTGTGGGAGTGTCGGCAGTGTGGGGGTCGCTGACGGTGTCCTCAGTACATTGGGCAGCAGTGCAGGAGTGTCGGCAGCGGGGGATGCTGCCAGTGGGGGTGCCAGCGGTGTCGGCAGTGGGGGTTGCCGGCGTTGTCAAGCGGTGGGGGATGGCGGACGCCATTTTTTTTTTTTTTCTCCATTCTAGTGTTTTCAGTGGGCTTAACGCTGATTGGCTGGGAGCCGTGACAGACGGCTCTCTCAGCCAATCAGCATTAAGCCCGCTGAAAACAAAACCTCGCAACTCGACAGAGGGGTCGCAAGGTTTTGCCTCGGGTCAGGGATCCGGGGCAGGCAGGGAGATCTGAGCAGCGCTCGGATTGCCCCGGTTCCCCGAAATTCGGGTGGGTCCGGTTCTCAGGGAACCGGACCCGCTCATCTCTTGTTTTTACAGGAGTTGTGTTTATGGACTTCACCACAAGACATTATTTTTTTTCTAGCATACAATTATCTGATGTTCCTGAGTCTAGAAAGTTTTTAATTTCAATAAAAAACATTTCAAATATTATTGTCACATTTTGCTTCTCAATGTAAGCATTTTGCTGATCACAATTGCAGTTTTTAAAAATTTATGATTGGAGATAAAGTTTTCTACCAGTCAACATATGTGGACTGATTGAAAAGTAATGAGACTATCTCTGTTTTTCTGTCCCATAGGTAGACATGGCAACGCTATGCTGGTTATTGTGAAGCTCATACATCGATGTATCTGAACCTGTGGTTGGACTGCCGTAGTGTTCTATTGTTTGGTCACAGTGAGTGGAAGATCTTCATACGTTTAGTCATGGTGGATAAGGAAGATGTGAGATTACATCAGAGATGTGTGATTGAATTTTGTATTAAACTTGTAAAAAGCGCAAATGAATCTCAGGAAATGTTACGGAAAGCATACGGGGGAGAAACAATTAGCCGTGATGCAGTATTTTGGTGGTGGAAGCACTTCAAAGAGGGTAATACATGAGTGACTGATGAAGTGCATTCTGGGAGACCATTCACCACAGTTACTGATGTCAACATTGTCAAAGCTGCGAAAATGCTGCAAAATGACAGACGGATAACTTTATGCAAACTTTCGCCTTCACTTGGCATCTCATTCCAACGGGTTCAGCATATTGTGACAAAGGAACTGAAAATGCATCACGTGTGTCAGGTGGGTACCCAGACATCTCACAGAAGAGCAGATGCGACGATGAGTTGAATTGTGCAAGAACACCATTCGAATGTCGTTTTCCTGAAATTGATTGTGACATTTGATGACTTGTGGATTCGTCAGTATGATCTGGAATCCAAACACAGTCCAGTGTAGAGAAATAAGAACTAGTGGTGACCAGGAAACAGTTACCCTGTCTTGTCAGACTGATTGCAGTTAGCAACTCAGATTATATTACCCTATATTGTGTAATACCAATTACAATGAAACTGTTGGATCAGGGCATGCCGGCGGGGGATTAGCACTAGTGCTGCTCTATGTCCATCCACTCAGTTCTGCCAATGCACCTGTCCAGTGTCAATCTGCTCCAGTGCTGCCGACGCTCCTGTCCGGTGTCCATCTGCTCAGGTGTTGTCGACGCACCCGTCCAGTGTCCATCCACTAGTGTTGCCGATGCACCTGTCCGCTGTCCATCTGCTCCAGTGCTGCTGATGCACCTGTACGATGTCCATTCAATCCAGTGCTGCCGATGCACCTGTCCAGAGTGCATCCGCTCCTGATCTGTTGACACTTTTGTCTGGTGTCCATCCACTCCAGTGTTTCCGACGCGCCTGTCCGGTGACCATCTGCTTCAGTGTTGCCGACGCACCTGTCCGGTGTCCATCCACTCCAGTGCTGCCGACGTACCTATCCTGTGTCCATCTGCTCCAGTGCTGCCAACGCACTTGTCCAATGTCCATATGCACTAGAGTTAAATAAAAAAGTTTAGAAAAAATAAAAAAAGTTAAAAGAATGTAAGAAAAAAGTAAAAAGTCAAGAAATTAAAAAAAATAAAAAGTTTTTTTGTTGCCCCCAGTGTATCCCTAACACAAGTACTGTGACGCTGCAGGCCATACTCCAGTGTATCCATATAAGTAATGTGACGCTGCAGGCCATACCCTAGTGTGTATTCCTAACACACAATTACTGTGACACTCCCGGCCATACCTAGGTGTATCTATACAAGTACTGTGTGTATCCACAACACAAGTACTGTGGCGCTGCAGGCCATACCCCAGTGTGTATCCACAACACAAGTACTGTGACGCCTTAGGCTGTACCCCAGTGTGTATCCATAACACAAGTACTGTGACGCCTTAGGCTGTACCCCAGTGTGTATCCATAACACAAGTACTGTGACGCCTTAGGCTGTACCCCAGTGTGTATCCATAACACAAGTACTGTGATGCCGTAGGCTGTACCCCAGTGTGTATCCATAACACAAGTACTGTGACGCCTTAGGCTGTACCCCAGTGTGTATCCATAACACAAGTACTGTGATGCCGTAGGCTGTACCCTTAGTGTGTTTTAGTAGTTTATTAAACTGCCATACTGTATGACCCTGCGGTGCCACTCTGGGTCAGACAGAAGATGTGCCATGTTGGAGACTGAACCGCCACATGTTTGTGACGCACACTGCTGTCGCTTAGCTTAGTCAGCCAGCTAGCTCGGTGCAACCTTTTGGCCTAAACTTTATTAAATTAATATTGTGAGCTGTGAGGTGGTCAAAACTGATTGGAAATCAATGTTATTGAAGTTAATAATACAGTAATAAAACAGGCCAAATTTATGTGATTTCAGCTGTTTTTATGAATTTTTAGAAAAAAATACAGAACCAAAACACGCAAGGGTGGTTTTAGTAAAACTAATCCAGATTCAAAACACAAAGGAGAAACAGATCCAAAACTAAAACCAAAACACAGGGGTTGGCGCACATCTCTCATTTTAACCATGTCTGCAGTATAACTTTAATCAAGTTATACTGCTGACATGGTCATTTAGCCTATCATAAGGTCGACAACCAAACTATAGGCACAGTTAAATTGTTGACATACCGTAGCTAAAATAAGAACTAATGGTGACCAGTAAAAAGTGACCCTGTTATGTCAGACTGATTGCAGTTAGCGACTCAGCTTATACTATCCTATATTTTAATACTAATTATTAAAATGAAACTGTTGGATCAGGGCATGCTGGCAGGGGATTAGCACTACTGTTCTTGTCATTTATTAAGAATGAAGAGCATAGTGGCCATGGCAATTACAGCCACAGCAATTATTGTATGTTTCAGTTAGGGATGTGCAGGCTCGGATAGGTTTGAGTTTGCACGCCGAGTTCGGATTTTTCCCTCCAAAAAAACGGAACTCAGAAAGAGGCAAAACGTCATCTTGCATGGACAAACATCATCATTCCTGGACTTTGTGCTTTTGGCTCTAGTGATGTCAGTGGGGCCGGACCCAGACGGTAGGCGTTCCCATGGGAACGCCTCCGTCTGGGCAGCCACGCCCCCGGCATGCCCACCAAAGGGGACGTGCTGTCACTCACCATCGACAGCACGCCCCCTTTGGTGCGAGACCCATAACGACGGCTACCCCGTCGTTATTCGCGTCTCGCGCATGCGCACGACGGAGGCGCCTCCGTCGTGCTCATGCGCATTTGGGTAACATCGGCCCGCTTGCGAGCGTACAGCGCTCGCGAGCGGGTCTGAATGAGACCCTCTGTCTCCTAACACTGCTTAGTAAATAGACCCCCTATGACTGTTGGCATTTCTTGTTTTCACTGTCACCCTTTTGACCCTACCAACATTTTGAAATTACTCTGAGGTTCCGAGTTGAATCGAGTCCTAGCTCAGTTCTGCTGTCAGCAGGGCCGGCAACAGAAATCTTGGGGCCCTGTACACTGATGTCTATGGGGGCCCACTCCCCACTTTAAACAGCCATACCCCTGTTGACACTACCAACTTCATATACATATATATATATTTATTATAATGTCAGAATGGAAATGAAATAAACTGGTAATCCACTTACCACTGTCACTGATGATGCAGGCTGCCAATCAGCGTGTATGTAGTACTCATCTCTTGCTGACTGACAGTGCTGCAGCCTCAGGAGTGGGGAGGGTGTAGTCGTCAGAGCAGACAGTGGTGCTGCTACTGCAGCTTGCTGCTTGGGCTTGTAGCCAAGTTGCACAGCTACTATTCTTCATTTGTGGCACCTACGGTGGCCAGGAAGGTGACAGAAGAGCCGGCATCGCATGTAATGAAGCCCAGGCACTGCAGTGGCTTTCATTACAATGATGCATGCACACACCAAGTGATGAGGAGGGGTCACAGAGGGAGGGGTCACCAGAGGTGGGTTGTAATGGAGCCTCGACAGTGTCATACATTACAATGCCACATGCACACACTAGGTAACGGGAAGATCACATGGGTGGGGGGCGAAGCTTGGGTTACCCTGTACGGCTTTATTCATTGTTCATTTTCTATCTAGTCCAGCAGTGCCTGACGGACCATGTGGTCGATATGTAAATAAAATTTAACTGCCTCTCCAAACCACAGGGGCCCCTCTGAACCTTGTGCCCAGGACAGGTGTACCCATAGTACCCCCCTTTTGCCGGGCCTGGCTGTCAGGTAGGAACTCAGATTTAAAAAAACGGGTTTTGTAGTGCATGTAAACAGGTCCAAATTACATGATTTTAGCCGCTTTTATCGATCTTTATAAATTTTAAGGAATCCAAACTAGAGATGTGCGCTGACCCCCGTGTTTTGGTTTTGGTCTTGCATCTGTATCTCCTCTGGCTTTGGATCTGGATTTTGGTTTTGCCAAAAACGCCCTTGTTTTTGGCTTTGGATCTGGATCATAAAAACAGCTAAAATCACATAAAATGAGCCTGTTTTGTTCCTACAGTATTAATAACATCAATAACATTTATTTCCCCTTGTTTCCAGTCAATTTTGATCAACTCACAGCTCACAACATTGATTTTTTTATCTAGTTAAGGGCCAAAAGGTTGCATCCAGCTAGCTGGCTGTCACAATTCCTAGGTGGAATCAAAACTGAGTGATAAATAGAGTGAGGACTGTGAAAAGATGATGGTTGGGGTACCCCTTGTGGATTGATGAATTGATAGTTGATAATTGATACAGAAACTGACTGAAGGAGGATTTGATAGTTGATAGATGGCGCAGCCACCTGCTGAAGTAAGAATAGTTGATACTTGATAATTGATGCAGCCACTGGCTGAAGTACAAATTACAGTTAATGGTTGATAGTTAATTGTTGATGCAGCCTCCGGGCTGAGTAGTAGTGGAATACAGAGCTATGATTAGGAACCAGTCCTGCAACAGCCTTGAGGCTTGGAACTCTTGCCAAGTTGCGGCTGTTACAGCCTTGAGAGTTGGTCAGGAGTGACGACAGGTGGCCTTTTTGTGGAGAAGCAGGACGCGGCTTTTGGGCCATGTAGCAGTCTTGAGGGCTGAGAACCCTTGGCTGAATGTCACTGGTGTGCGACTTGTGCCGCCGCGATTAACAGAAGCAGCAGTCCACTTGATTGTGCACACTTGACGCTGATGTGCGGCTTGTGCCGCCGGGTTGACACAAGCAGCAGTATGCTGGCTTGCATACACTTGGCGCTACTGTGCGGCATGTGCCACCTGGATGACACAAACGGCAAGTGACTGAAATGCGGACCTTCCTGCCTGGATGACACAAATGGTAGGAGCAAAACAACGCAGACTGGATACTCAACTTGAACAGGAGACTCGTAGCAGAACCGGAAACATGTGTGAATGCTATCACCGGCACCTGAGCAACGCATCGGCAAAGTAGAAAAAGGAGGACGCACCAATCCTGTTCCAGCAGAGGTGATGTCAGCCAGATGGCCACCCCATCAATATGGTGGTTCTGATTTTTCTTTAAAAAAAATGAAAGGGGCATGCAGGAGATGCTGTCTGTGGCCATTACAATTTCTGGACATTCATAAACCATAAACTTTAAAATATCAGGCAGCAATGCCCCAACTAGCACATAATGCAAAGAAAAGAGGTGCAAGATGGAATTGTCCTTGGGCCCTCCAATCCACCCTTATGTTGTATATATGAAACAGGACATTCACAGTTTAACAACCTAATCACTTCAGTGACAGAGACTGCCACTTGTGGCTGAAATGATTGGTTTATTTGGACCCCCCACAAAACAAGCTGCCAATACGCAATGGACATTGGTGGCAATGATCCCATACACAAACTGGCTTTACAACATACAGATGTGCCCAGCTAGTTTGTTGCTCCATACGCTATGTCGCACGCCATGCATCTCACGCCTCACACTATGCCATGAGTCTTGCCACACAGAATGTTTCCTAACAGAATGTAGCGTAGTACTGGAAAAAAATCATAAAGTTTAAGAAAAATTTTTGTCCACCAGGTATCACTTTTCCTAAACTACACAGCGCGTGCGTCAGATTTCCAATGCATTTTCTGTATCACCGCCCGATGATTGACTGACAGAATCAGTGATTCGGTACTTTATAGTACAGCGTTTTCCTCATGGAATCAGAGCTGTAGAAGAATGTCTAATAAAGTTTTAAAACATTACATTTAGGGGCATATACAATTGGGTGCAAGGTTTAGCGAGTTGAAAACCTTGCGCACCTCGCGCCCAATTCCGGAATACCGCGGGTATGCGCGCTCCTGCTACCCGCGGTATTCAATTAAAAAAATAGTGGTTGCGGGGTTTTCAGCTCTGAAAACCCTGCATCACGTAAATTGAAAAAAAAAAACCTACCTGACAGGGGGTCTCCGCGGTTCCCTTCGTAAATTAAAAAAAAAAAAAATCACTTACCTGCCCGGGTCTCCGCAGCTCCCAGTGGCTTCCCCTCTCTCTTCTTACAGTAGAGGGGGCTGCTGGGAGTCCCGGGCACTGATGGGAGGAGGAAGGGCAATTGGGAAATGTAGTTCTCCCAACACCCATTCCGGGGTGGCCACACACACACACACACATTGACATACTCACCCTGCTGCAGAAGAGCCGGCTTCCGACGCTGGATGCAGAAGTAGATGCAGAGGACAGCGCTTCGGAAAGTGAGTAATTAAGGACTAATTAAGCTAATTGGATTCTTCCAATTGCTTAATTAGTCCTCAGGGGGGATGCCGTGAGAGTGTCAGAGCAAGTCCCGGTGATTTTTCCTAAAATCATTGATTTTAGGAAAAATCACGCTTGCTCAGGAGGTGCGAGAATAAAAACTTCCCGGTGCGTGTATTTTAAAAAAATACACACCTAATAGAATAGCAAAAAACCCGCACCTGCAGGAAAAACCTTGTAGGTGCGGGTTTTTGCTATTCTGGCACACAATTGAATATGCCCCTAAGTGTGTGAGTCCTGGACTTCTTTATAAAAATATTTCACAATCACGCACAGCTCTGTATTACACACTGACTGTGCGTTTGAAGCTGCACACTTGCGTCAATGTCAGCACTGTCGGTGCTGTCCCAGACTATAGTGATTTCATGACTTTAGGAACTAATAGCAGGCATCTCTATATTACAAACTGACTGTGCATTTTAATTCACACACTTCCGGCAATGTCGGTGTTTTCCCCAAACACTATAGTGATTTCATGACTTTAGAAAATGGCAGTGATCTGTTTAAAAATGGGATTTTAATCCACACACTTGCGGCACTGTCGGCACATCAGTGCTGTGGTGGCTACCAGCTCTGGGGATTGCAATGGGATCCCTGGCCAAGCCCAATGGAGCTGCTCCATATGCCAGTAGCGCTATGTTGTGGCATATGTAGGCTCACAGTACACATTGTATGCTGTTATTCGCAGACATCACATCACATACACGACAGGTGCAGGTCTTGATATGGCTGGTTTGTGGGCTAGCGGTTAGGTTATCGCCTTGCTACAGTGCTTGTCCCGTGGGTTAGAGACCTGGAAAATATATATATATTTTTTAAAGCTTCACTATAGGATTAATAAGAATTCACTTGGTGGTGTGTGACTTCTGTCATTTATACAGATATCTGTGTTGACCAAAAAGATGCACTCCCAGCATTGCAAGACCAAGCTATTGAAGTAAAATATTGTTATCCAAACCTTACTGAACTCAATACATTATCCACAACTTCCCACCACCTGGCATTTCTATGCTACTTTATGCCACTGCTGTGTGTTCAAGAAAGTGGTGTATGGTGCTCCAATACAGTACCCACGTAGTGCCCTACTAGTCGTGCTATGGTGTTTAAAGTCTCATAGTACTGCACATGCCCAGTGGGTCCGGAGTCACACACAGTGCATCCCAGACTTAGGGGCCTATTCATCATACCTAAACTTGCTCTGGAGGTAATTAGGTTTAGAACTCACATGAAGCTCTACCTAATTACCGGAGGAATTCATCATTCCTCCTCCCCATATCTATCTATTCGGAAAAGCTGTCATTTTCTACACTAACTTACCGCAGCTGGAATCCATGCTGTGCATACGCTGTTACATTTGTTAACCCAGCGCATGCGCAGCACTACCTACAGCTGCGGTAATTTTGTGTGTCCCCCCTCCGCTCACCTGCCCCCCTCCCCCCCATCCCCAACTTACCTGCTCGTGCAGCATCCTCAGGCTCCGGTGTCTGCTATGCTGTTATGTGTTCTCCCCAGCAGCACTCAGTAGTTTAGAAAAAAAAGTTTTTTTTTCTAAACTTTATTGTGCTCTGCTGGGGAGAACACATGACAGCATAGCAGATGGAGCCAGAGGAGAGTCCAGAGCGATGGGTGAAGATGCCGGGGGACCTGCACACGCTGACGCAGGTAAGTGTTACCTACTATACACCACCTCATAGTGGCGAATAGTAACACCATCAAATTCCGAAAAAACATAATTTTCGGAATTTGATGAATAGCATAATTTCCATATCCCCATACTAATGTATGGGGAGTGTGGAAATTAACGCAGGGGGACTTAACACAGGAGATAACAGTGATATCTCCTGTGTTAACTATCTTCATGAATACTAAAATAACGTTAATTAAGGAAAATGTCCTTACAAACGTTAGTTTAGTGTTGATGAATAGGCCCCTTAGACACTATAGTGATTTCATGACTTTAGAAACTAATAGTTGGCTCTGTTTAAAAGTGGGGTCTCAGTATTACAAACTGACTGTGCATTTTAAAGCACACACTTCCAGGATACCTGCGCTGTGGTGGCTGACAGCTCTGGGCCTTGCACACAGGATCTCTGGCACATGTCCAGTGGAGCTGCTCCATGCGCCATGTAGTGCCCTGCTAGTCGCACTATGCTGTGGTGTATTGAGTTTCATAGTACTGTGCATGCCTAGTGGAGCTGATCTGGATTGACACAATGCAATCAGCACTACATTGATGCACTGCTAACTGTATACAACAGGTGCAACTGTGGGTTAGAGGTTTGGTAATCGGCTTGCAAGAGTGGCCATCATGGGTTTGAGACCTGGTAAGGGACTTTTTCTTTTTAATAAATCTTCACTACAGGACTTGGTGGTGTGTGAGTTGTGTTATTTATACAGGTACAGTATCTGAGTTGACCCAGTATTGCATATATACACTGTAGACCGAGCAATTGAAGTTCAGTATTTTTATTAAAGCCAACTGAACTCAATACATTGTGTTCAACTTCATACCACCTGGCATTTCCTTGCTACTTTATGCCACTGTACTTCTGATGCACTGTGTGCTCAAGAAAGTGGTCTACAGTGCTCCAAACAGTACCCACGTAGCGCCCTGTGAGTTGCGCTATGGCATTTAGAGTCTCCTAGTACTGTGCATGCCCTGTAGAGTCAGTCTGGAGTCACACACAGTGCATCACAAACTTAAATACTATAGTGATTTCATGACTTTAGAAACTAGAAGTGGGCTATGTTTGAAAGAGGCGTCTCTGGATTATGCATCTGTGCAGGGGTGTATCTAGGTGTCTGAGCGACCCTGGTAAACTAAGGGACTGGCACCCCCCTCCAATGATTGCTCCCACTGGAAATAAAATAACACACACTGATTCATTGCCTCCACAGCCAGAAGATAAATAAAAATAAACATTAATTCCCTCCAGCCCCCTACAGAAGACTGAGCAACTTCACCTGCTGGGCTGTCACAGACAGCTGCAGAGCTAATTGCAGGAAACCAGTCTCCACTCACTTCAGAAAGTCCAGACCAGTGAGTGTCTCCCTCCAGAGAGTCCAGACTAGGCCAGTGGATTGGTACTTGGACCCACTCTCTTCCTCAGACCCCATCGCCGTCCTCAGCCCACCATCACCTTCCTCAGGCCCCTATCACCTTCCTCAGTCCACAGCCACATCACCTTCCTCAGTCCACAACCACATCACTTTCCTCAGCCAGCCCCCAGCCACATCATCTTCCTCAGCCACCCCCCAGCCACATCACCTTCCTCAGCTAGCCCCCAGCCCCATCACCTACCTCAGTCCACAGCCACATCATCTTCCTCAGCCAGTCTCATCACAGACCGATCCCAACTTCCCCGGCCCAAGTCCTCACACTGCTGTACACTCCTCCTGCCTGCTCAGTCCTCACCCCCGCAGGTCCTAGCTGATGGAGTCAGTAGTGCAGCACATGCCCTGACCGCTCTTTGACCCCTGCTGTGAAGGGCATCTAGATGCTGCCAATAGGCATGTGTCCTCTCTATCAAAGCACACATGGGACCTCATTCAGAGCCGCTCGCAAAAAGTGAGCGCTCACTCTGAATGAGGGTGGCCGCTTCTCATTTTTTTTACCACTCACAGCTTTAGCGAGTGACTAGGTGATGGTCGCGATGGTCGAAACCATCGCGACCATTGGGGCTTGCAATGAGACCCCTGAGGTATGGTCTCGTCTACCGCAAGCCCCAGGTAGCTTCCTGCTCTAACAGAGCAGGAAGCTCCCTACTGACATCACTGGTGATGTCAGTAGGGCCGCCTACAAATGGCAGGTGTTCCTTCAGGAATGCCTCCGTTTGTCCGCCCCCCCCCCCCCCACCCTGCCTTCAAAATGGGGTGAGCTGTCGATCAACATCAACAGCCACCCCTTTTGTAGCGAGCCCCTGAGTGAGTGCATTGTCACTTGCTCCGGCGCTTGCTCATGCGCAGTGTGAGCACTGCACGTGCGCAGGCCCTCACCATCGACCTGCTTGCGAGCGCATAGCGCTTGCGAGTGGGTCTGAATGAGGTCCATGGTGTGTGATGTCACAGGTCACTAAGGGTCGCCCAGCACTGCCAGATCCAGACTGAGTCTTTCACTCTGTAGTGATTGAGACAGACTAAGTGTGTATCTGTATACTAAGCGCTGGGCAGCCGGGAAATCACTGGGGCGGGCAGTAGGGATAGAACTGACTGTGGGTTGCAACGGTACCCCCCCTTGACCAGTGCCCCTGGTGAGGGCAATCCTGGCCAATAGGAAGATACGCCCCTGCATCTGTGTCTTATTGACTATTTGTTATCATACTGTAGCTGCTTGCAACACGGAACGCACTGATCTGTGCATGCATCTGTAATCTGTTTTTTTCACCGATACTTGGAGCATAGATCTCCTTGATCCGTGCTGCAAGCATCTTCTGCTATTGCATACGACCTAATATAAAAATTGTTAGACCGTGCACAATAGTTCTTACTGTACTATATGTCATGTACTGATTTACAGTAAGATTAATTCCTGTTCACTTCTGTTGGGGTACTGTGTCGAACTCACTACATTATTCACAACAATCCCAACTGTACCTTGCAATGACAGATGTACGTGTTGGGTCTCAGGTGCACTTAAAGACTGAATTACACACAAACACCAATTTTAAAAATTAATTACAATTCTTTTACTTAACATAATGTACTGTATCATACCTTTTTAATACATGCTTTGAGATAAATGGATTTGCCAATGGTCATTGCATGATGCCAACTAGAAAAAGTACTGTAGGTCAAACACAGTAGTGTACAGTAAATTAAAAATATATTCACTGTTATACAGTAGTTTAACAGTATACAGTATGAATCTACTACAGTATATACATTACTGCAGTTTTTATTCAGTAAGTCTTTACTCAACAACTGTATTACACTATGACATTAGCATGCATTTCTAAGAAGGGTGAGGTGCGGTGCCAGCTGCTGTGCAGGTGTACTTCCTTAGCATGCGTTGCAGCATATCAGCTTCAGCCCATATATTGCTCAGATGGTCCTGGAATTCCAAGCTGGACACGGACATGACTACTGTACCTAGGAGGAAGGAGATGACGTGAGAACCGTCCTTCCTCAATGCCGACTGATACGCCCTACCAGACCGAGGACTACACAAAAAGATTTGAGTTTTAAGAGGGATATTTAATAAACATAATTATCTCATTTTTTCCAGCGTAAAAGGTGGAAAATGTGATATTTAGGTTTTCTCCATATTTAAGTGCAGTGAAAAATATGGAGAAATCTATGTTTTCTCTAACTTTTCACAGTTTACAGAAATGACAGTTTCTGTCATTGTCACCAGTGGGACTTTTCTCCAGATCATATTTATAATATAACTGTGTTTGAAGATAAATAATTAATTTTTTTAAACAAACTTATCACCATCTCCAGATGGTGATAAGTAGCCTTTCCCCTCAGTACCTGAGCTATCAGCACTACATTCCCATACACATATAATACCAGATGGTGATAAGTAGCCTTTCCCCTCAGTACCTGAGCTATCAGCACTACATTCCCATACACATATAATACCAGATGGTGATAAGTAGCCTTTCCCCTCAGTACCTGAGCTATCAGCACTACATTCCCATACACATATAATACCAGATGGTGATAAGTAGCCTTTCCCCTCAGTACCTGAGCTATCAGCACTACATTCCCATACACATATAATACCAGATGGTGATAAGTGGCCTTTCCCCTCAGTACCTGAGCTATCAGCACTACATTCTAATTACACATATAATACCAGATGGTGATAAGTGGCCTTTCCCCTCAGTACCTGAGCTATCCGCACTACATTCCCATACACATATAATACCAGATGGTGATAAGTAGCCTTTCCCCTCAGTACCTGAGCTATCAGCACTACATTCCCATACACATATAATACCAGATGGTGATAAGTAGCCTTTCCCCTCAGTACCTGAGCTATCAGCACTACATTCCCATACACATATAATACCAGATGGTGATAAGTAGCCTTTCCCCTCAGTACCTGAGCTATCAGCACTACATTCCCATACACATATAATACCAGATGGTGATAAGTAGCCTTTCCCCTCAGTACCTGAGCTATCAGCACTACATTCCCATACACATATAATACCAGATGGTGATAAGTGGCCTTTCCCCTCAGTACCTGAGCTATCAGCACTACATTCTAATTACACATATGATACCAGATGGTGATAAGTGGCCTTTCCCCTCAGTACCTGAGCTATCCGCACTACATTCCCATACACATATAATGGCCTATGTACCAGATAGTGATAAGTAGCCTTTCCCCTCAGTACTTGAGCTATCAGCACTACATTCCCATACACGTATAACACCAGACAGTGATAAGTAGCCTTTCCCCTCAGGACCTGAGCTATCAGCACTACATTCCCATACACATATAATACCAGACAGTGATAAGTAGCCTTTCCCCTCAGGACCTGAGCTATCAGCACTACATTTCCATACACATATAATGGGCCTCATTCAGCGGTGGATGCAGCAATGATTTTGGATGCAAGCAGCTAATGTTTTACATCTGCACTGCGCATACATTCCGATTATTACCGTCGGTGGACCAGAACAAATTTGGACACAGAGAGAAGCAATTTTGGGATGTAACAGGGGGGTAGCTAGTCAGATGCAGGTGTGTCACGCCCAGCGACTGCGTCCAAAGACACAGTTATACTGGCATCAACCAACAGCCATTTTGCACCTCCATAGGACTGCTCATGTCCGATATTGCGACCGAAGTTATGATGGTGCGGGATTTTGAAATGCAGCAGGTGGATGGCTCAGTAGGAAGCCCATAGGTATTGGCATTAGCATAAAGTTGCAGCAAAAGATGTAGTCGTAGCTGAAACTGTGTCCACCTTCAGGTCCAATATATCTATATTGATAAAGAGCCAGGAATGTGTTCCTACAAACTAGGATTATAGAACCCCATTAGTGGAAGGATCAGGAGGCAATCCAGATTTTAAAAAGGAATGTTTATTTTGTGAAAAAAGCAGGCAAACTAGTTAACTATACATATATATATATATGTATATATATATATATATATATATATATATGGTTAAGCAACAAAATAAACGGCGGCACCTTGACAAAGTGACGCAGTGGTCCCGAAATGTTGGTGTCATATGTTTTTCATGTGTATACACCAGGCTTGCCTACCCTCCCGAATTGGTCGGGAGCCTCCCGAATATCGGGTGCTGCTCCTGACCCCCCAGAAAGGCAGGCAAGCCTCCCGGCTGCCGCCTGCCCCCTGGACTACTACTAGAAATCCCTGCAGGGGGGGTACCGATGACGCAATTCACGCTGAATCGCGTCATCATGGCTCCGCCTCCTGCTTCACAATGCCTTTATTTTCGGCATTGTGAAGAGGGGGCGGGGCCATGCCCCCAAAACAATGTCATAGCCCAGCCACGCCCCCCCACTGTGTGCAGGCATTCAGCTCCCTCCCGGAAGAAGGGAGCTACATGTCGGCAAGTATGGTATACACGTCTTTTGCATAAGTCTCCGAGTGCCGCCGTTTATCTTGTTGCTTAACTGGATGTTCTTGATTTGGAGGGCACCGGAGCTGCTGGACAGAGTGTGCACAGAGTCTATAGCGCATGCGCAGGTCACCGGGAAAATGTCCGCTGCTACCATTTTCCCTGTACTGTATCAGTCCATTGACTACAATGGTGGGATATCCCACCGTTAAGCTGTCATTTGGGAAGTACCATTCTGCTGAATGGTACTTAAGTACGTGGATCGGGATTTTCAGGCTTTTTTTTTGCCAAGTCCGGGGGATGCCTACTTTGGAATGAAGAGGACAAAACCTCGCATAGGAGATGGTGAGTATGGTTTATTTTCACAAGTCCACCATTGGATACTTTACCGGACAAGTGGACTGATAGCTACAGGGATACATAGGTGAGTATGTGTACATGTGTGTGTATATGTGTGTGTACATGTGTGAGTGCATGTATATTTAATAAACTTATACTGTCATAGTGTGTGTGTCCTGTGTTTTTTTTTAAACATTTTTTTACAGGTGAACTACAGGTAATAGCGGGCCCTTAATGCCCTGCATGCTGGTACTTGTGGTTCTCGCACTGCGGCCGACGGCAGTGAGCGGGTAACCATAGGAACCCAGTACGCTGTCTAATGCAAAGCCCGGCAAGGGTCAAAAAGGCTGTCATATGTATACAATGCGGCACCCTGGAGAAGGAACATAGGTCCTGATTCAGAGGCGCTTGCTATTTGCGAGCGCTCACTCTGAATCAGGGCGGATTTTTTTTTTTTTTAAATCCACCTTCAGGCCACTCACATAGCTGTAGGTGACCACCCTTGTGGTAGGGTCTCTTCCACCGTAAGCCCCAGTGAACTTCCTGCTCTAATAGAGCAGGAAGTTTACTACTGACATCACGTGTGTTGTCAGTAGGGCCGCCCACAAACGGCAGGCATTCCTTCGGGAACACCTCCAATTTGTCATAGGAGCAATTGCGCAAAAAGGAGTCCACATTATCCAAACCTTCCTGATGTGGTATAACAGTGTAAAGACTTTGAACGTCTAATGTACACAGGATCACGTTGTCTGGTACCCTACCTAAGTTGTTAGTTCATTTTAGCAAAGTAGTGGTATCTTTCAGATATGTAGGTTGTATTACTATATATGGTTGGATTAAGTGGTCCAAATATTGCGCTATGGGCTGATACAGGGGATCATTTTCCGATATTATGGGCCTGCCCGGAGGTTTTTCTGCATTCTTATGGATTTTCAGGACAATATATATCACAGGGACCTTCGGAAAGGGTTGTTCCAATTTTTTGACAATATAAGGGCTTAAATGACCATCTAATACTGCCTTCTGGAATATGGTATCCAATTCCTTCTGGTATGTTTGCGTAGGGTCCAGTGACAATTTTTCATATGTACCAACGTCCTGTAGTTGTAAATCCAATTCAAGTTTGTAGTCACCAATATTTTCAATCACTATTGCTCCGCCCTTAGTGATGATTGTCTGTATACTGGATGATTGTCTGTATACTGTGACAGCGAGTTAAGAGCTTTTTGTTCATTGGGAGACAAATTATAATAAATTTTGGGTTTTAGAGTCAACAACTGCCCGACCATAGGCAGAAATAACGCAGAATTCTGCCGTCACTGGATAGCAATTTTAAACAAGTGCAGTCTAGACCTTATGATACTTGTAGTGGAGGAGGCAGGAAGGGAACTTACTACAACTAGATCTAAAATAGATTCCTTTTCACAACAGCATAATGAGATCTTACATAACCCTATTCGCCAACAATTGTGGAATCGTCTCTCTAACCAATGTGATCAATATAAAAAAAGATTTAATTAAATATTAAAAAAACAAACTACAGACTGTAACCACTGATTATGAAGAAAATCATGTGTATAGATGGCTGAGTGGAACAGATCCAGGACATACCATCCAGAACATACCCAACACCAGTCATGGCGAAATAAAAAATACTGTAATCACAGAGACAACCCCTCATCAAATAGTGATAGCGATTAACATGTACAGGAATCTGATGAACCCTCCACTCCCAGGTTGGCCCCTTTAGGCCTTACGATGAACAGAAACACAGACGTCCCTCCCTCATGTCACGGCCAGGGTTTCTTGGCATGTTGGTCACCGGGTATTACCTGTGAGGTCATTGTGGTGAGGGGTCTCTGGCAGCGGTGCTGGTGTTTGGCGAGGGGCATTGGCTGCGCATGGTTCTGTGCGGGTTCATTGTCACTGAGGCCTGGTGGTGTTTCCATTCCGCTTGGCATGGGCGCCGCCATCTTGCCTCAGGTCATGTGATTCAAGCTGTCCAATCCCGGTGGGTCATGTACTCTTTCCAGCCAGTCACAGCGTGGCACCTGGTATTTAGGAAGGTCCAGAGCCTTCATTCATTGCCAGTGCAATGTGTTTCTCAGCTGCGGCTTAGAGAGAGTACCTGTGCCTTACTTGCCTGCTTGTGAACACTACTAGCCTGAACCTTGCCTGCTCCAACCTGCTGGACTTACCCTGCACCCTCCACCTACCTTTTCACCTGCCTGAGTACCTGAACCTGCAGTTTCCTGCACCTTGCCTCCCTTCACTCCCAGCTGGACTTCATTACCTCAGCCTGCATTTGTTTCAGCTCACCATACCTGCATTCATTTACAGCTCATCATACCTGCATTCAGTTACAGCTCATCATACCTGCATCCTGCCTGTCACTATTTGGACATTCTCCCATTAACCCCCACCACAGTTATCAAGTGCACTTTAGTGCTAAACCTGGACTTTTTCTTTTGCCATTCCCATGTCTGCTAAATCACTTATTAAAAACTCCATCTTTTTATTTAATTCTGCTTCTGTGTCTTCTCCTGTCACCACCCCGGGTCCACAACAAACCCAGACCTTCACACCTCAGGCCTACCTCTCGTGGTGGACAAAACATAAGGAACCACCAGACCCCAAAAGAAAAAAAAAGTAATAAACAATTTATCCTCTAGAATCTTTTCAGATACAGAACTCAAAGTGTTAAATCGAGGCCTTATGTTTGTACACACCAACAAACATAAAGACTTTGAGTGGAAAATAGCAAACCATCGCTTTGCATGGACTTTGGCCCTCATTCAGAGCCGCACGTTAACAACAGTACGCTCGTTGCGTTCCGATGTTGACTAACCGCGCATGCGTCGGTGTTACACTGCGCATGTGCGTACGGCAGATTGCGAGTTTTTTTTCTCTCGTTCCTAAAATAGCGTACAGGAAGTGACATGTCAAATGTGATTGACAGAACAGGGCGTTTTTGGGTGTTGACGGGGGTGGAGATGAAAAAACGCAGGCGTGGCGAGGCGTTTTTGGGGCGTACATACATTAGCAGATGCGAACGTCAAATGTGTTCGGACCGTCTCATACGTCACTGGAACATCCGCTTTCCCTTCAAAATGCTCGCACAGCTTAGGGTCAGGATTACTCGACCACATTGGCGATGGCCTTCTCCTCCGTCCCGGGACTCCACGATGGTGCTGCGATTAATCGCGGCTGGTCAGTAAAGTAATTAGTGTTGGATTGAAATCCGGCTTGGTATGTGTTTGGAAAGCAGTTTATTGGGATAGCACAAAAGCGTACGCAGGTGGAAATCAGAGCTGCTAATGTCATGATTACACAATCAATTAGCGTACATTTTTGGGGTTTTATTTTGGCCACAATTTGTTGGTTATGGCCTATTGTAACAATAATGTCATCATCTTTTAATTAGCTCCCCTTTTTTTTGGTTTACTGTGGAATTTGCATCGCTATGTGATTTTTTAAACGTTCCTTAAAGAGGCCTTTTTTTTTTTTTAAGAGGGTCAGTTTTTGCCTTTAGGGCCAGGATTAAATGTAACCCATTTGTACAATAATGTCACAATACAATCTCATTTTTTTGTTTTTAATTTATTGTTTAAACACAAACAAATTGGCCTAATATTTTGTTGCCTTTTTTTGTGGCAAAGATATTTGTTCAAAAAAAAAAAAAACCATAACTGCTAACATAAGCGTAAATCCAAAATTTAAAAACATTTCACAAGAAAGGAGAGGGAAGTTTTGACCAGAAAGGAATATGAGCCAAGCACAGAAGGAGTGTGGGAAAAGTCGCCATTGCTGTCACCGTTTTCTCGCCCGTTTGGCTGGGTGAGGGTGGGCGCCAGACCGGGTCCGGGATGCCATCGGGCTGGCCTGTCCAGAGGCAGATGTTGTGGCCTCTGGACTAGGCACAGGGCTAGGCACATTTGGAGGATTGGCTGATGTTGTGCCAGAGGTGGAGGATCCGGATGTTCCGGCAGGAAGGGAGGTCGGCTCCACCATGTGCTGGCGAACGAGCTGCTCCAGGGCATCGGCGATGCGGATGTTGGCCCTGGTATTTTCCGCCAGGGCCTGACCAATGGTCACGTTGGCCGCAGCATTTTGCTCCAGGGCCTCAGCCACCCGTATCAGACTGGCGTCCATCCTCTGCAGAATCTCCGTATGGCAATCCGATTTAAAATTGAGTTCTGTGAGGAGGCCCACTGCCTGCGAGGGGGCACGCCCTGGACTGGCTTCTGCAGGGTCCTCAGCCGGATGTACTGGTTCCTCCCCTGCAGAGCCAGCAGAAATTCTGCGGCCAAGGCTCCCCTCTGGAGCAGACTCATCCGCCTCTGTCTCTGTTAGGAAAATTGCGAAAAGACTCACATTAGAATCTACATATTGGCACAATAGCATTTCAGAGTTGGTGACATCACAAGACTTACCTTGGCCAACATGAGGAGCCGCAAAGTCTGGCATGTCCGTATCCATGTTGGACACGCCAAACACCTCCACAGCCTGCACACACCCCTGTGCCAGCTCTTCTAAGTCTGTCAACTCCAATGACACAGGGGTGGGACCCCCACCTGTCCCCCTTGCATGCCTAGCCCTGTCGGCAAGTTTTTGCTTGAGACGATATTTGAAGTCTGCCCATCTGTGGAATGAAATTGGAACCATTATCCTTTTTTTTACAATGGGGTTTGTTTATAGGATGGGAAAGTGTTTACTTACCGCCGTTTGACATCCCGGGCTAGACGGACATAATCACCCACCCTATTGACAGCAACGGCGACCTCCTCCCACATTCTCCACTTCTGGCTTTGGCTCATATTCCTGGCTGCCTGGGGCAGGATGTCAACGCACTTCTGGATCAAAACCTCCATCTCCTTGCTTGTGAAATGTGGCTGCCTTTTGTTTTTGGCAGCTTTGGCGGGTTGACTGGGGCCAGCAGTCTCTTCCATGTCATCCTCCTCACCTATTTGGGTAAATATGCAGATTTAGCCACTTCACAACTTGACCAATATATTTGTTTTAAAATAATCATGGAGACAAAATGCATGAAGGCCTTACCGCCGGATTTTTGGCCATTGTTTCCCTGGTCTGAAGCCATGTTTCTGCTTCCAGAATGAAATCAACCAGAAATTCAATGTGATTTCGTGACGTATTTATACATGCGTCCTTTGTTTGCGGCCGCATCATTGATTGTGCGTCCCTATGATTCATCCTTAATTTGTGCGGGAAAATAAACACTATTTATGGCTTGGTGTGTGTGGAGTCGAGGTGGGGTTGTTGGATTGTTGGCGGTTAAGTTGTTTGGATTTGGTTGTTTGCGGTTGGAGGATTTGGCAGAGTTGGTTTTTTGTTTGTTTTTGCTACAGTTCTTTTGTTTTTCCGTT
Source organism: Taudactylus pleione (assembly GCA_031769625.1). Taxonomy (NCBI): domain Eukaryota; kingdom Metazoa; phylum Chordata; class Amphibia; order Anura; family Myobatrachidae; genus Taudactylus; species Taudactylus pleione. The sequence continues at coordinate 845,864 of JAUIMM010000951.1, forward strand.
CGCATTTTTTTCCTTTTTTCCACATCCTTTCCTGATTTGGTAAGTTTTGTGCAGTCAAATTTGTGGCCAATTGGTGTCTACTTCTGTTTTTTGGTTAGCTAATTTTTTTAACACTAATTTCATCTTTTTTAGTTTTTTTTGGCTTTCGGACCCAAAGACCTTTTTTTTGGAAATCTTATATATTCGAGTTGGGTAAGTCCATTTTTTGTCTTGCATTTGCGAATTAATTACCGCATTTTTGACTGTTGGTGTAGTGACTTGCATTTGCGAATTAATTAACGCATTTTTGACTGTTGGTGTAGTGACTTGCATTTGCGAATTAATTACCGCATTTTTGACTGTTGGTGTAGTGACTTGCATTTGCGAACTAATTAACGCATTTTTGGCGGCTTATTCATCATGTAAACCAGTTTTGCTTTTCCCTTTTCCATTTTTGGGGTCCATTTGAACCCTATTTGACGTACGGTGTGCAATGTCGTTTTCATCGATGGCCAAATGTGTGTTTCGGCTATTTTCTGTGTTGGCTTGCAACAATTTGAAAAACAAAAATTCACCCTCTAAATTTTTGATGTCTCATTTTTGGCTTTTTTACAGTTTATACGTATCATGGCATGTAAGCAGCTATGGATGGTATCAGAAAGCTAAGTTGTTTTTTGTTACTTTTGGGGTGGCTCAAAAGCCTTACATTGTAAACTTTGAATTTCAGGTAGATCTGGGGCGAATTGTTCTGGCCCTGCTCCCGGAAGACAACCAACCTCAAACTCGTCCCAGGCGTAGGCATCGTAGGCATGCAAGGCCCCAGATATTTCGAACACGTGTCACCCTTTTTGGAATGCCCGATGATGAGGTTTTAAGACGCTACCGTCTACCTCCCAAAATCATCATAGACACTCTCTCATTAATAGAAAGTGATCTTGAGCGGCAAATTGACAGTCCAACAGCAATACCACCACTGACGCAATTTATGGCGGTGTTACATTTCTGTGCCTCAGGATCGTTTCAAACAACGGTGGGAATAGTGGCGGGCATCTCCCAATCCTCCTTTTCCCGGATCCTGAGGGCAGTGATGGAGGCACTTTTCAAGCACCTCCATCATTTTATTAAAATGCCTTTGGATATGGGTGCCCTTAGTGTGGCCAAGGCCAATTTTTACCAAATAGCTGGCTTCCCACACATCATAGGGGTTGTGGATGGTACTCACATACCACTTCAGCCTCCAGCACGGCTGGAGGCAATATTTAGAAACAGGAAACACTATCACTCCCTGAATGTAATGGTGGTATGTGATGCCTCCCTCCAGATCCTGTCCCTGAATGCTAAATTACCCGGAAGTGCTCATGACTCCTTCGTCATCCGGCAATCAGGGATATGGCAGAAATTAACCAACCTACAAGCTGGTGATGCGTGGCTTCTGGGTAAGTGGAGACCTTTAGTACATAACAATGTTAAGCTTGATACACAGTGTTCCTGATGTGGTCTATTTTTGTTCACAGGAGACAGTGGATACCCTTGCATGTCCTGGCTGCTCACTCCTTATTTGGCTCCCACACCAGGGCCACAAAGTGCGTATAATTCCGCACTTACAGCCACCAGGCAAGTGGTGGAGCGCTGTATCGGCCTTTTAAAAGGCCGATTCAGATGCCTCCACTGCTCTGGTGGCGAGCTCATGTATGTGCCGGATATGGTGTCTAAAATTGTGGTCCTGTGTGGGATATTTCACAACATTGCCATAAGGAGTGGTGTCCCAATGCAGCCAGAGGATGCCTTACCTGAGGATGGCCCCCCCGAGGTTGGTCGAAGGTCAGTATGTGGGGGGGCCATACGCGATGATGTGGTGGCCAGATTTTTTAGGTAAGTTTGAACAAAACTCCAGTGTTTATACCTAATGTGTTTGTGTTTGTTTGCGAACATCTAATTTATTTTTATTTTTCTCACCATCTTCTGTTTGTTCACATAATCTTTGGCACTCCAACGCTCACTACTTCCTGCTACCCTTACCAAACCTGGATCTGGTCCTTTTGGGCATATATTCTGGAACCCATATCGCAACGCCATGTTTGTGGAATCATGTTGGCATGGTCCTTCGTCAACCAGTTCTTGATTTTGTGTTTTTATTTAATTATTTCTTGGTATGTGTTGTATTTGAATTTATCACTGTGTTTTTTTTTTGGGAGTGACCACTTTGTTTTCTCTGTTATGTTGTGAATAAATGTTTGGAGAGTGAAATGGTCTTCCTTTTTTGGGACGTTAACAGCAAGTGTAACCAGGTTAACACAAGTTACATTTGACTAAGGGGTAAACCAGTACTGACGCCAGTTGAGCTAAACTGAAATATGTTTTCAGCTTCCCAATCCACACCAAAAGGAAGCCTGGCCCAACCTTGGGATTTGTAAGATTGGCCTAAGCAGCTTGCGCACCAAGTAGGAACCTGGAAAATGTAGAAATATGTAATTGACACTACACCCAAAAAGGGAAATGACATTGTTACTGTTATGTGTTTCTTGTGTCTGTTTGACATACAAAGACAAAACACAATCTAACTTTTAAAAAAGGGAAATCCTTGCAGGAACAGTCTACTTATGTCATGCTAAACTATCTTGGTTTGGGTTTTTAAAAATGAGCCACAACGTAGATTTGTCTTAATAAATTTAATTGGAAAATATAACAAAAATAAAAAAACTACTGCCGAAGGAGGCCAGACAGCCGGTCGAGGGCCACCAGAATGCCGATGACATGTTGGCGCATCTGCCCCACAACATCCGCCACCTCTTGCCGACGCCTCTGTTCCTCTGTGGGTGAGAAAAGTGTGTGGGTTAATACAACAATAGGGAATCCACATAAAAAAAAAAAAACACAACCAAATCACTCCTAAACCCAAACCAAAAAAAAAAAAGGGGGGGCTGGCAAAAATACAAGGCCTAGGTACAAATTCCCACAGGTATGATATGTGTATGTTTAAATCACCAAGAAGAGGTAAAGGCAAACCTTCACAATCACCAAAAGTCAAGCCACAAAAACACGAAGAAAGGCACGACACATGATTACATACAAACAGTTTGTGCTTTAAAAAAAAATAAAAAAAAAACATACCGGGAGACAAAACGGGAGCTCCGGGCAAACCTCCATGATCCTCCTCGGAGGATCCGTCATTACCCAAAGAATGGGGAGGAGTTATGATGGACTCCGGGGAGGGGGTAATTGGAAGAGGGGTGGGTGGAGGAGAGGGGGAAGTGGGACGGAGGGGAAGGAGGCCCGACATTTCCGGGAGAGGGTCTGGGAAGGATGGGGAGGAGTGGGGAATAGGGGAAAGATTTGGGGTGGAGTGTTGGCTGGGGGTTGGGGATAGTGGCCGGGAACGCCGTCTGGACGGACGGTGACGGCGGAGTCTTGGCTGTCCCCCTAAAATATGTCAAAGAAATTGCGTTTAGTTTATGGACAAATCCGGGCACCAAAACTAAAAAAAAAAAAAAAAACAACAAATAAGCCAAATAGCAGTAGAATGAATAAATCAGAAATAGAGGGAAAACATGCACACGCAGATATGAGTACAAATAATAAATAGAACAGACAGGAAAACATGCACACGCAGATATGAGTACAAATAATAAATAGAACAGACAGTAAAACATGCACACGCAGATATGAGTACAAATAATAAATAGAACAGACAGGAAAACATGCACACGCAGATATGAGTACAAATAATAAATAGAACAGACAGGAAAACATGCACACGCAGATATGAGTACAAATAATAAATAGAACAGACAGGAAAACATGCACACGCAGATATGAGTACAAATAATAAATAGAACAGAGAGGAAAACATGCACACGCAGATATGAGTACAAATAATAAATAGAACAGACAGGAAAACATGCACACGCAGATATGAGTACAAATAATAAATAGAACAGACAGGAAAACATGCACACGCAGTTTGCCCCACAAACACAAACATTAAAACCACAATACATAACACTCACTTGCCAGGATCTGCATGCGAAAGCATGCCAGCAAGCGGGGCGTTCGCCGTTGCAGGTCGGACCACCTGCGCTCCAGCTGCCCGATGTTGCGGCGTGAGCCGAAGGACCGCAGGCGGGACCGTGCCTCCGCATACGCGGAGCGCTTCTGCCGGTTGGTCATGGGTTGAGGCTGGCTGGTGATCCGGCGATCCATGACCTCCGTAAGCACCAGCAGCTCGCGCCTGGTGAATGCGGAGGCTCTCATGATGGCAATGGTGTTTTTCTTAAAAATCATTTTTGATAAAGTGTGTAAAAATTTTCTGATTGGCTAATGTATTTTGGAAATTAACAGGAGCAATTTTATTGGTTAGTGTATGAGTCATGTGTTCGACAGGGCCAGAAATCTCTGGAGAGTTATGATAGGCTTGATGCAGTGACATGCGTAAGCAAATTTAAATAAAGAAATGAACCCAGGGAAATATGCGGGGATCCACAGCAATAGTACAATTGTTTAATTGTGGTTCACATGTTTTTTGAACAATAAAAGCGAATGTTTCATCCGTACGTATTCTGCGGGTAAACACAAACACGGACAAGAGTAAAGTTTCTTGCATTGTGTTGAAAAAAACAAACAATTAAGCTAATTGATACATTGATTGGCATGATACGATTGATGGAGGTAGGCAGAATAAAGGAGCAGGTAATCGACATCTGACAAGGCCACTTCCTGTTTATACTTGTGCGTGCGTTCCTTTCAAGCCATTTCGGGGATGTACGCTCGCTATTTCGTACGCTCGTTAGTTAGAGGAGGGGTCGTCAGAGTTTTGGGAGGAATTTTAGATGCGAACGAAAATACGAGCGAGCCATTGAATTTAAATATTTTTGTACGTACGCCTAACGTACGTGCGCCCGCTTGCGAGTGGGTCTGAATGAGGGCCTTTGTGTCTGAAAGAGTTTTTTCAACATAAAGATAAATCAAATACACCAATGGATGATTCTATTACCTCGTTCAAGAGAATCGTTTCCACTTTTGCTCCTCCTTCTCACAATTCCTCCATTAGAATGTTCTCCCATCTTATGGATGATTCAGTTCATAGATATCACCTAGCCCAACCCAAAATTTATCATAAATTGTCTCCCAATGAACAAAAAGATCTTAAATCGCTGTCACAGTATACAGTACAGATATAATCATCTGCCCTGCAGATAAGGGCGGAGCAATAGTGATTCAAAATATTGGTGACTAGAAACTTGAATTGGACTTACAACTACAGGACGTTGGTACATACGAAAAGTTGTCATAGGACCCTATGCAAACATACAAGAAGGAACTGGATACCATATTCCGCAAGGCAGTATTAGATGGTCAGTTAAGCCCTCATATTGTAAAAAAATTGGAAGAACCCTTTCTGAAGGTCCCTGTGATATATATTGTCCTGAAAATCCATAAGAATGCAGAAAAACCTCCGGGCAGGCCCATAATATCGGCAAATGACCCCCAGTATCAGCCCATAGCGCAATATTTGGTGGTATATTCAATTGGGTGCGAGGTTTAGCGAGGCTAAAACCGTGCACCCCTCGCAGCCAATTTTGGAATGCTGCATGTATGCGCGCTCCCGATACCTGCGGGATTTAATTAAAAAAACAGTGGACGCGGAGTTTTCATCAATGAAAACCCCAAGCCGCATACATTTTTTTTAAAAATCACTTACCAACCTAGCTCTCCGCGGCTCCCAGTGGCTTCCCCTCTCTCTTCTTACAGGAGAGGTGGCTGCTGGGAGTCCCGGGGGCTGATGGGAGGAGCAAGGGCTGCTGGGAGATGTAGTTCTCCCAGCGCCCATTCAAGGGGGGCCACACACACCACACCGGGGGTCACACACACACACTCATGCACACATACACACACTCATACACACTTACATACACCACACACACTGACATACTCTCCCTGCTGCAGAAGAGCCAGCTCCCGACGCTGGATGCAGAAGTAGATGCAGAAGACAGCGCTGAGGAAGGTGAGTAATTAAGGACTCATTAAGCTAATTGGATACTTCCAATTGCTTAATTAGTCCTCAGGGCGGGGTGCCGCATGGGTGTCAGAGCAAGTCCCGGTGATTTTTCCTAAAATCATCGATTTTAGGACAAATCACGCTTGCTCAGGAGATGCGTGAAAAAAAACCTCCTGGTGCGTGTTTTTTAAAAAACCACGCACCTAATAGAATAGCAAAAAACCCGCACCTGCAGGGAAAACCTCGCAGGTGCGGGTTTTTCTATTCTCACACACAATTGAATATGCCCCTTGGACCACTTAATCCAACCATATATAGCAATACAACCTACATATCTAAAAGATACCACTACTTTGCTAAAATGAATTAACAACTTAGATAGGGTACCAGACAACGTGATCCTGTGTACATTAGACGTTCAAAGTCTTTACACTTATACCACATCAGGAAGGTTTGGATACTGTGGACTCCTTTTTGTGCAATTGCTCCATTGACAAATTGGATATAGATTTATTCATCAAACTGTTGGAACTCACCTTGAGGAGGAACTACTTCATACACAATGGTGTCTATTATCAACAAACAAGTGGATGCGCTATGGGTTCGAATGTATCACCAGCATTTGCTAATATTTACATGTTCGCACAAGAACAAAAAATATTTTTTTCCTACCCTGACATATATCAAGACATTCTACTGTATACTCGTTACATAGATGATTTGTTGATAATTTGGAAAGGCTGAATAGATAAATTGGTATACGTTATTAACAACATTAATACAAAACCTTCTACCATCAAATTTACCTTTCAGTGCAGTGATTACAATGTTCACTATTTGGATGTTAGTCTTACCGTCAATAATAACCACTAGTGACCTCAGTATACACTAAGGATACTTGATTCCAGTAGTTTTCATCCACCTGCACTTAAAAGGGGCCTAGCCAAGTCTCAGATGATCTGGGTAGCCCGCATTACTAGTGATATTGAGAAAGTGGAGTCTGAGATTCACAAAATCATCCATAAATTTATAGAAAGAGGTTACGACCATACTTTATTGTCCAAACAAAAAGCGGAAGTATTAATACTACTGAGGAATCAATTACTAGAGTTCCATAAAAAACAGGGCTTGCAGTCGCAAATTCCTTTTGTATCGGAATACACTCTAGCCAGCCCAGTTATCTCCAGAGCCGCTAAATCTCTATGGCCTATAGTAGCTACTGACAGTGACCTTCCCATCTTCCGTAACTGTAAACCTCTGATTGGTTTTAAAAGAGGCCGAAATTTGAAGGATATGCTCATAAAAACAAACATTACTCCGCTTTTACTTAATAATAAGGACACTATGTATAAAAAACCTGGATGTTACAGATGTGTCTCATGTGTCACCTGTGGTTACCTAGAGGTGGGTTCTACTTTTAACCATCCCCATACAGGTAAAAAATATGAAATCAAACATGTGGTCACATGTTCCTCTAAATATTTTGTATACCTAATCACGTCCATGTGGCCTCAGTTACCTGGGTCAGACAACACGTATGTTCAAGGAGCGCATGGCTATGCATCTTTCCTCTATTAGGGCCGTGTTGTCTGGTAAGGAGTCTGACCAACCAGTAGCCAGACACTTTAGGGATGCTTGTCATCCTCTTTCTTGTCTGCGGTACAAAATCATATACCACGTTCCACCATTCACTAGAGGTGGTGACCGGGCTAAAAGACTGTTGCAGGTAGAATCAAGGTGGATACACCTTTTGGATACTATAGTGCCATACAAAAGCATTCACACTCACAACCTGGAATTAAAATGGATTGTTTGCAGGTGTGCATCATTTCATTCACAGAACATGCCTACAACTGTGAAGTTGTGTTTTTTTATATTTTGAATCAAACAACATTTAGGACAACATAACAGAAAACTTCAGCGTGCATAACTATTCACCCCCCTAAAGTCAGTACTTTGTCGAGCCACCTTTTGCGTCAATTACAGCTGCAAGTCGCTTTGGATAAGTCACTATGAGCTTGTCACATCTTGCCCCTGGGATTTTTCCCCATTCCTCAAGACAAAACTGCTCCAGCTCCTTCATGTTGGATGGTTCTACTTGTGAACAGCAATCTTCAAGTCTGACCACAGATTCTCAATTGGATAGAGATCTGGGCTTTGACTAGGCCATGCCAACACATTTAAATGTTCCCCTTAAACCACTCGAGTGTTGCTTTAGCAGTATGCTTCGGGTCATTTTCCTATCTCCATCCCAGTCTCAAATCACAGGCAGACTGAAACAGGTTTTGCTCAAATATATCCCTTTATTTAACACCATCCATCTTTCCCTCGACTCGAATCAGTTTCCCAGTCCCTGCTGCTGAAAAACATCCCCAGAGCATGATGCTGCCACCACTGTTTCACTGTGGGGATGGTGTTCTTGGGGTGATGGGATGTGTTGGGTTTGTGCCAGACATAGCATTTTCCTAGGTGGCCAAAAAGTTAAATTTTAGTCTCATCTGACCAGAGCACCTTCCTCCATACATTTGGGGAGTTGCCCACATGCCTTTTGGCTCAAATCGTGTTTTCTTATTTTTATCACTAAGTAATGGCTTTTTCTGGCCACTTTTCCATAAAGCCCAGATCTATGGAGTGTACGGCATATTTTGGTCACATGCACAGATACATCAGTCTCTGCTGTGGAACTCTGCAGCTCCTTCAGGGTTACCTTTGGTCTCTGTGCTGCCTCTCTGATTAATGCCCTCCTCGTCCGGTCTGTGAGTTTTGGTGGGCGGCCCTCTCTTGGCAGGTTTGTTGTGGTACCATGTTCTTTCCTTTTGATGATGATGGATTTGATGGTGCTTTGGGGGATTATCAAAGATTTGGATATTTCTTTATAACCCAACCCAGAACTGTACTCAACAACTTTGTCCCAGACTTGTTTGGAGAGCTCCTTGGTCTTCATGTGGGATGCCTCTTGCTTAGTGGTGTTGCAGCCTCTGGGGCCTTTCAGAATAGGTGGGTTTATACTGACAGATCATGTGAAACTTAGATTTCACACAGGTGGACTTCATTTCACTAATTATGTGACTTCTGAAGGTGATTGGTTGCACCAAAAGTTTTGAGGGGCTTCATAGCAAAGGGGGTGAATACATATACATATGCCAATTTTCAGAATTGTATTTAAAAAGATTATTTTTTAGATATATATTTTTCGTAACAAAAAAGGTAAAAAGCCAAGGGAGTGAATACTTTTGCAAGGTACTGTATATTTCCTAAAGGTCTAAACGATAAAATTGCTTGGAATGCCTTTATCTAATGTGTCCTTTTTCTGTGGTTCCATCCATACATTTGTTGGTAGAAGGTATTTATCCATATAGGGGTCATGTCTCCCCTGCAAGTTTTTCTTCCTTTAAATAGTAGAGGCTACCATGTTACCCATTTGTGTATGTAAATCTACTTTGAGTACTGTGTTATGGATATAATTGGATTCATATATTGAATGTGTATAGTGTTTCTTTATACCAGATATTTGTTTTTAATTGATGTATGTTTGTGCTTGTATTTCACTTAATTTCACTTTGCACTGTATTTTTTGCTGCATATAGATGCCTTTTGCACCTTAATGGCTTTGTTCCTTCTCCTCCAGGGTGCGCGTTGTATACATATGACAGCCTTTTTGACCCTCGAACGGCTTTGTATTAGACAGCATCCTGGGTTCCTATGGTTACCCGCTCTCTGACGTCGGCCGCAGCACCGCGCCCCATGATGTCATACTCCATGCGCCACTCTGCAAGAGGAGGAAGCCACATCTGTAATGGCTCACTATGAGACTAAGGCCCGTATTCAATTTGAGGCGAAAAGTCCGGATCCGCGATACTTTTTCGCTGATGACGTAATTTTCGCCTGTTTTGCTTTACCCCGTATTCAATTTGAAAGACTTTCCGGCTAAGTCGGAAAGTCAATGCAATGTAATAGGCAAAAAAGTTTTGCCTATGAATAGCAGGTTGGGGTTTTGGGGTGCAACGTTGTAGGAAACCCCCTGCAGCCTTCAGACAGTCCCCTAAAGATAAACTGTGTCAAAAAAAATAAAAAAAACACTTAAGAACACCCCAAAAAATCACTTTCATTTTATGGGCGAAAAAAATAAATGTTGGGTGACAAAGTTAAAAACTAGCGAACTTGACTCTGGGGGGGTCCCCAAGTATGTCCCAAGTGTTTTTTTTTATTGCAGGTGCTTGCGGAAGGTGGATTTTTCATGATTTTTTCAACTTCCCTTTAGCAACTTTTAAATATGCTGACCCCCATTTTCAAGTACCCCAAATTTGCTGGGATAAGTTATTTTCTAGAAAAAATACTCCTGAATACTATTCTGCACCACGTATAGAATAACGCTATTTAGCAGCTATTAAGCTTGTTTAAAAACACCAAATACCTTCAGCAAGCCAAATCGGTGGGTACCATAGGAAACCCCCATGTCAGAGCATCTTTTGGGGGGGGTGTCAGGCTTATTTCCCCAAATCTGACAGTACTTTCCGCTGGTTCAAGTTTCGCCGGGTCCCGTTTTCGCGTACTTTCATATTGAATACGGGTTAAAGCGGGCATGCGCGTGATACTTTTCCGCCTACAAAACAGGCGAAGTAGGCGAAAAGTCCGGGACGCGAAAAAGTATCGTGGCTCGGCTCAAATTGAATACGGCTCTAAGTCTCCTTATTTAAGGTAGGCACATGCACTATTTGTATCACTACACCCTGATGACAAGACTTGCCGGGCCTTGAAACGTTGGTTAATAAAGGATATTTGTTTACGAAGTCCGTGGGACTGTCGCCTGTTCCATTTTTATGGAGATTGGATTACTATATATATATATTGGTATATGTGTGTATATAAATATAGTGGTGTGTGTGTGTATGTATATGTGTATATATATATATATATATATATATATATACAGTGGCAAATGCAGGATTTCTACAGGGGGGTTTCCAAATGCTTGATTTTAGGGCGAGTGTGGCCAGTCCATGAAGAGGTCATAATTAGTACTTAAACAGCTGTAATATGCGTCATACATAGTGTATTGTGTGTCATAATTCCAGCATGTACAGGACCAGCGATCACAGTAAGCCATTAAATGCGGCCGTAGGGCCATCCTGCCTGAGCTGAATGTTTTATTTTAGATGTGGGCACCATTCCAGATCATTGGAGCAAGTTCAGGAGCCTGGAGGAGCAGCAAAAGAACCTAGCACTGCCCTGGACATATATGTACATATTGGGCTCTATAGCAGTGCATCCCTAACAGTACATGTTTTCCATATCTCCTAGTTGGTGCACAGGTTATTTATCACTGGCTGATACATGTTAAAAGATCCACAGGTGGTGCCAAATATTTCATTTGTGATACTGAGAATAAAATGCAGCACTAGTAAAATTCTATTATATTACTATTTCTATTGTGGTCATGGTGTGGGCTGGGGAGGGGGTTTCCAGGCAGACGGAAACCCCCCCTGCATTTGCCTATGATATATATATATATATTTAATGTAGCAGGAGGGCACAGTATATATATTATATAGTAGTGCACAGCAGCCGGCAACCCCTTCAGACTCAATTCCCTCCCCTCTATCCACAGCAAACACAAAGGTCATCAGACAACCCATCCCCCCCCCGCATTTCACACAGACAGGCTATCAAACACCCCCCCTCCCCCCCAGCACACAATTAACAGTGGTCATCAGACATCCTCTCCCCCCAGCACACACCGACAGCGGTCATCAGACACCCCCTCCTCCAGCACACACTGACAGCGGTCATCAGACAACCCCCTCTCCCCCAGCACACACCTACAGCGGTCATCAGACACTGCCCCTCCAGCACACACCGACAGTGGTCATCAGACACCCCCCCTCCAGCACACACCGACAGTGGTCATCAGACACCCCCCCTCCAGCACACACTGACAGCGGTCATCAGACACCCCCCCTCCAGCACACACCGACAGTGGTCATCAGACACCCCCCCTCCAGCACACACCGACAGTGGTCATTAGACACCCCCTTTGCCCCCAGCACACAACAAAAGCAGCCATCAGACATCTTTTCCCCCCAGTACACACTGACAGCGGCCATCAGACATCCTCTCCCCCCCAGCACACACCGACAGCGGCCATCAGACATCCACTCCCCCCAAGCACACACCAACAGCGGCCATCAGACATCCTCTCCCCCCCAGCACACACCGACAGCGCCCATCAGACATCCTGTCCTCCCAGCACACACCAACAGCGGCCATCAGACCTACCCCCGCAACCCGCACAGACAGCAGGCATCATACATCCTCTCCCCCTCACAACATGCACAGACAGCGGCCATCTGACCCCTGTTCCCCATCGCAGGCTCTGGCTCCCCCTACCTTTTCTCCCGGAAGTGGTCACACTGAGTGACCAGCACACGGCCGGCTACCGCTCCAAGATCCCTTCCCAGCTGGCTGTAGCCTCCCTCCCGGACAGCGGCTGTCCGACCCCCTGTTCACCATTGCAGGCTCCGGCTCCCCCCTACCTTCTCCAGCAGAAGAGGTGATACTGAGTGACCCAGCACACGGCCGGCTACCTCTCCAGGATCCCTTCCCAGCTGGCTGTAGCCTGCCTTACAGCCCAGCACTTGTTAAGCTAGGGAGGGAGGCAGATGCCGCTGCTGGCCATGCAGGGACGCTGGAGCAGTAGCCGGCAGGGAATAACACTACAGAGCTGCGCATGTGCAGAAAATACAAACAAAATTACCACATCAGCACAGTTTGCCGGGACAGGCTGTTTTCGCTTCACCTGTCCTGGGAGCAAAATTAATATAAATAAGGCGATGTTAAAAATGTGATGCAAAGTGATAATTAAGTAAAGTAAAAATGATGTTTATTAAAAATCCCCCTTAGTGAGAATCATCACTGGCAAAATTCTTCTTGATTTTATTATTATTATTATCATTTATTTATATGGCGCCATAAATGTTCCGCAGTGCCTTACAAAGTACATAAACAAGTTGTAGACAAGCGACTTACAGAACAATACAATACAGGACCAGGACATGGATTATATATATTGCTACATTAGCGACCATAACACCCAGATAAGCAACAGAGCATAAGCAACCAAGTGTTAGGTGCCCTAGTGGGGAGTAAGAAGTAGATGAAACTAAAGTAGGGAGAAGTATAAGAGGGTAGAGGGCCCTGCTCATAAGAGCTTACATTCTAAAAGGGGAGGGGGAGACAAACAGGGGTGACACAGATGGGGATGAAGGTGTATGTATCAGGGAGTTAGAATGACAGCTGGAAGGCTTTGATGAAGTAGTGGGTCTTGAGAGCCTGTTTGAAGGATTGCAAAGAGGTAGAGAGTCTGATGGGGAGTGGGAGAGAGTTCCAGAGGTGGGGAGCAGTGCGGGCAAAATCTTGGAGGCGGGAGTGGGAGGAAGTAATCAGCTGGCTTGAAAGGCGGCGTGCATTGGTTGAACGAAGAGAGCAGAGAGGAGAGTGAAGGGAGATGAGATCAGAGATGTATATGGGGGAAGATTGGGTGATTTCTCATTATGCTAGACTCCTCGAATCTCTGTGCAGAATAGTGGAGGTATTGCTGTAATAAAACTTATACAGTATGTTCTTTATCACAAATAGACGGTTCAAAAATTTTTATTCAACAGATGACACAAAATACTGTAGGTGGTTGCAGCATCTTATTGCTAGGAGTAGAGTCCCAAAATACATAAGTCAGCTCCATGTAGTTTTTTTATGCCATTATGAGAGTGCCATGTGAGCCAGCCATGTTGAGCGCAATGAAAAATTACTTACAATATAAGCTGTATGGATAGATCCATGTGAAGAACTGTACATACTATTTAGGTACATTAGGTTTTATTAAGAGTCACTGGGGAAAATTTACTAAGCGGCGGTTTGACTGCAGTTTCTATTCTATTCTAAACCCTGGCGGTTTGGTGGCGGTTTCTATTCTATTCTAAAACCTGGGGGTTTGGTGGCGGTTTTGCAGCGGTTTCTAAATAACAGCCCTGTTCTATTCTATTCTAAAATGTGTTTTGACTTTGATTTGGCGGCGGGTTTGCTTGCTGCAGATTTACTAAGGCCAAAACAGCTGCAAAACTGCCATCAAAACAGCCACCAAACCGCCGCTTAGTAAATTTTGCCCAATGACAGTACAGTACTAGCGAAAGACTTGATTCTGTACTTTTACTGTACCATATTACTGTTCTAAAACTGTACTTTTTTATGTTTCACAGAGCAACTGAGATGGCTGGTCCTTTGGGTGCGGGAGGCGGTCATTCGAATTTTTGATTTGATTTTATATTATTTTTAATTTCCTAATTTTTTTTGATTTTGCATTAAACTTTTATTGTTTTGAAACTGTTTTGCATATTTTTTCATTAGTATTAAAGCAGTACTTGCATGAAGTTTATATTTCTAAATATACTATACTATAAATATATACTATACACTAAATCTAAATATATTTATAGCGTGCATACATGTGTGCATGTAGGGATGCAGTAAATAGACCGGTGGACGAGATACCGCCAGTCTTGACTGCAGAAGCCCAGCACGGGACTTAAGATAGGCGTCGAAATAACGAAAAGAATACTGAACGCTAAAGGACACCAGCCCGAATGAGGTAAGTCCGGAGTGCCCTTAGAAATAGCTGCGAGGGGGGGAGGTTTAGGGTTAGAGTTGGAAACCCCCGGGGGTAGGTTAGGGTTATGCACCCCCGTGAGGGTTAGGTTTAGGATTACAGTAGGTTTAGACACTTCCGGGGGGGAGGTTAGGGTTAGACAATAAAGGGGGATGTTAGGGTTAGACACCGCTAAGGGAGGGTTAGGGGGGGAGAGGGGTAGGGCTAGGGTACTTACGTTCTCCCTTCTGGCTGCCGGCGTACTTCACACCCATTCCATGTGTACATGTATGTTTTAATAAACTTTAACTTTTTATGGTGTATGTCTTATGTTAATTTTAATATTTATTTTGCTGTGGAACTACAGGTACCAGCGGTTCCGTAATGCCCCGCATGCTGGTACTTGTGGTTCTCCAAGTACTAGCATTTGGGGGGAAGCTTGCTGGGACCTGTAGTTCCAAAGCAAGACAATATTTGTAACTGTTAAAAAAAGAATAATATATATAATAAAAATAAAAAATAAAAAAAAATAGTCCAATTTCAGTTCTCAAACCTGGGATGCCCACTCTTCAAAGCGGTGCCACAAGTTAATACGCAGAGTCAGTTTCTAATCCTGGGACCACTCTGTGACTCAGACCCCACTATTAGTTTCTAAGATATGCATTTATTACAGTTTCTGTCTGGGACAATGCACAGTCAGTTTGTAATATAGAGACACATCTTTCTGGGTTGACTTTCTAGTTCAGTGATGGTTTTATGCACCACTGTTAAGACAACACTACAAGTTACTAAAACATGCCATCACGTATTCTGCAGTGCCGCAGCGACCAGCACATTAGTTGTCCTAGCAGATGGTGTCATTGGTAATGGTCACCATTCTTTGCCATTTCAGGACACAAGGGCAAACCTTGAGCTCACTGCTTAAATGGCTAACAAAGCATATTTTATTATGGTAATGAAAGGCTCTTACTTGCTTTGGAGGAATGGACCTGATGCACTGTGCGTGACTTCCGACCGGCTCCACTGGGCTTGCGCTGTACTATGAGCCTCCATACGCCACAGCATAGCGTGACTAGCAGGGCGCTACATGGCATATGGAGCGGCTCCATTGGGCATGTGCCAGAGATCCCACGTGCAACCCCCGCAGCTGGCTGCCACCACAGCGCCGACGTGCTGACAGTGCCGCAAGTGTGCGGATTAAAATGCAGAGTCAGTTTATAATACAGAGGCCCCACTTTTAAACAGACCAACTACTAGTTTCTACAGTCATGAAATCACTATAGTCTGGGATGCAGTGTGTGACTCCCAACCCACTGGGCATGCGCAGTACTACGAGACTCTAAACGCCATAGCGCAATTAGCAGGGAGCTACTTAGGTACTGTATTGGAGTTCCCTACACCACTTTCTACACGTGTGGATCTGGAGTAATATCCAGTACTGCTACTGAGGAAGCTGTGGGACCTACCACAGCGAAACGCATTTCGCACCCCACTTCATAAACAGCACTTGGATTTCTATGTAGACTTGTTTCCAGACCAGCACCATTCATCATTTTCCAGTTTTTTTCTTCCTACGTCAACATGCCAGTGCAAGAATATCTGCATTACTTTCAGGCTGTGGACATTTAATGAAGTCTGGTAATTATAAAAGCTGGATATTACTCCGGATCCACACGTGTAGACCAGTGACTGTTGCTTCATTGTTGCTATAGTGCATATCTAATATCACCTCAAGCGAGACTACCTTTTGAGAATAATTCTCATATTAACTTCATATTTAAACAGTTTCATCCATCAATTCATATGGATATTTCTTTCGGATTTCTTCTGGATTGTTATTAATTTTTTTCAGTATATTTTCTGAATTCATCCATTATTAATTTATTTATTCATTCATTCAATCAACATTCAGAATTTTTTATTTATTATTTTTTTATTTGTATTATTTTTGTTTTATTATTCTACAATATTCAATTGTTTTTTATTCATGTTGTTCCTATTGTGAAATGTAATATTTATGGAATGTACCTTTTAACATATTTTTATTACATTAAATTGACATTTTTCAATCAAGCCGTATAGATACAAGTTCTCAATTATAATATACTGAGATCCTATAGATTCCACTTACCCTCTCCTATTTTGATACCATACATCTTTCCTGATATATTTATTATTATTTTTTTTGCATCAGCATATCATGATACTTATGTTATAATAATAAGTTCCTAGCGCTGTTCATATATTTTTTTCGTTTTCTTTGTGTAGTTAGGAGTTGACACCTCCACTGAACTAGCTGCTTGTTGATAGCGCCGTACTGATATTTTCTTTCTCTTCTTTTAATATATATAATCCCTGAACTAATTGCAATAATGACAAGGGATGATCTGGATATTGTGGCTATTACGGAGTCATGGTGCAATGAAAGTAATGACTGGGACATAGCTATACCGGTACATACTTTATTTAGGAAGGACAGAATGGGAAGAATAGGCAGAGGAGTAGCAATGTATGTCAAGGAAAGCATAAATACTACGTTAATACATAGTATTGAAGAAAAAAACGAGTCCCTTTGGGTGACTATAGAAACAGGGGAGAAAGTGATTCTTCGTATTGGGGTGATTTACAGATCACCAGGTCAGGAAGAGGAACTGGACAATAAACTACTGCAGGACATCACTAAAATGGCATTAAAAGGAGAGATTATAATCATGGGAGATTTTAATCTACCCGATATAAAATGGGAGGTGTCTGTGGCAAGTTCCACGTGAAGTAGGGACATCCTGAATTCATTGCACGGAGCCTCCCTCCAGCAATTGATGAGGGAGCCCACTCAGAAAGGCGCAATATTAGACTTAATACTTACAAATTGAGACAGAATATCTGATATAAAAGTGGGTGAAAACCTGGGATCCAGTGACCATCAAGCAGTATGGTTCAGAATAAAGACAGATACTGACTCACCCCATACAAAAACAAAGGTGTTAGATGTTAGGAAGGCTGATTTTGCAGGGATGGGAAGATGTGTAAGCGAATCTTTGGCAGAGTGGAGGAACTTGAAAGGAGTGCAGGAGAGGTGGGAAAATGTAAAAAGTGCAATATTAAAGGCAACAGACCTTTATATCAAAAGGGTTAGGAAAACCACAAGGAAAAGGAAGCCAGTGTGGTTTGGGAAAGAGGTAGCAAGTATTGTGAATGCAAAAAAGATTGCCTTTAGGAAATACAAGCAGATGCAAAATAATGAGGACAAAGAGGAGTATCTTGTAAAACAGAAGGAGGCTAAGGAAGTAATCAGAAGTGCAAAGGCAAAAGCTGAGGAGAAAATGGCACAGTCAGTGGGTAAAGGGGGCAATTTTTTTTTTAAGAATATAAGCGAAAAGAGAAAGACAAAAGGTGGAATAAAAAGACTAAAGATAGAAAGAGGGAGGCTTGTTGAGGGAGACAATGTAATAGCTGATCATCTTAATAATTATTTTTGTTCAGTGTTCACTACTAAAAGAGAGGGAAAGGGGCCACAGTAAAGTTGCAGGTGTGATCAGAAAAATGAGTTAGGAACAAGCACATTTACAGAGAAGATCCTAACAGAACTATCAAAACTGAAAGTGGATAAATCAATGGGGCCAGATGGGATACATCCAAGGATACTAAAAGAGCTTAAAGGGGTGCTGGTAACACCATTAACAGAATTATTCAACCAGTCAGTAGCTACTGGAGTAATTCCAGAGGACTGGAAAAAAGCAAATGTTGTCCCACTGCACAAAAGTGGAAGCAAGGAAGAGGCAAGCAACTACCGACCAGTGAGCCTTACATCAGTAATAGGGAAATTGATGTAAACACTCTTAAAAGAAAGAGTTTTAGATTATCTCAAATCCAACAATTTGCAGGACCCAAACAGCATGGATTTACTGGGGGGAGATCATGTCAAACAAATCTTATTGACTTTTTTGACTGGGTGACTAAGGAAATAGATAAAGGGGGGCCATAGATATAGCTTATCTAGACTTTAGTAAGGCTTTTGATACTGTTCCACATAGCAGACTGTTAAATAAACTGGAAAGCATGGGATTGGATACAAAGATAGTTGAATGGATAAGATCATGGCTGCAGGATAGGAAACAGAGAGTTGTAGTAAATGGAGTGCAGTCTCAAGAGGGAAATGTTACCAGTGGAGAACCTCAGGGATCTGTACTTGGACCAGTGCTTTTTAATATCTTTATTTGTGACATTGCAAATGGTATTGAAGGGAAACTATGCCTTTTTGCAGATGACACAAAGGTATGCAACAGGTTAGACACACCAGGAGGGGTAAAACAAATGATTGATGATCTAGGTAGACTAGAGGAATGGTCAAGAACATGGTAACTACAGTTTAATGCCAAAAAATATGCAAGATCATGCACTTGGGTCTCAAAAATCCAAAGGCAAAATATAGTATTACTGGCACTATATTGGAAAGTACTGAAGAGGAAAGGGATCTAGGAGTCACTATTTCAGGTGACTTAAAGGCAAGCAAACATTGTAACAAAGCAATGAGGAAGGCAAGTCAGATGATTGGTTGCATAGGGAGAGGAATCAGTAGCAGAAAGAAAGAAGTGATAATACCACTGTATAGGTCATTGGTACGTCCTCATCTCAAATACTGTGTTCAATTCTGGAGGCCATATCTCCAGAAGGATAGTAATACATTAGAGACTGTACAAAGAAGGGCAACTAAAATGGTGCAAGGTCTACACCACAAAACGTACCAGGAAAGACTAAAAGATCTTAATATGTATAGTTTGGAGCAGAGAAAGGAAAGGGGGGACATGATAGAAACGTTCAAATATATAAAGGGTTTTAACAAGGTAAAGGAAGGAGACATTCTTCAAAGAAAGAGAAGTGTTAGAACAAGAGGACATGTTCTAATACTGGAGGGTGGTAGGTTCAGGGGAAATTTGAGGAAAAATTACTTTACAGAAAGGGTAGTGGACAAGTGGAATAGCCTCCCATCAGAGGTGGTAGAGGCTAAGACAGTAGAGCAATTTAAACATGCGTGGGATAGACATAAGGATATCCTTCAAAAGAAGTAAGTATTAATAAGGTTTGAGGTAATAATATGTTTAAAAATGGGGCAGACTAGATGGGCCAAGTGGTTCTTATCAGCCATCAAATTCTATGTTTCTATCCCATCTCATTGAAAGCTGTGCGTGCGTCTCATTAATGTATAGTATCGGTTATACCATCATAAGAACACGGCAAGAACACTACTGTACAGTTATGTACAGTATGTGTACTGATTTGCGTCCCGTTCTTAGAGCTTACGTGATATTAAAAAGATTGGCTGTGCGAACATGCAATATGCAAATACACTGCGTGAATGTGATATCCATCCAATTTAACAGTATGGTATTCAGTACAAATTACATCAGTGGAGCACTCGCCACCCAACGATTAAGTGGTGTATTACGTGCTGTAGCGTATCTTTCATTGAAGAATACCACGGTACGCCAAAATACAGCAATCACGTAACATTCCATGATGCAACACAGAGGCCTAAATGGTGCGCTATGAGCAACAAACTAGCTGGGCCCATCTGTAGGTAAGGTCAGATGTCGTCATCCCCATCATTGTGTGCATCCTCCTCTTCTTCACATAATATTAATTCGTCCCCGCTGGAATCCACCATTACAAACGCTTTTGTATTATTTTTACTTAATTGCTGGTAAAGGACTTCCTCAAGGAATTTATAATTCATTTTGATGAAAATTTGGGGAAGTAATCTCCTACGCTGATCGCTGACAAGGTTCCCAGCTGTGCTGAAAACTCTTTCAGAGTACACACTGGAGGGTGGGCAACTTAAGTACAGCAAAGCCAGTTTGTGTAAGGGACTCCAAATTGCCTCTTTTTCCTGCCAGTAGTGAAATGGACTATCTGACATATAGGAAATAACTGATGAGTGTAAGCGCTCCCTAAAAACTTGATGTTACAGAAAAGCTGCTTCCAAAAAATGAAGGATGTGCAGATACTTCAACAGATATATTAAAAAGGGATAATCGGCTACGCTTTTCAATAACAAATAGAAAATTTAATTCATATAAAATTGATCACAATGTAATAAAATTCTTATAAACATTTAAAACAATTAAACTCTTCAACAAATGTAGAACATTTTCCACATGAATAATGTATAATTCAATGCAATACAGTCAATATTATAATACCTATATATATATTGATTCTATTATAATAAAAATTCAATTAAGCAACATAACTGATGTAGTTCTTGTCTATTTTAATAGACATTGTAGAACAGCTGTGCTTGTGGCAGTATGTGGTAAGTGAACAGCAGCTGGAGGCTTGTGGTTTTATGCAGGCATATATTATAAAATTGTCTATATATGTGGGAGTGAGCTCACACGTTTGTAGTATGGGATTGCAGCATCTGTGAGATATCCTGATGAGTATACCATTGAGGTGCAAGAAAATATTACTATGCACACTTCTGTGCTGGTACCATGTGACAAATGATTCTCTTCTAATGTATAATCAGCACAGGGAATAGTCTGGTAAATCACCACATGGAGTGTAGCAGGGTCCTGTAGCAGGATATCCCGTAAGCGAACTCACCAATCCACCAGTGTGTATGTTTTGACTGATGGGAGCGCTGTATGGCTCTACCTCAATCTGTGAGGCAATGGTTGGGAGTGCTGGGCGGCTCTGCCTGGATCCGTAGGACACCCGATGTAAATGTGGTGTCAGCTGGGACTGCGGGGGTCACTTGGTTGGAAGCTGTAATCAGGTCTTAGCATGGAGGACTCCTGTGTCTGGTATATGGATCAAGTGGCAACAAGAAGGAAGGGGGGAGGGTTCCTCCAGAGGGTATATGCCCGCTTTGTGGTCTGCAGAGTCTCCTCGTGCTGTAATGATATTAACTCTGCCGTGGTGCTGCAAACTCAACGTGTTTCTGTGTCATTAGGCACCTTTGTCAGGAGCAAATTTTCACACGCTGGTCAGTATTTTTATGAGGTGATGAATAATTTGCATAATTAAGACCATTTTCAGCTGTGAACAAAGACTGAGACTGAGAAAAAAATAATTCCTTTTGGAATGCTCTGTTTTGTAAGAGATTAGGAAACATTGTTTCTGTCTTAGATATTTGTAAAAATATAACAATCATTCTGCTTTTTGTAACGTTGACTCTATCATTGATACATCTATTTCTACTAATAATTTCAATATTATAACTGTATAAATGTGTACATATGAAAGGTTGCATACACATAGTTAAAATATTTTTTCCCTCATAATACAATGATCTTTAAATGTAACATTAATACCACACATTTAAGTTTTAGGACCACAGGATATTATACAACTTTATATATAAATCATGGTAATATTATTACTAAATTATAATATGAATCTGTAAATATTTTCTTTATTGCTATATGTTACGCTTGAATGAAAGCGTAACTCATATCACTCTGATAATGAGAGGATTTGTAAATAGATAAAGCCACAGGTTGGTTTCTGTCTGAGAGATATAGGAAGAGATTGGTCTATGAATATTCTGGATAGTAATATCATTGATAATTAGAATGTTTGAGAGGTCCCAATATCCGGGAAAGAAAAGACACTTTCTAAATAAATCAATGATATGACTATATTAAAGAGATGCTCAATATCAGCTATATTGATGAGTATATTGTTAACAAAACATGCACACATATACCCACATGTACACATATACACATATGCACATTATTAAAATTACCCCCTAGGAATTACAGAAAAAATTATTTCTATCCATCCATTGTGCATATTGCTATATATACCTAATAGAGAGGTTGATGCACTTGCATCTTTTCCCAGGATCGAGGTGTGGACAAGAAGGATCCTATGATAACCCACAGGGAACTGTGGTAATTAGCTCGCAGCTAAATGTCAAAATCTACCTCTGCCATTTCATTTAGACCCTCGGGATGTAAGGTGCGTATTTTGTGAATCCAATATGTCTCTTGGAGGCAGAGAAGAGAAAATCTGTCTCCTCCTCTGGTGGTATGAGGGATCTGTTCTATACCTATGGCATGTATACATTTAAATTCTCCATTGTGTTCTTCCATACAATGTCTTGATACCGAGTGTTCTGTTTTCTTGTTAATAACGTTCCTTCTATGTTCAAGTAATCTTTCTCTTAACCTGTGAGTGGTGCGTCTGATATATTGCGCACCACAATCGCATTGTAGGAAATAGATTACATAGATTGAGTTGCAGTCAATAAAGGATTTGATCGGAAAAGATTCTTGAGTGACCGATGATGTATATTGTGTGACCCTATGTACAATGAATTGACATGTGATATATCTATTTGAACCACATTTGAAACAACCTAAGATTTATGTGGGTAGCCAAGTTGTCTGATTTGTTGTGTCCAACTTAGTTGGCTTGAAAAAAGATGGTGCCAAAAAATGACCCATATTTTTTACCTTTTTAAATATCACTCTTGTACCTGAGGTGATATCTTGTTTTAATAGTGGATCCATCAGTAATTTCTATGTAGACAACGTAATTGTCCCGCGGGTATATTTTGTAACCACTTCCTGTGGTGATTGCTTTTGAAATGGATGAAATTGTGAGTATCTGTTTAATTTTGAAAGGTGCAGGTTGATATTTCATTATTTTATACAGAGAGGGTAATATCTAGAAAACTCACAGAGTGTGTACTAAGGATACTGGTGAAGGTGAAATTGAAGGGATTGGAGTTTAAAAATTGGATGAATAATTCTGCAGACTCCTCATCTCCATCCCATATGAAAAAATGGTCATCTATGTATCGCCCGTACAGGACCAGGTTTGCTATGAAGCCAACCCCCCAAATGAGGCTCTCCTCACACAATATTACCTATATAGAGATTGGCAAAGCTCAGAGCAAATCTGGTCCCCATGGTTGTACCGCATGTCTGTAAGTAATGTTGGTTATTAAAAATGAAAAAATTGTGAGTATGAAATGAATTCTGTCTATTATAAATGTTTTGAGATTCAAACTGATGTTTGGATCTGTTTCAAGAAAATGTTTAGTAGCTTTGATGCCTAGGTGATGTGGAATATTAGTATATAGTGCCTGTACATCACAGGTGAGAAATTTGTATGTGGGTAACCAAGGTATGGACCGCATCATATGTATAAAATGTGTAGTGTCCCTAATATGTGATCTGAGGGAACTGGCTAAAGTTTGAAGGTGTGAATCGACAAAAAAGGATAAATTGGCAGTTAATGATCCTATGCCCGATATGATAGGGCATCCTGGGGGGTTGGTAGTGGATTTATGCACTTTGGGGAGATGGTACTACGTGGTGATCACCGGGTAGGGGGGACTGTCTGACATGCCTATTTGGATGCTATCTCTTAACTAATCATCCACCATTCTCCACCATTGTAGGCAATTCTTTCAGACCCAACCAGGTGTCATGTCGCTGAATGTCGCATGGTTTCTGAATGTCAAAAATGTCCTGAAATCTTTTGGGCCACCGAGAGCATCTCCTGCATGCCCCTGTCATTTTAAAAAAAATGTTGTACCACCAAATTCATTGTGTGAGCAAAACATGGGATGTGTTTGATTTCGTGCACATGTAATGCTTGCACATTGTCAGAAATCACACATCCCGAGGAGAGTCCAAGTGGGGTAAGCCATTTTGCAATGATTTTCCTGAGGTTTTCTAAGAGGTTCTCAGTGGTATGCCTCTTAGTGAAACCGGTGATACACAGAATAGCCTGCCTCTGAATGAACTGGCATTTGTTAGATGCTGCTGCTGCTGTTTGGACTGTTGGAGGAAATACACCTACCCAGTGGGCTGTCACAGTCATGTAATCTTTAGTTTACCCTGTCCCAATTGTGGACAGTGGGCACAACGGCATTTTGGAGGACATTAATAAGGTTTTTTTAATGTCCTTGTACAGATTGGAAATTGCTATTCTAGAGAAGTGGAATCTAGAAGGGACATGGTAGCAGGGGCACAGGACCTCAAATGACTAAAACCCACTGTATTAATGGCAGGTATACTAGATGCACATCTAATACCAGCATAGCAGTTATGGCATCAGTAATCCGCTGTGCAACTGGGTGTCTGCTGTCATACTTGCTCCCCAATGCAAAGGATTGTTTGACAGTCAATTGTTTGGTTAAACTAAAAGTAGCCTTCTTCTTGGTCCCCTTCTGGGATGAAAATCCACTCACAGCAACAGCAGCAACAGCAGGTGTAGCATTCAAGGATCATTCTGAGGAACCACGGATAGGAGAGGAGTCAGTCATTCTTATGAAATTAGATGCAGGACTACTTCCGATCACCAATGAGGATGTTGATGATGATGCAGGTGTTGGTGGTGGAGATTGCAGGCACTTGGATCCAGAGAAAAGGAAGCAGCTAGGTGACACTGGACTGATTGTTGTTAGGTTTTTTGCAGCCAAAGTTTCTGATGAATGTGCTACAAGTGACGTAACAGGAAGGAGGTTCCTAGATGGTTAAGGTCCTTACCTCTACAGTTACTCGGCAACGGTTACAAATGGCTTGGCAAAGGTTATCCGGATTTGGGTGGAAATAATTACACACATGAGAAGTGGATTTTTTGGTCCTTTGCCCAGGCATGGCAACAATGGGATTTTTCCCACCATGTGCAACAACTGTTGCCTGATTTACAGTTTTTACACAAACATCCTCGGCATCAACATCCTCATCATCTTTGTTGTTATTGCCAATTACATAAATATCCTCCATACCCTCCTGGTGCAATTCCACAGAAGCATCCTCGATTTTTACGTCAGCATGTTGAATTGTGCTGCTCATCCCCACATATGCAGAGGACACACAAATGGTGGAAGGATGATCCTCTTCAAGTACAGTATTAGAAAGGTCAGGCTCACACAGGGCAATGGCAGACAAACTTGAACTCTCCTCGGGGATCTGTGACTTTTTGGAGCACACAGTTGATTCCGGTGTCTTACTCGTCTTGACAATTCTAATTTTTTTCGTACCTCCCCTACAAGCAGAAGGGCTTAAATCATTACAACTAGAGCCACCAGTCATAAATAAAGGCCAAGTCCTTATCCTTTCCTTACCACTTCATGTAGTGAATGGCATATTGGCAATTTTTGTTTCTCTAAAGTTGACTTTAGATATTTTTTTTTTAAAGGGTAAAAGTTGATTTTACATGGCCTGACTTAAGCCCTGGGGCATTGGCCTTCATAGATGACGTTGGCGGCCTTGTATCGTCATCATGACTGCTACTGGCAGCTAAAAGACTGGTATGTGGTTCCTGCTCTCCTGTCATGTGACTGTCCTCCATACTTGCTGTGGTCTTGCAGCAGTGTCACCAAGCAATTATAGTGCAGCTAAGTTATGGCTAACGCACACAACCACACACACAAAAAACACTTTTAAAACTGGGGAAGAGAACCCCTGAACGAGGCACCAGCCCCTTGATAAACAACACAGACAGCACCCCTGCGCAGCTACATTGTTGATAAGTGCAGCTAACACTCACACATAGGGGGAATGGGGCACAGGAGACCCACAGGTGATGGGCACTGATGGGCATGTGTGATCGCTCAGCAGAAAAGGCTGAGACACACTCCCCCTGCTAGATTTTACAGAAGCTTACAGATGGCAATCCCAACTAGAATAACAGATAGGTTGGGAAGGATGAAATCCCCATAATTCCTGTAACCTAAGAACAAATTAGAAAGGAGACTATGTTGATGCAGAAACAAATATGTTTACTAGAAACAAGCAAACTGTAGCATAAGGTAATCTGGAAAGCAACTACGAATAATGGAAGAACAATCTAATATGTTGCTTTGAAACTGGAACATAGTCTTAAACTTCTGTGGACTTCCTGTGACTGTAGAAGATAAGGGTAAAGCTCTTTCTGATCCTTAATTAGCTGGGACTGCTGCTGCTGCTTCTTCTGAACCTTGAAAGTAAAGGAGAGGTCAGCTATAAATAATGACTGACATTAGACCTTAAACCAGCAGACCTAGCAAGGTATAGTGTGGGTTGGGTGGGAGCTGTTGTTAGGTGGCAATCCTATTCCCTAGAACAAAGAGAGTTTGCAGATCATAGATTCCTGCAAACTAGTGTTTGTTCATCGGGAGGCTTGCCACCTAGCAACAGCTGGTGGGTAGACTACCACATACCTGGTTGTTGCTCTAAAGAATCTATTCTTTGCGTATCAGACGGCCTCCAATAGTGTTTAACGAAGGTATGAGTGGAAGAACAATGAGCGGATTGCATTATGGACTGTAATGGCAAGCCCCTAGCTGCTGCCTAAGGGAGTGACCCTTGAATTGGGAGGTGTCTATCCCTGAACTCCACATAGCGGAAGCTATCTAGTTTGTGGAAGGCCTGGCTGGATGAAAGGGTTTACAGCAAGTGATAAAGAGTTTAGAAATGTTGTCTCTCAGTAGGGCTGTGAGTGTTAGGTAAGTAGATAAGCAGTCTACTATGCAAAGATCCAGGTCAGACTGGTCTCTGAGTAGATTGAACTCTACCAGAGGGGTCTGAATGGAACTGATCTTTGTGTGTCCTCTCAAAACAATATGGAACCCAGTGGAGTGGGTGTCATCCAGGGTTCATATGTGTGTAATAAAGAAAGTTTGGCTCCTCTGGCTGTAAAACTGCCAGAGCTAGAAGTAACGCAGGAGATCAGCGTGTGAACTGAATACTTGAATACAGTAGATCAGTGTATGAAGTTAATACTTGAACACAGGAGATCAGCATGTGAACTGAATACTTGAACACAGGAGATCAGCGTGTGAACTGAATACTTGAACTCAGGAGATCAGCGTGTAAACGTAATACTTGAACACAGGAGATCAGCATGTGAACTGAATACTTGAACACAGGGAAATGTAACACAGGAATGCACTGAGAATTGTAAAGGAACCAGTTGCTGACTTGCACTGAGAACACAGGAAAATGTAACACAGGAATGCACTGAGAATTGTTAAAGATCCAGCTAAGAGCTAACTAGTAATTAGCATGAAAGAAGACACCAGTAACACAGGGAGGCAGCTGGGGAACTGAACAGCACAATAATAACACCACAAGAGCAGTTACGAAAATGAGAGAACTGAAATTACATATTGGAAGTTAGCCTGGGGGCTGATGCAAATAGCACTTGAGAACAGCGAAAAGGCTGAAGCAACACACTGGGGAATTAACACGGAGAAACACTGGTGAGTATCACAGTCACTGGAACAGCTAAGTTGAATAGCAGCTTTCTATTCCTGGAGTCAGACTTAAATGCCATTAGGTAGCTGGTCATTGGTTCAGAGGATCAGCTGAGTAACCACAGGACTACCATTGGGAGAGACTAGTCAGGTGATATGGACCAACATGGCTGTTCCCATGCCTGGCACCCCGGAAACCAGAACGCATGAACCAAAGCCCTAGCAGACCCTGGGAGACTATTCAGTCACCACTCACCTGTACTCTCAGTGACTGAACACCTAAGCCCAAGGATGGCGGTGCAGAGGTGAGTAGCAGCCAATCCCAGGCCACATTCTATTGAGATAAGAAACCATGGTCCTGTTGTCTAAGCAGAGCTTTACTGATATCTCCTGGGAATTCAGTGGGATTAGTGCAGAAAGAGCTAAACTGGCAGCACTTTACTCCAACAGATTGATATGAGATGTTAACTCTTGAGCAGACCACCTTCCCCTTACTGCTGTGTGTTTTGTATATGCTCCCCAGCCTGAAAGAGATGTGTCTGACATGGTGACTATGTCTGGTGGAGGAGGAAGCAGAAGTCTGGAAGAGGGTAAGGAAGGGCTGTCCAGCTGCAGATCTCTCTGTGAACTATGGGATCTAAGAGGATTTTGTCTTCCAATCCTGACCTTGTCGAAGGAGAGCTGAGAGAAGGATCTGAGAGTGCCTGCATACCAGGGGAGCATGGAGAAAACCTGGATCTAAGGCTCTCATTTTGCTAATAACTTTGGCCAAATCCCTCATCGAGAATTGGTGTTTGAGGGTTTGAGATACGAAGTCTTGAATATCTCTTCACTTCTCTGGGGGAACTGCTATTGATAAAGAAGGTGTATCTATCAAGAATCCCAGAAAACTGATTGACTGGAAAGGGGTTAACATGGATTTGTCGATACTTATGGTAAACACTATATTCTGTAGGAGCGACAGTATAAGCTCCCTGTTGAGTAAAATGGAGTCCTGATCCGAGTGAACCACCAGGAGATCATCCAGGTAGATTATACAGTGGACTCCCATCTGATGGAGGTGTGTAACTACTGCCTTCATGAGGCGCGTGAATGTGTAAGGGGCATTGGATAGCCCGAAAACCATTACTGTCCACTGATAGAGGACACCTTTCCAGAGGAGTCTTAAGAGCCTCCTTTGATTTGAATGCATTTGAATAGTGTGAAAGGCATCTTTGAGGTCTATTTTGGTACAAAAATTGTTTTTGGTGAGCAGGAAAGCTACATCCGCTAAGCCTTCCATGCGGAAAGAACGAGGTTTTATGTGCTGGTTCAGGATTTGACATTTAAAATTGGCCTGTATGAACCATCCTGTTTTTTGATGGGGAACAGGAGACTGATCCAGACTCTCCTCGAAGGATCTGTTAACTGTATTTTGCCCTGCTGAAGGGCAAGGTATAGGACCCCATCTAACAAAGGACTGGAGTTCTTTGAGCAGGGATAAACCTGATGTGGCAAATGGAAAAGTGGGAGGGATACATTTTTTTCCACAATCCTTAGCAACCACCTGTCTGTGGTGATTTGTCTCCAGGAAACTATTGTTTGGGAAGGTAACTGACTTACCATACCCTCTGTCTTTTCTGGAGGAGTATGCAATGCCAGACCCTGTGCCTCTCGACGTCTGTGTCCAGAAGAAGCCTCCTCTGAGAGCTCTGGGGGCTGGTCTCGGTTCAAACTGACCCGACTAACAAAAGGGCCACTTGGAAGGCTGGGGACCCTTAAGGTCTGCGAATGACTTACAGGCTTTATAGTAGACTATCACTTCATCTATGAAGTCAGGGCCAAAAAGGTCAGAATCTGTTAAGTTAGGAACATCTACTGGTCTGGGGGCTAGACTAGTCAGACCTGCACTAGCCAGCCAGCAAGTTCTATGGGAATTGGATATGAAATCAAAAGTATGGCCAATTATTAGAGTAGCCCTGCTCATAGCTTTTAAGAGGGTCATCTTGGAAGCTACCAGGGAATCTAGGGAGACCCCTCAAACCACTTCTTTTTCCGCCTTGTCTAAAACAAATAACAGAGGACCAGCCACGTGGGAAACTGTAAGCTGAATTTTAATTAATTTATAGAATCACTCTGGGCCCTATTCCCAATGAGTGACGTAAGGGCCGGATCTATCTCTGGAAATGTCAAGAATGCCAGTATGGTTGTGGAGAACCATCTCATCCTCCTTACTTAGAGCCGTTGTAAAGGCTACTTGGGTAAAGTTGCTTGCTCAGGGCCCAGTGAGAGGAATTAATTTTTGATGGGAGCATTCTGGCTTAAATCACTATACTCGCCTCTGTGAGAGGACATGCTAGACCTAGTTACCTCCTCCAATTCCCAATCTACTGGAGGGTAACTAGCGTGCCTATGTGAGTGAGTCAGAGGAGGTGTGTGGTGGTGACTAGCCCCTTTATGAGCGCGCTGTGGCGCAAACTGATGGTCAGAGGCAGAAAATATGTGCTGGCCATGGGCGGGAGAGAGAAGTCTGTTATGGACCTTAGAGGTATTCCAGCAACTGGCAATACCTGGGAAAGAGATGTTTTGTCCTGAACAGGCATCTCTTAACGAAACATGGTCAATATGTTTCTTTTTATAGGTGCATTTTCTCATCACTCTGAGAATATGCAGGAGGGGAAGGAGTCGATTCAGCCTGACTAATCTCCCCCTCTTCAGAGGTGTCCCTGCTGTCCTCCGACCTGACAGGGTTAATGAATTTTCTTCTTTTAAATAATATCTCCTGATCAAAGAAAGAACTACTAGCAGCCTCATCCAGGTTATGCCTGGAGGACTGCCTTCCTCTTTTACTGATGAATGGGGACACCAGCAGTGTGTCAGTGGCAGATACAGACACTGTGTCCTCCATCCCTCTGAGGTAAAATCTAGCAGGGGGGGTGTGGCTCAGCCTTGTATACTAAGCGTGCACGTGAATGGCGTGTGCATGCTCATCAGTGACCATCACCCACAACCAGTGGGTTTCCTGTGCCCCGCTCCCTGTGGAGAAGATTTTTTTCACATTACCTTCTCTGCGCTTGTCGGGAGGTTTGCACCTAACAAATAATTAGCTCTTCTTCCAGAGAAAAACCCTAGTGTGAGTATTATTCTAATCCCTCTATTATTTGCACCTTTCGTGTACAGTTACTGTATGTATTGTAGTGTCTTTAGAGTTTCTTTGGTACATTTTAGTCTGGTTTGTAGATTAAACTGTTCTACCAGTAAAATAAGACAAGTGAGTGATTTTTGGGATAAATTAAAATAATTTAAATATCACATTTTAGATTTTAGAACATTAAAAAGACATCAGAGTATAAAATGATTGTATAATCTATAATGTACTGTATCATTATCTGGAGGGAAAGAGCTCCACTTTATAACTCTAAGGATGTCATCGCCAAGCTATTAAGGTCAATACTTACAGTATCTACTGCAAAAATAATTCCAGGGAAAAGAATACAACATTTTAGTGTTTTTCAACCTTTGTTCTCTAATGTTTTATACAGCACTCAAACCTTTTCACTTCATTCATGCTATATTGATTTATAACCACAAGCTTCTCCATATTCCTTAGCTTTTAATGCTCAGCATTCAGCAAGTGTTTTATTTGTTCATTTCATCCTTGCTATTTCCTATGTCAAAGTATTGTTGGTTTTTCTTCTAAACATAAACACAAAAAAAATCACTATAATGTATATGTAGCCCCATGCCCCCTTGCACTCCTGGCCTTTAATGTCACAGTGGGCCCACCCAAGATGTATGCTCAAAGCATGCACTACACAAAGATGGCCTCCACTGGTCAATAACAGAACCCCTAGCTTTTACTGGGGGGTTCTCAGAGAGTGATTGATTAGAAAATGGGTGGAGCCTGTTGGGAGCCCAGTCTGGCAAGAAAATGTAAGTCTTTAAAAGGGGCTGGTGTGGTGCCAAATGGAGATCCTTTGTGAGAGGAGAGGAATCAGAGCCAGTAGGCTGTGAGAATTCAGTCAGGCCTTCCTGGGAGTGTGATAGTCAGAGAGTGGCTGCTGTGAAGCTGACAGACAGGACTGCCAATCCATGCTGTAGCTGGAGAGCAGACCTCAGTGAGAAGTATGTGGCATACAAGCGAGTTGGAGAGTCGTGTGGAGCTGTGGAGTTGGGAGAACCAGGCCAGTATCTACAGCATTTGGCATTTTTGAGCTAGTAACTTCATCCGAGAAGTAGTTTATGGTTCTGGGCAAGTGCCAATGGGTGTCTGCTAGCAAAAAAGGGGTGAATATATCAATATCCAGTAGTCATTGCCTAAATGTAATCCCCAATTAACCTCTAAAGGGAGACCTGGTTATTAACTCCCTTAATGTCTAATATTTACCTACCCATAACCTCCCGCTAAGTGGTGTACATCCTATTATCAGTTCAGTGCATTACACATAGTGTATAACAATAAATTCATACTACAGTATGTGACAAAGGGGTAGATGTATTATAGCGGCAAGGATCATGCAGCTATAACTCTTCCTGCTTCTCCTGTTTACTAAGGCGAAGCAGAAAGCACTACTGAAAAGATCTCTGCCTAGTGCTGATGTCCTGTGTCTCACCTCCTGACCAGCTCCACTGGGCATGCGCGGGATGTGGCAAGCATCGCAAGATTCCGAGTAGGGACAGTGCTGGTCAAAGACAGTTGCAGATATCGATAGCTGCAGCTGTCAGAACCATGGGTTCACCACCATCGATGGCACAGAGCCAAACAATGAATTTTTCTATTTCCTCACCATGTGCTGGGGCCATGGTGTGCCCTTGCCCTCACCTGTCACAGATTGTGTATAAAGGAAAGGCACTACTACTGGCATAAAGAATTATAGTACAATAGGGGTTTATAATTGTTTTCAGGCCAATGTTAGTATACATTGCACTGTTTTGTTTTTTTACAGTATATCAGCACCAGAGGTGAGAGCTGCAGGCAGAGGAGGGGGAGGCAGCAAGACCTGCACAGCCGAGTAAGTTCTGTACTGTAATAACAAAATATAATAATGACAGCGCAAACCAGTGAAATGCAGCCCCCAAGGGCAATGGAAGACTCTTCACAAAATCCTCTAAAGATTACAATAATACAATAATATATTCCTCTTAGATGGCGCATAAACACATATAATTACTAGGGGTGAGCGGGTTCGGATTTCTGAAATCCGAACCCCCCCGAGCCCCCCCGATCCGAGGCCGATCCGAGTCAGGCTCGACTGTTCCCGCCTGACTCGGATCTGAAATCGAGGCAAAACGTCATCATCCCGCCTTCCGGGTTTCGCAGGTTTTGGATCCTATATAAGGTACCCGCGTCAGCGCCATTTTCTCACTCGGCTGTGGACAGTGAAGAGGGAGGGTGGGAGTTAGGGCTGGCTGGGCTGTGTAGTGTAGTGCAGTGTAGTGTTGTGCTGTGCTGCGCTGTGCTGCTGTTGTCCATAGGGGCTGTGTCCACTCCTTCAAAGTCCATAGGGGCTGGCTGGACTGTGTTGTGCAGTCAGTTGTCCATAGGGGCTGTGTCCACTCCAAAGTCCTGTGCAGTGTCCCAGTCCTAAAGGGGTGCTGTAGTGTTGTCATGGGGGTGCTCTGTCCATCAGGGGTGCTCCCCCCAAGTGCAAAAAAAAATAATATTTTTTCTGTGTTTGTGAATTGTGTGCACTGTGGCTGCATGTGCATCAACAAAGGAGCAGCGCCAAGTGTGCGCCTGTGTCCCATACGTAAAGGGCCAGCTGGCTTGTCCGTTAAAGGGTGCTGTAACCCCCAAAGTACACTCCAAAACAAAATAAAAATATATTTTCTGTGTTTGTGAATTGTGTGCGCAGTAGCCGCACGTGCATCAACAAAGTAGTGCCAAGCGTGCGCCTGTGTCATAAGTAAAGGGCCGGCTGGCTTGACCGTTAAAGGGTGCTGTAACCCCCAAAGTACACTCCAAACAAAATAAAAAAATATTTTCTGTGTTTGTGAATTGTGTGCGCAGTAGCCGCACGTGCATCAACAAAGTAGTGCCAAGCGTGCGCCTGTGTCATAAGTAAAGGGCCGGCTGGCTTGACCGTTAAAGGGTGCTGTAACCCCCAAAGTACACTCCAAACAAAATAAAAAAATATTTTCTGTGTTTGTGAATTGTGTGCGCAGTAGCCGCACGTGCATCAACAAAGTAGTGCCAAGCGTGCGCCTGTGTCCCATAAATAAAGGGCCGGCTGGCTTGTCCGTTAAAGGGTGCTGTAACCCCCAAAGGGCACTCCAAACAAAATTAAAATATTTTTTCTGTGTTTGTGAATTGTGTGCGCTGTGGCTGCACGTGCATCAACAAAGGAGCAGCGCCAAGCGTGCGCCTGTGTCCCATAAGTAAAAGGCCTGCTGGCTTGTCCGTTAAAGGGTGCTGTAACCCCCAAAGTACACTCCAAACAAGAAAAATATATATTTTCTGTGTTTGTGAATTGTGTGCGCTGTGGCTGCACGTGCATCAACAAAGGAGCAGCGCCAAGCGTGCGCCTGTGTCCCATAAGTAAAAGGTCGGCTGGCTTGTCCGTTAAAAGGTGCTGTAACCCCCAAAGGGCACTCCAAAGAAAATAAAAAAATATTTTCTGTGTTTGTGAATTGTGTGGGCTGTAGCTGCACGTGCATCAACAAAGGAGCAGCGCCAAGCGTGCGCCTGTGTCCCATAAGTAAAAAGACGGCTGGCTCATTTCTTAAAGGGTGGTGTAACCCACAAAGTGCACTAGTCTCTAACAAAAATAAAAAATTATTTTCTGTGTTTGTGTGCGCCTTAGCCGCACGTATATATCAATATAACATAAATGGAGGACCAAACTTTCTCTGATAAAAATAAAATAGGGAAAGATCAAGAACCACTTCCTCCTAGTGCTGATGCTGCTGCCACTAGTCATGACATAGATGATAACATGCCATCAACGTCGTCTGCCAAGGCCGATGCCCAATGTCATAGTAGAGGGCACATACAATCCCAAATGACAAAGTTCAGGAAAATGACCTTGAAAAATACATTTAAATCATCTGAAGAGAAACGTAAACTTGCCAATATGCCATTTACGACACGGAGTGGCAAGGAACGGCTAAGGTCTTTACCTATGTTCATGACTAGTGGTTCAGCTTCACTTGACGATGGAAGCCCTCCTCCCGCTAAAAAAATCAAACGAGTTAAGCTGGCAAAAGCACAGCGAAGAACTGTGCGTTCTAAGAAGATATCACAAATCCCCAAGGAGAGTCCAAGTGTGGTGGCGGTTGCGATGCCTGACCTTCCCAGCACTGGACGGGAAGAGGTGGCTCTTTCCACCATTTGCACGCCCCCTGCAAGTGCTGAAAGGAGCACCCACAGTCCATTTGCTGATATGCAAATTGAAGATGTCACTGTTGAAGTACAACAGGATGAGGATACTGGTGTAGCTGGCACTGAGGAGGAAGTTGGCGAGGAGGATTTTGATGGTGATGTGGTTTGTTTAAATCAGGCTCTGGGGGAGACAGTTGTTGTCCGTGGGATGAAAAAGCCCATCATGGTCATGCCTGGGCAGAAGACCAAACATTCCACCTCTTTGGTCTGGCAATATTTCTATCCAAATCCGGACAACAACTGTCTTGCCATATGTACCATATGTAAAGGTGAAATAAGGGGTAGGGACGTTAACCACCTAGGAACATCCTCCCTTATACGGCACCTGCAGAGCGTTCATAAAAAGTTACTGTCAAGTTCAGAAACTTTGGCTAAGACCGTAAGCAGTCCAGGGACACCTAAATCCCTTTGTCCCCTTGTATCCAAGCGCCTGCAAACCACACCGCCAACTCCCTCCTCGTCAATTTCCTCCTTAGTCAGGATCGGAAGTAGTCCTGCAGGCCATGTCACTGGCATGACTGACTCTCCTATCCGGGATTCCTCCGGAGGATCCTGCATTGCTACGCCTCCTGCTGCCGCTGCTGCTGTTGCTGCTGCTGGGAGTCATTCATCATCCCAGAGAGGAAGTAGGAACACCACTACTTTTACTAAACAATTGACCCTCCAACAGTCCTTAGCGAGGAGGATGAAGTACGACAGCAGTCATCCTGAAGCAAAACGTATAACTGAGGCCTTGACTGCTATGTTGGTGTTAGACGTGCGTCCGGTATCCGCCATTAGTGCAGTGGGATTTAGACAATTGATGGAGGTAGTGTGTCCCCGGTTCCAAATCCCGTCTAGATTCCACTTCACTAGGCAGGCGATACCGAGACTGTACAGAAACGT
The DNA here is from genome assembly GCA_031769625.1 of Taudactylus pleione. Taxonomy (NCBI): domain Eukaryota; kingdom Metazoa; phylum Chordata; class Amphibia; order Anura; family Myobatrachidae; genus Taudactylus; species Taudactylus pleione. The sequence continues at coordinate 881,925 of JAUIMM010000951.1, forward strand.
CAGAAAAAGTGTCCTCAGTGTCCTGAAAAATGCGGTTGTACCCAATGTCCACTTAACCACGGACATGTGGACAAGTGGAACAGGGCAGACTAAGGACTATATGACTGTGACAGCCCACTGGGTAGATGTATCACCTTACGCAGCAACAGCAGCAGCGTCACCAGTAGCAGCATCTCAGAAACGCCAGCTCGTTCCAAGGCAGGCTACGCTGTGTATCACCGGTTTCAGTAAGAGGCACACCACCGACAACCTCTTAGAGAAACTGAGGGAAATCATCGCCCAGTGGCTTACCCCACTTAGACTCTCCTGGGGATTTGTGATATCTGACAACGCCACCAATATTGTGCGGGCATTACATCTGGGCAAATTCCAGCACGTCCCATGTTTTGCTCACACAATAAACTTGGTGGTGCAGAATTTTCTGAAAAGCGACAGGGGCGTGCAGGAGACGCTTTGGGTGGCCCGAAAAATTTCTGGCCACTTTCACCATTCAGCGACTGCATGCCGAAGACTGGAGCACCAGCAAACACTCTTGAACCTGCCCCGCCATCATCTGAAGCAAGAGGTTGTGTCGCGGTGGAACTCAACCCTCTATATGCTTCAGAGGATGGAGGAGCAGCAAAAGGCCATTCAAGCCTATACATCCACCTATGATATAGGCAGAGGAGAGGGTATGCACCTGACTCAAGCGCAGTGGAGAATGATTTCTGTGTTGTGCAAGGTTCTCCAGCCCTTTGAACTTGCCACACGTGAAGTCAGTTCAGACACTGCCAGCTTGAGTCAGGTCATTCCCCTCATCAGGCTTTTGCAGAAGCAGCTGGAGAAAGTGAAGGAGGAGCTAAGACGGAGCGATTCCGCTCGGCATGTGGGACTTGTGGATGAAGCCCTTCATTCGCTTTGCCAGGATTCGAGGGTGGTCAATCTGTTGAAATCAGACCACTACATTTTGGCCACTGTGCTCGATCCTAGGTTTAAAGCCTATGTGGTGTCTCTCTTTCCGGCCGACACAAGCCTGCAGAGGTGCAAAGACCTGCTGGTGAAAACACTGTCAGCTGAAGCGGAACGTGACACGTCAACAGCTCCTTCTTCATTTTCTCCCGCAACTGGGGCTGCCAGGAAAAAACTTAGGTATCCTAAGCAACCCGCTGGCGGTGATGCAGGGCAGGCAGGACCAAGTTTGGACATCTGGTCCGGACTGAAGGACCTGGCAACAATTTCTGACATGTCTACTGTCAATGCATATGATACTGTCACCATTGACAGAATGGTGGAGGATTACATTGGTGACAGCATCCAAGTAGGCATGTCAGACAGACCGTACCTGTACTGGCAGGAAAAAGAGGCAATTTGGAGGCCCCTGTACAAACTGGCTCTATTTTACCTGAGTTGCCCCCCCCTCCAGTGTGTACTCCGAAAGAGTGTTTAGTGCAGCCGGGAACCTTGTCAGCGAAAGGCGTAGGAGGTTGCTTTCAGAAAATGTGGAGAAGATGATGTTCATAAAAATGAATTATCAACTCTTCCAGGGAGACCAGCCTCCAGAACGTACAGAGGGACCTGTGGTGGTGGATTCCAGTGGGGACGAGTTAATACTCTGTGAGGATGAGGATGTACACAACACTGAAGAGGGTGAGGAATCAGTGGATGAGGAGGAAGAGGACGACATCTTGCCTCCGTAGAGCCAGTTTGTGCAGGGACAGATTAATTGCCAGCTTGTTTTGTGGGGGGCCCAAACGAACCAATCATTTCAGCCACAGTCGTGTGGCAGACCCTGGCGCTGAAATGTTTGGTTTGTTAAAGTGTGCATGTCCTGTTTATACAACATAAGGGTGGGTGGAAGGGCCCAAGGACAATTCCATCTTGCACCTCTTTTTTCTCTTTGAATTATGTACTGTTTGGGGCCTAGTTTTTCAAACTGCCATCCTGTCTGCCACTGCAGTGTAACTCCTAGATGGGCCACGTGTTTGTGCCGCCCACTCGTGTCGCTTAGTCATCCATCTACCTCGTTGCAACCTTTTGGACATAAAAACACTATAGTGAGGTGTGAGGTGTTCAGAATAGACTGGAAATTAGTGGAAATTAAAGTTTTTGAGGTTAATAATAGCATAGGAGCAGAAAAATCAACACATTCTGTGATTTTAGCTGTTTTTATGCTTTTTTTGAAAAAAATACAGATCCAAAACACAAAACCCAGAACCCAAAACACCGAAGGGTGGTTTTGGCAAAACCAATCCAGATCCAAAACACGAAGAAAGATCCAGATCCAAAACCAAAACACCAAACACGAAAAGTGGCCGGAGCACACCCCTAATAATTACATATAACAGTCTTTACATTAAATGTCTTTTTCAACTGGATATAAACATCCAAAGATTTTTAAGGACATATGTTCTTCTCCATATAAAAGGAAGGGGAATTCCACTTCTCCAAATAACTCCTCAATGGCTCAATAAAAAAGAGAAATAGATAGTGCAATATAGCCAAAAAATTTAACAAATTTTATTTGACATTACACTAACATTCAATAAATAAAATCAGGCATATAACCACAAAGGGTATATAAATAGTGGACACTCGCTCCTTGCATCACCCAGCTTCCTCAGAAGCATCTTCTGAGGAAGGACAATAAGTCCGAAAAGCTTTAAGCGTGGTGACTCTTTATCTTTGTGGAACCACTGCAATCATCTGGTACTGTTGCCTGTTAGGAGGAGAGAGTATCCTGCGACTTTGAGCCTTCCAAAACCTTATTCCATCAAGGAGGGTAACTGGGTGATGCAAGGAGTGAGTGTCCACTATTTATATACCCTTTGTGGTTATATGTCTGATTTTATTTATTGAATTCAATGTCAGTGTATCTCACCTTTATTATATATACTTATCAGTGTCAATCCTTTCACTATCAGTGTACCTCACCTATATTATATATACTTGTCAGTGTCAATCCTTTCACTATCAGTGTACCTCACCTATATTATATATACTTGTCAGTGTCAATCCTTTCACTATCAGTGTACCTCACCTATATTATATATACTTGTCAGTGTCAATCCTTTCACTATCAGTGTACCTCACCTATATTATATATACTTGTCAGTGTCAATCCTTTCACTATCAGTGTACCTCACCTATATTATATATACTTGTCAGTGTCAATCCTTTCACTATCAGTGTACCTCACCTATATTATATATACTTGTCAGTGTCAATCCTTTCACTATCAGTGTACCTCACCTATATTATATATACTTGTCAGTGTCAATCCTTTCAATATCAGTGTACCTCACCTTTATTATATATACTTGTCAGTGTCAATCCTTTCAGTGTCAGTGTACCTCACCTTTATTATATATACTTGTCAGTGTCAATCCTTTCAGTGTCAGTGTACCTCACCTTTATTATATATACTTGTCAGTGTCAATCCTTTCAATTTCAGTGTACCTCACCTTTATTATATATACTTGTCAGTGTCAATACTTGTCAGTGGCAATGTTTTCTTCTATGAAGGATAGGTGGGTAAGTATCAATCCCTTATTATTTGGGTACTGACAATATTTACTCTTATGGCAAATGGGTGGATAAATGTACTAAGACCTGTAGTTCAAAATTATAAGTGGTGTACTTCCTTACACAAGTAAAAATATAATTTTCTTTTTTTCTTATAACAACAATCATAAGGCACTATTAATGCATAGGATTATTTATTTATATATTCTCCCTGCTCATGTGTAATTTAGTTAGTTCAGAGTTCAGTAGTATTGTCATATTTCATTACCATTTATAAGTCGCAATAGTGTAGGTCCACTTTCAACTGTATGTAACAGGCAGGTTTCCGATACAAATGTAACAGACTTTTAGGTCTCAAATACAACTGTAACAGTTTTGTAGTAATCAGTATCCCTTTTGCTTGCTGTGACTTACATCCAATGGTTGGAATCCTTCTTATAACTTAATAATATCTGGCAAACTAGTATATCTGGACTGTTCTACTACATTTATACCTAAATTCCGGGTCTGACCCGGAGGTTGGAACAGGGTTCCAAACCAGATCAGACCCGGACCAAACCAAACCAGATCAGACCCGGAATTTAATTGGTGCCAACCCAGGAAATTCCAGAGTCGGCACCGTTCACACCGGAGCCGGGTCTGCAGTGACCTGGCTCTTCCGGCGTGGAAGTGGAAGTTTGGAGATGACGTCATCTCCAAGCGCCACTGAAGCCAGCCAATTGGCCGGGATGCACACGCTCCAGGTCATCCTGACCTGGCTCACTCCGTTTACACTGCAGGGTTTCATGGGTTATTGCCATGTTAAACCCTGCAAGTTACCTGAGTTGGATTGCTGGGTCACTCGACCCAGAAATCCAACCCTGTCCCCATTTACACCAAGGAGCTACCCGGGTTAACCCTGCATTAACCCGGGTTTTAGGTCTGGTGTAAAAGGGGTATTAGTCTCTCAAGCCCCACGGCTTTCACTCACATCGCCACTGCTAGTGTCGCCATCTGGCACACTAATACAAATGGGCTGTCAGTTTTTCATAGCCCCATGGCTTTCAATGATATTGCCTCTGTTAGTGCTGCCTTTCCTCTGCACCACTCTACCAGGTATTAATTGGTATACAATTATTTCAAATTCACATATTAATTTAATAACATTTACCGCTTGAGAAAATGTAGTGAACAACGGCTATTTGGAAATGCCGACGCGTGTTTCACCAATGGGCTGCTTTCTTAAGGCAGTGCAACCCAAGTATCATCAGTGTCTGATTTAAATACTATTCTCACAGCTCTCATTGGTCCAATTCAATATTTGTTAGCTGCTTCATTCGTGATAGGTTCTTTCATATCGTGCTATGTTTTCATATAATGATTTACCAGATGTCTCTATTTCCAATGCGTATGTCCATTATCTATTATGATCTCACAAATGACATCAATTAAGTAATTTATTCTGTTATCTTCATGAATTGTCAATATAATTATTTGAACTCTTATCCAAATGTATACAATAATTCCACATGATATATTTTGTTATAATTATGTATATTGAGTTGCTGTATTTTGAACTCTGGGCCTGATTCAGACCCAGTTGCAAGTGCTGTGCGCTCGCAGCGGGGTCAATGGTGGGCCAGTGCGCATGTGCATTACGGAGTCTGCACCGTCGTGTGCATGCGCGAGACCCGGATAGCGACGGGCACTCCGTCGCTCCGGGTCTCGCAACAAAGGGGGCGTGCTGTCGAGGTTGAGCGGGTGGGCCGGGGGAGTGGCTGCCCAAATGGAGGTGTTCCCATGTGAACGCCTCCGTTTGGGGGCGGCCCCATTGACATCACGAGTGATGTCAGTGGGAGAGATTTCGGCTCTGTTAGAGCTGAAATCTCTCTGGGGCTTGCGGCAAAGAGACCCTACCACAAGGGTCTTATCGCAAGCCTGATGGTCGCGATGGTCTTGACCATCGCAACCATCTTCCTGGCCGCTCGCTATAGCTGTGGGTGGTCACCCACAGCTATGCTAGCGGCCAGGGGGCCGTTCTAAAAAAAAAAAAAGACCGGTCCTGATTCAGTGCCGGCCCTCTGTCAGAGCAACAGCTCTGAATCAGGTGCTCTAATCAGTTATTTCTTAATTAGAATGCTTATGCTTGTTACAGTTGTAGATCCTTATGAATTTATGTATCCCTGTTTTTAAATAGGTCCAATACATAAAAGAAACATATATATTATTATTTGTCCCTTTCCTATATTATTGCTGTGACAATTGAATTAAATAAAAAAAAAGACAGAACAATATTATTAAAAGAAACATATATATATTATTATTTGTCCCTTTCCTATATTAATGCTGTGACAATTGATTTAAATTAAAATAAAAACAGAGAACAATACATATGGCTTAATTCCAAACCATAATTAAATGGGAGAAAAACCTATACAATAAACTGGACAAAAAGAATGTAACATATGATAATATTGTTAAGTAACATTAGTATTGATCTAATAATCCACCTCTACAAAATCTGCTATTATTAATTCTACTTTACTTCTTAAATATATTATTAATCAAAACTAATTAATGTGTGAACTCTATATCCTAAACTCCCCTCAATTTATTTTAGACATATTAATTATATGATAATCTCTACTCATTTTCTTAACACCATAACTATAATAATCCCAATCCTAGTTTTGATTTAATAGTCTTATATGTATCTATATAATCCATATATACTGTGCATTAATTGATAAAAATTACTATAGCATGTAAATTAAATTTCATGTAACAAATAATTAATAATTTTAAAACGTGAAAGCAACCGTGAAATACTTCTAAACTATACTGTGATATTCTCTCAAAATACCATTAATGTGAAGTTATCTTGGTTAGGCATTTGAAGTCTCCCTGTAGGAGTCTGAGTATGGACTATGCACAGTAGTGCTCTCCAACTCAAACAAAAGTAACTTCCTCTTTCTGAAGCCTCTTTTGGCTGCCAGACTCCTTTTTCTCGGGCCTTATTACAAAATAACTCTTTTAAGAGCTTTTGACCATTTGACAAATTTAAAAAAGACTTTACTGTATTAACACAGTAGAGTCTTTCTTTTTCACTGTAAAAAAGTATAACCCTAACCTTGTTAGTGGCCATGGGAGAGTGTGGGGAGCCATGACTTCCATGAGCTCGGGCTGCAGAAAGATTGCCTATTAGGATCTATCTTCTGTGGATGGGGCTGGGGGAGGAAACTGGGTGAGGAAAGCTGTAGGTACAGAGGGGCTAGCAGTGCATGCTGAGAATGGCGGCTATATATAGATTATCTTCTCCTGGTGGGCATTTCTGACACAGTTGCATCAGGGGGCTGATTCTGAGTCACATTCTGCTGCAGCCACTGTTAATGTATTTTTCCATAGCTGCATCTGAGACTTTATGCTAATGCTAGTATCAGCCCTTCCCCTGGTGTATACATGAGTGTATGTATGTGCAAGGACTGGAATGCCCACTTTGTGCATCATTAGACACAACAATTGAGCTTGGTGCATTTAGATGATACCATTGGATGCACATCAAATTTTACACCTGCCCCATGCTAGGTGCAGATTCTCTGTCAGAGTATGGCCTCCAATGTAAGAAATTATGCATCTGAGTTTGCAACTAGTTAAGCGACACACCCCTGATGCTCCCATAACACCCATAAAACTGTGCACCTACATGTGTTTGAATAGCCACCTCCCAGTCACCACCCAGGAATGCTCAAAACATTTCTGAGACCATGAGCTTCTATCACAACTGTGTCTCTGTGCGTACACACACCGGGTGACACATGTGCTGTGCTTTACAACTGTGTCTCTGAGCTTACACACACCGGGTGACACATGTGCTGTGCTTTACAACTGTGTCTCTGAGCTTACACACACCGGGTGACACATGTGCTGTGCTTTACAACTGTGTCTCTGAGCTTACACACACCGGGTGACACATGTGCTGTGCTTTACAACTGTGCCTCTGTGCGTACACACACCGGGTGACGCATGTGCTGTACTTTACAACTGTGTCTCTGAGCTTACACACACCGGGTGACGCATGTGCTGTACTTTACAACTGTGTCTCTGTGCATACACACACCGGAATACGCATGTGCTGTGCATCACAACTAGGCCTGTGTGCGTACACACACCCGGTGATGCATGTGCTGTGCATCACAACTCTGCCTCTGTGAGAACACACAGCGGGTGACGCATGTGCTGTGCATCACAACTGTTGCTTCTGTGCGTACACACACTGGGTGATGCATGTGCTGTGCATCACAACTCTGCCTCTGTGAGAACATACACCGGGTGACACATGTGCTGTGCATCACAACTGTGCCTCTGTGCGTACACACACCCGGTGATGCATGTGCTGTGCATCACAACTGTGCCTCTGTGCGTACACACACCCGGTGATGCATGTGATGTGCTTTACAACTGTGTCTCTGTGCTTACACACACCGGATGACACATGTGCTGTGCTTTACAACTGTGCCTCTGTGCGTACACACACCGGATGACGCATGTGCTGTGCATCACAACTAGGCCTCTGTGCGTACACACACCCGGTGATGCATGTGCTGTGCATCACAACTGTGCCTCTGTGCGTACACACACCCGGTGATGCATGTGCTGTGCTTTACAACTGTGTCTCTGTGCTTACACACACCGGATGACGCATGTGCTGTACTTTACAACTGTGCCTCTGTGCGCACACACACCGGATGACGCATGTGCTGTGCATCACAACTAGGCCTCTGTGCGTACACACACCCGGTGATGCATGTGCTGTGCATCACAACTGTGCCTCTGTGTGTACACACACCCGGTGATGCATGTGCTGTGCTTTACAACTGTGCCTCTGTGCGCACACACACCGGATGACGCATGTGCTGTGCATCACAACTAGGCCTCTGTGCGTACACACACCCGGTGACGCATGTGCTGTGCATCACAACTGTTGCCTCTGTGCGTACACACACCCGGTGACCAGTGGCATAAATTCATCCCAGATGCCCGGAGGCAAGTTATAATTTGGTGCCCCCGTCATAGCCGCTGACACTGTAATGTAGCAATTTGCATGCAGACAGGCTATAGATAGAGGAAGGCAGCAGCTAATGGTCTGACATGGAGCTCTCCACTAGTGTATGGTGGCTTCTCAGGTGCCGGGAAGGGGTGCCATGTATTGGGCGACCGTGACGGTACTCTCCGGGTACATAGTTACAGCCCTAAGTGGGGTGAATATGTTATGGACAATGGAGGAGGTGCCCCTTCAGAGCTGGAGCCCGGCGGCAGGCGTCTCCATTGTCTCCCATAGTTCTGCCCCTGCGGGTGACGCATGTGCTGTGCATCACAACTGTGCCTCTGTGCGTACACACACCCGGTGATGCATGTGCTGTGCATCACAACTCTGCCTCTGTGCGTACACACAACGGGTAACGCATGTGCTGTGCATCACAACTCTGCCTCTGTGCGTACACACAACGGGTAACGCATGTGCTGTGCATCACAACTATGCCTCTGTGCGTACACACACCAGGTGATGCATGTGCTGTGCATCACAATTGTGCCTCTGTGCGTACACACACCGGGTGACGCATGTGCTGTGCATCACAATTGTGCCTCTATGCGTACACACACCCGGTGACGCATGTACTGTGCATCTTAGATAAATGTGTTGCAGAAAAAAATTGACAATTTGCGCAAATATTGGCATTGCGTACGACTCAGAATGAGGCTTCAGATGTACAGTAACTGGACAAAGCCCAGCTTGGCGTGGCTATATCTGATGCATCCTTACCCATCAAGAGCTAAAGGTTTTTGCAAATTCTCCATTATAAAACACTTTCACAAATCCTATCAGAAATTTTAAATTAAAAGAAAGAAATTACATTCTTGAAAACCTTTAGAAATAAATGGTTTCATTTTATATACTGTATAACATTTACTGTAGTCTTTTGTTGTGTTTTTTTACATAGGTCATGGTATCAGGAAACCAATTGTGTTTTCACAATTGCTCAACCTTTTACCAGACCAGAAACATTTACTATGAACAGAAGAAAAATGTTTAGACATTGAATGTCTCTGTGACCCGGTCATTCCTGTTATCTTTTTAAAAGCTGAACCTCAATGCCCTTTTGGAAATAATGGAAAACGCAATCGATGCTACACCAGTTACATTTGTACAGAATTTAATAAAGTTAAGAATTATTTTGTTTGTTAGGTTTCTAATAGAAATTTTACATATTTGCTACATGCTAAATAATTTATAAAATTTAGATAAAATAGTTTAGTAAAATTAAATGTAAGACTTTGGTATCCTGTACTAACACCAGAGGCTACATTACAACACATATCCATGAGGTGTGGACAGGGGAGCAGACAGTGTGGCACTCCTAAGTGCTATTTTATAGGATATTATTTTATCATCAATTATTTATATAGCGCATACATATCCTGCATCACTTTTAGAGAATATTTGAACATTCACATCAGTCCCTTTCCCAGTGGAGCTTACAATCTATATTCCCTACCACATGTACACACACACACATAGGCCCCCATTTAGTAACGAGTTTTATCACCAAAACGAGTGATACATTTCACTGTGTATGATAAATGCTGCTCCAGCCAATCAGCTCCCAACTGTCATTTTTCTAACAGTTGACAGTTGGGAGCTGATTGGCTGGAGCAGCATTTATCATACACAGTGAAATGTATCACTTGTTTTGGTGATAAAACTCGTTACTAACTGAAGCCCATAGTGTCAGACTGGGACTGGAAGGACCCACTCGGGAAATGCAGTGATAGGGGCCCATGCTTAAGGGGTGTGTTCATCCACCATCGAGGGTGTGGCCTGCTTGGCTAACAGTCAGGCAAATCTTGGTGTAGTAGGGCCCACTGGGGATTTCTCTTGTACCCCTGTGGGCTAGTCCCACCCTGCACACACAAACACTAGGGTTCATTTTTGTCAGAAGCCAATTAATCTACCAGTATATTTTTTAAGTGTGGGAAAATATACAAACTCCGCACAGTTAGAGCTGTGGTGGGAATCAAACCACAACCTCAGTGCTATGAGGCAATAATGCTAACCATTACACCAACAGCGTTGGGTGTGTTGCTTGGAACATGGGTTACATGATGGAAGTGCTATCAGGAGCAATAATCAACACATTATAACAAGCACAAATTCCAGAAATTGTTGTTGCAAAGGATAGCCCAAATTTATAAATGAATAAATGTATGAATACATTTATGCATTTTTGCTCACTAGAAATGGGTTTACCTTCTAAAAAGCAACAACAACCCATTTATCTTATTGTAATAACTTTATTTAGGAAAACAATATTAGGTAATTTTGTGCACCCAGTCCTTACTTAGGGAGGACACCCTTGTTCCACACATTTTCCTCCCCTAAGGCAAATACCATCTGTGTCAATTGTGTGCACTAGAGATGTCAATGTCTGGTGCCAGGTCCCTTTTGGGGAGCCAATGATGAAGACAAAGATATGCAACCAGGAGCAGCAGGAGCCTTTCTAATGGACCCCTTAGGTTTAGTTTATGGAGTTAGGAAAATGGTTCCGGTGCTGTCTTTAGTCTATGGGTAGTGGATTACTCAGACTAAATTTTCCAATAGTGTTCTCAAATTCCAAGATATATGTGGATGACAAAAGTTATATAATAGTATGTGATGTACTAGTACCTTAGGGCCTGATTAAGAATGAAAGCTAAAGTACGCATACACAGAGGACACAAAGTACACCATGTGCATGCTCCAAATCTCATTGCGCTCATCAGTCCGAAATGTGTGAGAATACACAACAGCATGCACAATACCACACACAGAGATACAAATGAGGGGCAGATAGGGGTCTGTCTTAGCAAAGTGCACGCACAGCTAGCGATGAAAGGGAGTGAAGGCGGACTGGAAGGAACATTCCCCGCATGAAACTTGAAACTGAACAATGCAAACTCGCACACATAAGATAGCATTTCAGACTACTTTCAAGAGTAAGGCTGAACGCACGCAGAGCATGACAGCACAGCTAACTAAAAAGATATCCATGGACAAAACATTGATATTCTGCAGCTAACAAGGACTGAAGCAGGTGTTTGCAACTATCCTGATCACTATTAGGCCTGAATACTTTAACAAACAATCTAAACAGTGATGTAAATTCATCCCAGATGCCCGGAGGCAAGTTATAATTTGGTGCCCCCTAAAAAAAAGGGAAAATAAATATGGTGAATATCTGTCTGTCCGTCCGTCCGTCCGTCCATCCATCCATCCATCCATATGCACAAAAACACTAATATAGAATATGTGAATTTGTTTCTTTTAGGCTTATTTACTAAACTAAATTTGCAGGATATCCCCCCCTTTTTTGGGTATATATAGCTATGTATTAGTCACAGATAAGATAGTGACCTGTATGGTACAATTAGCATGAGGCTCAGAGTCCTGCTGCTGGAGGTGAAAGCCAACTGATGTGGGGTGGGGAGCCTTCCTGATACCCCTGATGGAGGTGAAAACCAACTGATGTGAGGGCTTTAAGGACTGAGTTTGAGTCAAGATACTGTAAGACTGTAGTGGAACTACAAATCATAAAATTCCCAGTCTACTGCTGACTGCTTCACATGCCGGGAAGTTGCTTCACCAAAAGATCTGCCCCCAGATTCAGTCACTGGTGCCCAGGCCCCCGCCTCCCATGCCCTCTTACCTGCAGCTCAGTCTGGTGCATCCTTGTGACATCCAGCTACTGGAAGATCTGCAGCCACCCTTATGCTGGGGCCCACCGCACAGGTCCGTGGCTAGAGCTGTCACCAGGGAGGAGTGAGACGGGGAGTTGTGGGTGAGGGGGGTGTCCGAGTCACACTGGCATGAGAAGCTGCTAAGGAGCAGTGACATTAATGAGTGGGGACAGGCTATAGATAGATCGAAGTGTCATCTGATGGTCTGACATGGAGCCCGCCACTAGTATATGGTTATGGCAGCTTCCCAGGTGCCGGGAAGAGGTGGCATGAATTGGGTGGCTGTGATGGTATACTCCAGGTACATAGTTACAGCCCTAAGTGGGGTGAATATATTGTGGGCAATGGAGGAGGTGCTCCTTCAGTGCTGGCACCCGGCGGCAGGCACCTCCATTGTCTCCCATAGTTCTGCCCCTGAATCTAAACCATGGCTACAAGAAATAACCTTGCAGAATAAAAATTAAAAAATGCTTTAGAAAACTAAGAGAAAAGTAAGGATCTTTGTTGGGGCACACTTTAAAGAAAATTTGATGAATATTAAGTTAAAATATAACTTTAAATAGACAATATAAAATAGTGTAAAAGGTACCAATACTCACAAAATTAATTGGTGAAAATATTAAACAGTTTCTGTGATTTACTTAACACACTTCAAGTATCCATGAGTGTACTTAGAAATAGAAAATACCACAGATATTGGTATACAAGTTACACCATGTGCCGTACCGTTAGCCCAACTAAACAGTGTACTCAGTAAAATAGGGCTGTACGTTTTTCAACACCACTGAAAATGTTTGGGAAATTACCCTATGCACATGGTATAGACTTGTTATAAAATGTAGGACTATTTACATCAGAAAAGTCCAATTCATTATTGATAGGATTTTCAAGAAAGATAATGCATAGGCATACTTTGCTTGTGATGCATACAGTTTATAATACATGTATAGAGAATAACAATAACATACGTATACAGCACATATGAATATCAATCAATGAATATATGGACAAAAGAGTATACAGTTAATTGGATATTAAATAAATCTTCAATAAAATGCTTATCTCTAGTATATTATATTGGCAACAGAATTGCTAAACACCGCACATAATTATGTTCTCTCTCGTTATATGCCCATACATATGAACATGATATAAAGGGTATTCACCAGATATATTGTAACACTTAAAGTGCTAAATGCAACACTGTTGTATGCTCTAATCATGCTGACCTAAATTGACCCTTTAGTTCGCAAACAAACCACTGATAGGATTTGTAGGATTTAATATTCCACATAAATCTCTACAGTATATATAGATAAGCAAACCAACAGGACAGAGCAGCACAAATACATATGTCAATAATTAAAAAAAACCATATGATAACTAGTCAAATACCCATAAGCCATAATTCAAGAGAGAGGAAAAAATATATATATGTGAATGGCTGGTGTCAGTTAATATCAGCATGGGCTAAATCTAAATAGACAAATAAAGGCTGACCAAAAGGAACCAAATAACTTGTTAGCCTAGATAAACTATATAAAGCTGACCAAGTATAATAAATTGTCAGTTAAGTTTATGCTGAAAAAAAGAAGAGGGGTTAACAGCCTTGATAAGCAGTATAGAGCGGACCAGACATAATAGACTGTCAGCAAGATACAATACCCGTGTGTAGTAATGAAATATAAGTTCTGTGCAGAATCTTTCCTTTTTCTTTGTGTGATAAATTTATGCTGATACTCTTCAGCTTCTGATTCCAGCACGAACTTTATTGATCTGAATATTTATAATAGAGGTACCATTGCACAACTTGTGCTTAATATTATATATATTATATATTTCTTCATTAAGTATGTCTACATTTTCACTCAAAAGTGAGCTTATTACAAAAAGAACCCCAGAAAATCTAGATGATATTTTCTCGGACATTTCAATATCAAATCCTAGGGATAATTGGGAAGAAGATCTTTTCCAACTTAAATCCAATCTAAAACGTAGAACCAGAGTATCCTGGGACATAACCACCCTGGAAAATTATTTAAAATATAAAATTACTCCTAGAGGTTTGCGACCTAAAGTATTTCCGGCCTTCAAGCTGGCGACTGAAAATCTTAGCAAGGTAGCAAGGATTGGGAAACAGTCCTGCTTAAATGTTCTCATGATTTGATGTCAATCCTTATCAAACATAACCACATTACTCTGGATACATGTGAGAAAGAAATCGAAATACTAGGTAAAAAGCTAGAAAACTGAGAACAGGATGCAACTTTCCAAAAAACAGTAGAGAAACATAAAAAAGAACTTGAAATGTATGAGATGGACATCATAGAGAGGAAAAAACAAAAATACAACAGGGATAAACATGATTTTCAAATGGGAAACATCTTTAAATGGAATAAACAGATCAGCTATCGACAAAATTATAAACCTCAGGAGTCATATACTTCATCTGAGATTGAATCGTCTGGTGGTGAGGAAAATTTAGTAACTAATACCAGTGAACCCCATAATCCCCACCAGAGACACGGTGCTTATGCTGATGAACATCCCTCATCGACTTTTTTAGGACCAAGCAGAGGAGGACGACCAAAATACCGTGCAAGAGGAAAACGAGGTGGGGAAGAAAAAATACCGGGGAACCATCAGATTGGGATCTCCATCCAATGTCCAGATATCCAATCAGGACCCCAAGGAGATGACAACTCATAATTCTAAGCGCAATATAATTAATCTTTCTAGCAAGGTCTTAATGGATGAGGAGATCTCTATACTTGGGAAGGGCTTATCTTTTTCACCAACACAATCATTCAATAGATTTGGTTGGGAGAAAGATTTGAAATTATTCGGACGTAAACTCCTACTTAAAAAGTATTTCACCAACCAGGAAACTAATAAACTAATTACAGACTCCATACTGGTAAATTAGATTAATCTGGAACAGGAAGAATTAGAGGCTATTCATGCCCTGGAGGAACTACAAGAAGAACAGATTCAAATTGATACCCCAACAAGTAGTACAAGAACTATTTGCAAGAAAAAATCTACATTCTTCCCTCCTGAATCACTCTGTCTAGAGGTACAAATTTTTCAACAGTTAGTATCCAAGGACCTTGATCAACTTTATTCCAAAGCCAGACGCACAAAACATATGCATGGAAATTTAAGTAGATCAGAAATTAAAGTACTCAGAGATCTCCAACAATGGAAGGAAGTAATTATAAAGCCATCTGACAAAGGGGGCAATATTGTCATCTGGCCTGTTGAGATGTACTATCAAGAGGAAATGCGACAACTCAAAGATGAAAACTGTTACCAGATGATGCTGTTTAATCCCACAGAAAATTTTACCACCATTTATAATAGAATCATTGATAGAGCATTCCAAGAAGGTACCATCCTCAAACAAGAACATGAGTATTTAATGGTACAGAACCCCAGAATACCAACATTGTACTTGCTCCCTAAGGTTAATTAAAACATCAAGGTCCCACCAGGGAGACCTATAGTCTCGGTGGTTGGAGGATTATCAGAAAAAGCCAGCAGATTTTTAGACCTTCACTTGAGACATCATCTCCTTGGACTGACATCCTACATCCAAGACACATCAGATATACTTAGAAAGCTCCACGATGTGAGAATGGAGGGGCATCACTTTCTTGTGACTTTAGATGTCGAATCCTTATACACCTATATTTGACATGATCTCGGAATTCAAGCAGTGTCCTACTTTCTTCAAATGGAAGAACCATGTGATTTCCATCAATTTTTACTGGACATTCTCGGTTTCATACTTAAGAAAAATTATTTCACGTTTGGAGATCGCTTATACCTACAGACAAGGGGTACGGCAATGGGGGCTGCATGTGCCCCCACTTATGCCAACCTCTTCTTAGGTAGGTGGGAGCAGGAAACAGTTTTTGGTGATAGAATGGATCAATATACCCAATTTGTAGGAGGATGGTGGCATTATATTGATGATATTCTCCTGATATGGGAAGGTGAAGAAAATTTACTTCTGGAATTTATTCATGAGCTGAACAACAACAATATTAACATCAAACTAATCCATTACTACAGCCGAGATTGGGTATCCTTTTTGGACCTTAAAATATATAGAACCAATTAAGGTGTAATCCATACTGAACTTTTCCGCAAAACAACAGCGGCTAACAGTTTTTTACATCAAACTAGTGCACACTTCCCTCCAACAGTAGAAAATTTGCCTAAAGGTGAATTTCTACTTCTCAAATGGAATTGTTCAGAAGAAACAACATATAAGAGCAAAAGTATTGAACTTTCTGAACGATTGCTGGAAAGAGCAAACGATGCATTAAGAAAGCCAAGGCAAGTATTGTTAATTCTCAAAGGGACACAATGATTTTCACAAAGTAAAGCACATAATTCTGGAATAAACAAGAGTGAGGAGACTGGAACCATAAGATTCATCGGCAATTTCTGTAAAGAATGGAGGATTATTCAAAATATAATACAGAGACACTGGCAAATTGTACTGTTGGATGAGGATTTATCCCAAACATTGGATACCAAAGTAGCCATGGGCTGGCGTAGATCGAGGAATCTACGGGACAATTTGGTCCACAGTCATTTTATTAAATTTACAAAGAGAGATAAAACAACTCAGGGTTCCTTTCCATGTGGGGCATGCAAAGCTTGTCAGTACATGATCAAATGTGATAAGGTTCAGGATAAATATGGTCAGATCATCCCAATAAACAACTTCATCAATTGCAGTACGAAGGGGGTTGTATACTGTTTGACATGCAGTTGTGAAAAGAAATATGTGGGGATTACCTCTAGGAATTTCAGACAACGTACCTTAGAGCATGTTGGAACCATCAGAAATGCTAAGTGTAAGAAACTTACTTCGGTTGCCAGGCATTTTCATACTCACCACCAGGATAACCCAAGGGATTTGCGAGCGTTTGGCTTAGAAAAAATTGTATTGGGGATCCGTGGAGGAGACTTAATGCAAGAATTAATGAAACGAGAGAGTTTCTGGACATTCAAATTGGGTGCCTTGTCACCAAAAGGAATGAACAAATACATTAATTATAGTGTATTCTTATAAATAACAATTCCATTAGTGTTTTTTGTTTAATTTTTACTCATTTAATTTGATAACCTATCATATTCTATTTTAATTTTAGACTTTATAATATCTATATCATATTTTATTTAGGGAATTGATTTTGGTTACCTAATAATTTCTTAATTTTATTTATTAATATATTTATCATGATTTATTTTTATGATATGGTATTTATAATATGTGCAATATTAATTTGGGTTTCACTTTTTTTTTTTTTTTTGTCGTTTTATTCACCTTATTAATATTTTGTCACATGCCAATTTTGCTTTTGTCTTTTATTTATTTAATTATCATATTTTCATTTTGCACAATAATTATATTTTTATATTGTTAATATATTAATTCATATACACTTATTTATTATCCCACTGTCATGGCATAAACTTATTTCTTATACACTTATTTTACAAATGTTATATTACTTATTATATAACTTATTTATTAACTTAATTATTTACTAGAGTGCACATTGTTACACAATTTGTATCTCACTTTTTACACTTATTATTATTATTATTGCATTTGTGATTATAATTATTATATTAATTTTTGCACAATTATTCATCTAATTATAGTAATAATGGTTTTTCTGCTCCATTTCACTATATGACACAGTTAATTTTATTATGTAGTGTTACTCTCTTACACTAGCTATATCATTAAGTTGATGGCTCCAGGTATGCGTGGAATTAACTGCGGACACTAGCAGGCACTTTTCTCAATGTTTTGTTTATATATTGATTTAAATTATTGAGGTGCCTTGTTTAAATTGTGGACCAGGGCCCTGATTCACAGCCGGACGCTCTGACCAGAGCGCTCGCTCTGAATCAGGGCCCTCCTCCATTAAAATGGAGCGTCCTCCTGGACGCTCGTATAGCTGTGGGTCACCACCCACAGCATATACGAGCATCTAAAAAGATGGCCGCGATGGTCTTGACCATCGCGACCATTGGACTTGCGAGTGCAACCCTGCGGTCGGGTTCCTCAGCCACAAGCCCTGGAGTGATTTTGGCTCTATCAGAGCCAAAATCACTCCCACTGACATCATTAGTGATGTCAGTGGGGCCAGCTTCAGACGGTTGGCATTCCCATGGGAACGCCTCCGTCTGGCAGGCATGCCCCCGACACGCCCACCAAAGGGGGCGTGCTGTCAGTCACCATCGACAGCACGCCCCCTTTGGTGCGAGACTCCGAGCGACGGATTCCCCGTCGCTCGCCGGGTCTCGCGCATGCGCGCGACGGAGCTCCCTCCGTCGTGCACATGCGCAGTGGGGAACATCGACCCACTTGCGAGCGTACTGCCGCTTGCGAGTGGGTCTGAATGACCCCCCATATGCGGCACAAATTTATTCTGATATTATATCTATATATATTTTTTTTTTCACCGTAATAATCCATTATTAGTCTGATGGGTCTGTGGTACTTTAAGCTGCAGTCAATTTTGACTGCAACTACCAACAGGTATTGCGGCTCGCTCACCATTTAACTATCAATATTGGTTTATTTGAACTAACTTATTGGGTATCTATTTATTAATGGCTATTGTATTACCATCTATATGCTCTCCCTTATAATCCCTCTTATAATATGATGCATGTTGTTCAATCTGTATTATGAGTCATTTGACTACATTTACCATCATACAGTGCGGTTACCTAGGTCACTCCATTGGTTAACCTGATGATGGGTTATGTCAGGACCAATGTAGTACAATTCTTAATACGGGGCGGAGCTATTACCCCGACCAGTGCTAACTCTTTCACCATTTGACTACAAATACCGGCGTACATTGCGATTACCCTGGCTATTCCATTGGTTAACCTGATGATGAGTCATATCAAGACCAATGGAATGTTATTTTCATCATGGGGGCGGAGTTTCTATCCCGATCAGCGCTGATTCTTCTAGCATCTGCTGGGATTCGACCTGCGGTAAGTGACGTGTATACATTACACGTTTAAATAAGCTGTCACTTAGCAATAAGTTCACACGAGGTGAACAAGCCTCAACATGGGCGAAATGCGCGTCCTCGACTTATGACTCATCTGTTGATTCCTCCGGAGATCCAGCTAGTGCATGGACTGGACTCCCTTTCATTACTACACACGGGTATTGTATCTTGCTGACAGTCTATTATGTCTGGTCAGCTCTATACTGCTTATCAAGGCTGTTAACCCCTCTTCTTTTTTTCAGCCTAAACTTAGCTGACAATTTATTATACTTGGTCAGCTTTATATAGTTTATCTAGGCTAACAAGTTATTTGGTTCCTTTTGGTCAGCTTTTATTTGTCTATTTAGATTTAGCCCATGCTGATATTAACTGACACCAGCCACATATATATTTTTTCCTCTCTCTTGAATTATGGCTTATGGGTATTTGACTAGTTATCATATGGTTTTTTTGAATTATTGACATATGTATTTGTGCTGCTCTGTCCTGTTGGTTTGCTTATCTATATATACTGTAGAATATTAAATCCTACAAATCTTATCAGTGGTTTGTTTGCAAACTAAAGGGTCAATTTAGGTCAGCATGTAGCACTTTAAGTGTTACAATATATCTGGTGAATACCCTTTATATCATGTTCATATGTATGGGCATATAACGAGAGAGAACATAATTATGTGCGGTGTTTAGCAATTCTGTGGCCAATATAATATACTAGAGTTAAGCATTTTATTGAAGATTTATTTAATATCCAATTAACTGTATACTCTTTTGTCCATATATTCATTGATTTAGGATCATATGTGCTGTATACGTATGTTATTGTTATTCTCTATACATGTATTATAAACTGTATGCATCACCTTTCTTGAAAATCCTATCAATAATGAATTGGACTTTTCTGATGTAAACAGTCCTAGATTTTATAACAAGTCTATACCATGTGCATAGGGTAATTTCCCAAACATTTTCAGTGGTGTTGAAAAACCTACAGCCATATTTTACTGAGTATGCCCAAACCCGTCTGATCTTGGAAGCGTTACAGTAAAAGCCTGGTCAGTACTGGTATGGGAGACTGTCTGGGAAGACCAGGTGCTGTAGCTTAAAAATTACACTGTTTAGTTGGGCTAATGGGATGGCACATGGTGTAACTTGTATACCAATATCTGTGGTATTTTCTATTTCTAAGTATACTCATCGATACTTGAAGCGTGTTAAGTGAATCACAGAAACTGTTTAATATTTTTGCCAATTAATTTTGTGAGTATTGGTACCTTTTACACTATTTTATATTGTCTATTAAAAGTTATATTTTAACTAAATATTCATCAAATTTTCTTTAAAGTGTGCCCCAACAAAGATCCTTACTTTTCTCTTAGTTTTCTAAAGCATTCCATTTTAGGCTGTGGGAGCACCACCACCATTTATTTATTATTATGAATATCTATTAATGCAAAATGGTTGGTTATAATAATTTTTTAAATATAAGTTCTGTGCGGAATCTTTCCTTTTTCTTTGTGTGGTAGAATAAAAATTAAACCAATATTAAAATCAATTGCAGTCTAAAAGAGATATTAATAGGAAACATCAGAGTTGTACAAACAGAAAAAAATTATTTCTCCAGACATAGTATTAGTATAAATAAAAAATAATTATCATGCATGTGCACAAACACAAAATAGAACCATGATTATTGTGAAAGTTGCATACATTTGCACAACGAGAATATAGTAGCAGATTAGAAAGTAATGGTTATAAAATACAGGCAGTCGGGATGCCTCCTACCAACATACAGTACCGACAGCGGCATCCCGAAGGTCAGTATCCCGTCAGGAACCGGGTACGTATACTAACCCTCCCTTCTTCTAGCCTAACCTTAACCCTCCACACACCGCACCCAAACTCTCCCCGTTAGTACCTCCCCCCCAAAACCTAACCATAACCCCACTATGCAACCTAAACAACACTTCCCCCCCCCCCCCTCCCGGCGTGGCTAAGACACCCCGGCTTACCTCGATCCAGATGGCGTCTGTCTAGTTCCGGTGTTTGGATTAAGTTATCTTTAGTCCCATGTCGGGCTTGTGACGTTGGGATTTCGACCAGCGGCATCCCGTCCGTCCGTTGGTCTCCTAACTACATCCCGATTAGAACATATGCATATCAGCATACATACAAAACAGAAACAGAAACAAAATGAACATACTGTAGCATACATCTGCAAAACATTTTTTAAGAAATAGGAAGAAACTTAAATTGACATACTGTACATCTGAATAAATACTAAACAACTAATATAGGAATAAATGTTAGAAAACCATAAATATATTTTTCAAAATCTAGGGTTTAAACATACAGAAACATTCATGGATTGACAAATTTATAATTGTTAACATGAGTATCTGTATATTTTTTTTCTCTCCCACGCTTATTTGGTGGCACCACATCCTCTGCAATTGGATGTTGCCCTGACATTAGCCCTCAAGCCATCAGCACCAGTCTTGACAATGCTGTTCATGCCAGTTTCTAAAATAATGTTGCGACGTCTTGATATGGTATTGGTCTCATCTATTTTATTGTGTATGTGTTCAAGGAAGTTTTGAATTTCTGTCATACAAGCACACATTTGTTGTGCGCAGTCATTGGTTGGGAGATGAGGGATGCTACTGGGCCGTCAGCTGCAACGCACACAGCACGTCCTGCAATACCCGGTCAGCCACAGCTGGCCGGGCCTGATAAAATGATCTTGCAGGCCGTATACGGCCCGCAGGCTGGAGGTTCCCCATCCCTGCGATAAAAGGAAGGTCTGCGCAATACTCTGTCCCTCGTTTTTCCGTGCAGACGCAATTGTCATTGCTTATCTGAATGTTGGAGGTTTTCTTAGTTTATAACCCATACTAAAAAAAGCATTTGTATTTTTTGTTCCTCGGTTCTTCTTTTCAAGTTATAATAAGGTAAGTGTTTGTGTATTTTGGCCTGTGGTCTGGGAGTATTGCATGCCATGTTTTCACCCTTACTTTGTTTCTTTCCCACCCAGTGGATAGCTTATTTTTTTAATTTCTGGGATTTCTTGCCTTTTCTGTTCCTTGTTGAATTTTTGCAAGTTATAATAAGGTAAGTGCTTGTGCAGTTGTTTTCTTATGTATTTTACACTGTGCATAAAATGGTTTTGATTTTAATACATACTGTGTATGTTTTATTTCTTTCACGGTGTTATAAATATTGTGTATTTTTCTTCTTTGTGGTTATGTTAATTTGTGTTTTTCTGTTTTGTATACACATCTACAAACTACAATCATTTCCAAAAGCATGGCTGAGAGCTGTCCAGTAATTTTTTTTTTTTTATTACTTTCATGTGTACAATATATCTGTGTGATAAAAAATGTGTATATTAGCTTGCATGTTCCCAACTCCATTTTTCCTGGGCAATTCTGCTGCTAAAAGCATGCGAATGCTAGAATAAGCATGAGAGGACATAAGCACCCTGTTTTTTATTGTGCTAATACTGGTTAGAACTGGTTTGGGGGTTGCAGCCTCGTTATAGGTTAGGTTAGTGGTTTAATCAGTGGCGACAGCCTATCAGGGACCTGTTTGGGCGGGCTCTGTGCAGGAATATTAGGGTGCTGGGAGGAGTCAGCTTTCTCTTTTCCAGTTGTGATCTCCTCTGGATAAGTACCCAGTGTCATAAGGCTTATTAATGCCTCTTGCCACGGTCTGTTTTATTAGATTGTTCTACATCATATTTTCCTCCTAACCATACTGTCTCTCCTCTGTTGATTCCTTCCCACCTGTGTACCTTCCCTCTGTCACGCTCCTCACTCACTTTCCCCCGTTTGTTCTTCCGTTTAATTATTGGAAACCTCCCCCTGCTGTGCCCCATCCGCCATGCCGCGCCCGCGCCGCAATGCTTCCCCTCCCCCAGCGGCAACCGCGGCTCCCGTCGCTGGCCCCGCTCAGCTTGCAGCGGCGGCCATTTTAGGTGCGCAGGGCCGGCAGAGCCCTACGTTAATGGCCGCCGGCTGCCAGGACTCGACCAGCAGCACGGGGCCGAGAGTCTTTGCACCCTCTCCGTCGGGCCGCCAGGTCTAGCTGGCCTGCGGTGGGGGCCCTTCCCCCCCATAACTCACAAACAAGAGGGGATGGCGGCGCAAGCGTTGCCGCGGTAGCCGCGGCTCCCGTCGTTGGCCCCACCCAGATCACAGCGGTGCCCATTTTAGGTGTGCAGGGCCTGCAGAGCCCTGTGCTAATGGCCGCCGGCTGTTGGGACTTGGGGAGGGTGGGATCGATGGCCCCATTACCTGGCCCCGCATACAGTAATACCCAGGCGAATGCAGAGCCCCAGCGTTTGCGCAGCCCTTTTTCCACTACCTCCACTGCTTTAGGGGCAGGGAGAGCGGGGCGTAACACCCCTAGCAGAGCGCAAACCCGCTTTGAAAACTCTCTTTTCTCCAGCCCGGCCGGGTTGCAGGCTTCCCCTATTAGGCGCGGTGCTGCTGCGGATGGACATGGCAGTGTCTCCGCTGGTAGCACTCCCATTACGCCGCAGTATGTGCTGCTTGTCGCGGTGCCATTGCCGCAGGTGCCCAGCGTTGCATTTTTTGGCCCTGCGCGGCATAATCTGCCTTTGCACAGCCCTGCATTCGGGGCGCAGTGGTCCCCTTATTTTTCCCAGGGCTTAGCGCAGCAGGTGCTCCCAACCGTCCCCTCCAGCGTTCCCGCAGCAGTGCTTTGACCCGCGGCTGTCTCAGGCGGCGGGTCAATTCGTGCATCAGGTGATGCCGCCATATGCGGGCCAACAATTTTATTCTGCCCTGTCATGGTTCCGCTTGCAGCATCCGGTTTCACACCAGGCGCCAGACTATTTTGTCAGGCAGGATCCAATCCAGCAGCCCCCCCTGCCGGCGGCCCCTCCTCCATTTAAGCCACCCACCCCCCCACGCTCAAGCCACGCACAGGCAGGGGCTTCCCCGTCCGCAGTGGTCCCAACCCAAGCCCCTGCAGCGACCTCTGTTTCGCACGAAATCATGTCTAACACTGTTGTTCCAAGTCCACAGGGTCCATCTACTTCGGCCGTCATTGCTGGTGATGCGGTGTCTACAGAGGATGCTCAGCCGTCGTCAACCCCGAACGTGATGGGCATGCCATGCGACGCAAGCCAGGAGGCGGTTTCCAACGTGGTGTCGGCTACCCCGTCGACTTCCGGAGCAGGTGAGATAACATTGCACCAAAGCAACATTGAACTGTCACACTCGGAGGATTCCTCCGACTCTTCCAGTTCAGTAGATAAACCGCGTAAGCTAATGCGCTATTTCGTTCAGCAATTGAAAGGGAAGCGTAAAAGCCCGAATAGAGCGCGTAGTTCTGTAGGCAGCTCGGTTCCGGATGCGACGGGCGATGCGGTGCACTGCTCTAACACTGCCATTTTAAGAGGCGTTAGGTCGAAAGTGAGGGAGCGTATTAGGAAAGGCAAATACGTAGACATGTTTGCCATTACGCATGACGCCAAAAAAGCTTTGGATACAGCTAAAACTGGGGGGGCAGCAGCAGAGGAGGCGCGGCGCAGCTACGCCAATTGGCTTTGCGGGATGTATATTTTTGCGGCTTGCTAAACTGAGACTAGGCCTGCCGAGTTTCTGAACATCCTGAAGTACTTACACCTCGTTCACAGCATGCAGTTGTCCGCTAGGCATAATGTGTGGCGGCAATATGACGAGGCTTTCTGTAAGAAGCAGGATGGCCAGAAAATTCTTAGCTTCGGCTATAAGGACGTGGAGGTTTGGCTTGAGGTCACTCAGCAGAACAAACCCACCACGGAAGCACCAGTGGGCCGTAAACAGCCCTTTGTTGCCCGTCCAGGTTTCAACACGGCAGGAAAGGGAAAGTGCTTTGCCTTTAATAACGGGCAGTGTAACAGAGGAGCCAGCTGCCGTTTTAAGCATGCCTGTCTGTCGTGTGGAGGTAATCACACAGTTAAAGAGTGCAGCGAAATGCTAAATAGAGCTGTTTCACCAATACAATTAGATGTGTTGGAACGGTGGTTGGGCCGCTATCCGCTTAGGGTGGAGGCAGCCTTTTTTTTGCAAGGTTTTCGGGAGGGTTTTCGTTTGCCAATAGTTAGGTCAGTTGCGGCTTAGCAAAAAGGAACCTTAAATCGGCTAGGGATTATCCTGATATTGTGAGGGCCAAAGTGATGGTGGAATTGGGCCGTATGGTCGGCCCTTTCTCATCTCCGCCTTTAGAGGATTTGTGCATAGCTCCTTTGGGCGTTGTCCCCAAGAAGGAGGCAGGTAAATTTAGGTTGATTCAGCACCTGTCCTACCCGGAGGGAGGGTCAGTTAACGATGCTCTGGATCCGAAGGACTGCAGCGTCACTTACCAATCTTTTGAGGACGCCCTCCGGATAGTGCAGAGGTTTGGTAGGGGAGCGCTATTGGCAAAAATAGACAGAGTCGGCTTTCAGGTTACTTCCATTGCACCCTGACTCTTTTAGGTTCATGGCTTTTAAGTTCGAGGGTTCATATTTCGTAGACAAATGTTTGCCAATGGGTTGTTCCATTTCCTGTGCCTTTTTCGAGTGCTTTAGCTCATTCTTGCAATGGTGCATTCGAGCGGGTTCGGGAAAAACTGGGATAGCCCATTATTTAGATGATTTCTTATTAGTTGGTCCAGCTGATAGCGACGTCTGCAGCAAGCTGCTTTTATCAGTGCAGGCTCTTTTTCGCGTTATGGGCGTGCCCATTGCAGTGAGGAAGACAGAGGGGCCTACCACAGTTTTGTCCTATTTAGGTATCGAGATTGATACCGCGATGGGTTTATGTTGATTGCCCCAAGAAAAAGTCGCTAAGATGCAGGAGTATTTAGGGCTCTGCCTCTCTGCAAAGAAAATTTCATTGAGGCAGTTGCAGTCGTTACTCGGCCTACTTAATTTCTCTTGCTGAGTGATCCCTATGGGTAGGATCTTCTGCCGTAGGTTGGAGAGGCCCACGGCGGGCGTTAAAAGGGCACACCATTTAATTCGTTTGACTAGGGAGCTTAAGGAGGACGTGAGTTTGTGGTGTGCTTTTTTTACGGGATTTCAATGGTGTGAGGATTTGGTTACCTGAATTGGTGGCCAACTCTGAACTCCAGCTTTATACGGATGCGTCCGGCGCTTGCGGTTTTGGGGCCTTTTTCGAGGGGCAATGGTGCGCGGAGCCATGGCTGAAAAGCTGGCGGGATGCCGGTTTTACATCTAATATGCTCCTTTTGGAGCTTTTCCCAATTGTGGTGGCAGTAGAGATTTGGGCTGCGCAGCTCAGCAATCGTAGCATAAGTTTCTGGTGTGATAACTTGGGGGTAGTCCAGGCCATTAACAATCAGAGGTCAGTCTGCCCTCAGGCTCTCAGTTTACTGAGGCATCTGATACTCTTGTGTCTAAAGGGGAACATTGATTTCAGGGCTAGGCACGTCCCTGGCATTGAAAACGAGATAGCAGATGCTTTGTCTCGTTTTCAATGGACTAGGTTTAGGCCATTGGCACCTGCAGCCAGCGTCCATGGCTTACCTTGTCCCGCTCATGTCTGGCAGATCATCGGGCCGGCATCGATGGACTCACGTTGAGAGCTTTGGCACCGAGCACCTTAAAGTCATATACGGCAGCGTGGGATTCGTGGCTGGCCTTCTTAGCTGAAGTAGATCGGGGTAAGACTGTTGAGGATAGCATGTTGCTATTTGTTTGGATGTGGCACGAGCGGGGCAGGTCTAAGGCCGCAATGTCCGGTGCCTTAGCTGGTATCTCGTATTTTTCACGCTTGCGTGGCTTTGTAGACCCAACCAAGTCTTTCCTTTTGGCCAAGGCTTTAAAAGGTTGGGCTAGAGAGCAGGCGGGACCGGGTGACTCTCGGAGGCCGGTCGACAACGGTTTGTTAAGAAATCTCCTGGTGGCGGTAGCAGGAGTAGCCTTGGGATAATATGAAGCCTTTTTATTTCAATTAGCTTTTGATTTGGCATTTTTCGGAGCATTGCGGGTAGGCAAGTTGGCGGCCGCTAGCAAGAGGATGGTTAATAATAATGTGATGGTTAAGTCGGATTTGATCTTGCTCAAAATTCAAAGATCAAAGACCGACCAATTGGGTAGGGGGCATTGGTTGTCGATCCCTGTGCATCCGGACCCGAGCATATGTCCAGTAAGCGTAGCTAAGCGTTGCAATCTACAGCGTCCGCAAGGCGGTTTGCAATGGCTAGTTCACAAGGATCTTTCACCACTGACACGCTTTCAATTTTCTGCAATTTTTAAACGGTGTTTGGTAGCGCTTGATTTACCGGTTGAGCTTTATGGCACACATTCGTTTAGGATTGGCGCGGCTACTTGTGCGGCAGCAGCGGGCTCTTCCAGCGACGCAATCAAAAGGTTGGGTCGTTGGAGGTCTACCGCTTATAAAGGTTATGTGAGAGGCGACATGCTGCCTAATTAGACAGCGCTTCCGGCGAGTTTGTTTTTTGGGAAACCCAGTGCCTTAAGCTACCCGCCGCTAGGGGGGGTTGGAGTTCTTTTCACCTTTTGCCCTCCATTGAGGTTTTGGTGTTGTTCACCTCCATCTGGGTCACTCAAATAACTCAGTTTTTCCCCGCCCTTGTTGTTGGTTACTTGAAATTCGAATTAAACACTAACGTTCTTTTAAATAATTTCCTTTTACAGGTTGTGGTAGGGTGTTTAATAGGGTGTGGATTGTAGGCCATTCATATGTGTTTTGGGCTTGCAGGCACCCGCTTGCTCGTGATAGCCACGGTAATGTGCGCTGGATTGGGGTGCGAGGCTTTCGTTGGAGTGGTCTGTTGTCTCTTCTATGGGAATCAGAGAGGAAATGGGGTGCCCCGGATTGCTTGATCATCCATTTGGGCGGCAACGATTTGGGCACTTGTAAGGGTGTTGAGGTTATTCTGGCCATTAAAAGGGATTTTCAAGCAATAGCTGAGCGTTGGCCGCAGGTGCAATTGGTGTGGTCGGAGGTTATTCCTCGTAGGTTCTGGCGAGGGGAGCAAGGTGGCGCGGCTTTGGATAGGGTGAGGAGGAAATTGAATGCCGCAGTGTCTCGTCATGTAGAGGGTCTGGGAGGGCGTGTCATTAAACACCCCCGTATACGTTTCGAGGAGGTTGACTTCTACAGAGAGGATGGAGTGCATTTGGCAGGGGAAGGTTTGGTGTTTGTTTCGCCTCTTTTGTCGGGCATTGGTGGCAGTTAGCGGTCCTGTTAGCTGGTGGCGGTTCGATGTCTAGGGACCTCGTTTTGGCGGAAAGCAGTGGCGGCTCAAGTTAGTGCAGCTGAACTTGGCTAGCATCCCCCCTTTGAGAGAGGCGAGTCAGTTGCTGCCTTAGGGGAGGACCAGGTCTCCATCTTATGGAGGGATCAGCACTGTGCTAGATTAAGGGGGGTTGGTACTACTCAAGGCAGCTCACATTGGGTGGTGGATTCTCCACCTCCTTCTTAGTAATACTCTTAAATGGGCTGTAGCCGAGTTAGCACTGCTTTTTCGCCACCATGCTCGATCATTGCAATTCAATTCCTAATCTGATTTCAATAAATTTGGCTGCGACCTCTATTTTGCAAATCTATATCGTTGTCAGTGTCTTTATTTTAGTTGGATAAGTTTAAGTTAAGTATGGTAAAATAATAAAACTATGGGTGACTTAAGAAAACAAAGGGAAGGAATCCTCGCACCTAGCCATCCAAGCACTTATGGATACAATCAATATGTTTGCTGCAGCTATCTGTTGTATATAAGGGAATTGCCAACCCTGTTACAAGTGTAAAATAGTAAAAATAACAGACAGCTCTGCAATCAATAGGATAATCCACACAATGAGTTCAATATATAGTATACATATTTATTAATACAATGACAATAATAAAAATAATACAATTGGCCAATAATGATCAAAAAAAAAAATGAAGAAAAAACAAGTTATAGAAATTGAGCAGACATAATATACACTATTCCACTTGTTCTAATTAACAATTGATATAAACTACTCTCTTTAAAAGAAACACCATTAATATGGTACCATCAATTAGTAGCTATATGCTCCACACATGCAGAGACTACACATTAAAAATAACCACATATATTTTAAATAATCAGCATTTGCTGATCATGCCTTTTTGTGTAAGGCTATAGGAAATTCCAAGGATAATGCTACCAATAGTGATCCTTTGTTTTCCCTATGATCCGTTTTTTTGGAAAATATAGAACGCAGATATAAATATCCAATTCCTCAGATGGTCAGCATAATGGATAATATCTCAGTCCTTTTTGTAATTTTAGAGAAAAAAATACAGTCCAGCACTTGGATGGTTAGCACACTGATGTGCAGGTCTCAATAATTCAGTTATTCAAATAATCAGCATATTAAATAAAGACATACACTCCAGGGCTTATATGGTTAACACACTGTGGTGCAAATCTCAGAATTCAATCCTCTTAGTAGTTTTTATAACACATATCCAGCACTGAGATGGTTATCACACTGAGGTACAAATCTCAATAGTCCAGTTACTTAAATGGTCAACATATTAAGTAGTGGCATATAATCCAGCGCTTAGATGGTTAACACACTGTGATGCAAATATTAGAGTTCAATCCTCTTAGTGTCTTTTTTAGCACTAATCCATGTGATAATACTCACTGGGAACTTAGCAAAGGGATTTTGTAGTGATCCTTCCCAGCCTCAGTGTGCTTTAAAGCTGAATAGTCCTTGCTGCATGCAACAGGTAACGTGTAGCATACACGTTGGTGGATAAGATGTAACGCATTTCCCCGCCTCTCTTAGAGTCTCAGCGGCTTCCTAAGACAGAATACTCTCCATATTACAGATGGGGCTTTTATACCTCCTTAATCATTTGCAAATTGCAGGATTCAATACTGCTGTGTTTCTTCCTGTCAATTTCGGGTCATATTACCGCTACTTCCGGTTTTGTGCCAGCTAACATCATTTGCATTCCAGCGGCCATTTTAGATGACTATTTTGTTTAATCATGCGTTCCAGAGTTTCCTTTGCGTTCCAGCGCCCATTTGCACTCCATGTCTAATGAAGTTCAACATATTCTATTCCTCCCATGTATTTAACTTATTTTTTATACATTTTGACGGCCATTTGTATCTCTCTTATTTATATACTTTAACCCATTTTAAGGGCCATTTCATTTATATTTTTTAAACAACCTTTTACAAGTTATATCAATTGGTTAATATGCCCATTTATCAACTATAGTGTAACATACCACACATATATCCATCACAATATTAAAAAGCAATGTAATACATACATAATCTAACTAAAAATTATTGATTAGTTGATATAAATTTACAGAATGCATAAACCACCTAAAAAAACTTATATTCTCTAGGTACATTTTATATTCTCTAAACATCGGTTTTGTCTATCCCAATTCAATTAATTGTAATAATCTAAAAACATATCCAGTGCAGAAAATAATACTTAATTCCTATTAAAATCCCCCTAGACATTATTAAGTTCGATTGAATCGTTTAGACCTCCTGGACATAGTGTTTTTAAACTATAGATCCAGAAGGCTTCTCCTCTGCATAACCTATTATATCTACCCCCCCCCCCCCCTTTTGTAATTTTCACCTGTTCTATTGCTTTTATCTTAATATTGGTCACATTACCCTTTTTGATAATCTATCATGTGTCTATACAGGAAATTCGTTTTGGAGTTCATAAGCACATTCCTCTTATGTTCCATAAATCTTATATCCAATCCATCTGATCCTCCAAATCCTGCAAGTAACCTACCTTTACATCCCAGGTGAAGGGAGCCTATCTTCTGTACACGTTTCCTTATTTGGAATGCCTGATGATGAGGTTTTGCATCGTTACCATTTGCCCCGTCATGTCATCCTAGATACTCTCAAAATTCTAGAGTCACAAATACACATTCCTACAGCAATTCCATCACTGACACGATTTCTTTCAGTGTTACACTTTTGTGCCTCAGGGTCCAGTCAAACAACCGTGGCTGTGATGCCTGGGAGTTCTGAGGGCTTTAGCAGCATCCTGGGTGAGAGAGTCTGAAATATTTTTGAGATGAAAATGACAGGACTTTGAGAGGTTCTGGATATGTGGTTTGAAGGAGAGGGAGGAGTCCATGATAGCTCCAAGACAGCGCACTTTGGGGATAGAGGAGATAGTTGTGCCATGAATTGATAAATAAATAGTGGGAAGTGAGGTTATGTGGGAGGGTGGGAAGATGCTCAGCTCAATCTTAGACAGTTTAAGAAATCGCTGGGACATCCAGGCAGAGGTAGTAAAGAGACAGTTGGAGATACGAGGAGGAGCGAGGAGCGAGGGGCAGACATCAGGGGAGGAAAGGTAGATCTGAGTATCATCAGCATAGAGAGATCAATACATATTTAACAAACCTTGTTTTTGGTGTCTGAGTGACTTCATCTGTGATTTCCATAGTCTGTCTTTCACTGTTGCACTCTTATTTCTAGGACCATGGTGTATTTTTTCCATTGACCCAGGAACAGGCACTGTATTTCCAGTTTTTTCATGGAAAAAATTGGTTGTCTTTTTTTTTTCCCCACCGTTGGCTATCTTGGCTGCTGGCGGTGCCTTCTGCAACAATAGTGCTGGCCTGCAGAGTGCTGGGACCTGGTTCATGGTCCTGTGGTACTGTTGGTTCTCCAATAGAATCCATGCTTTCCTTTGTATCTTTCTCCTGCTGGTCAAAAATCACATTATCCAGAAGTGATTTTTTTATAACAGGTCATGAACAGGCATACAGTATGCTTCTTGTGTGCGTACGCACATCCTATAAAAGGAAGGTCTGCAAAATACTCTGTCCCTTGTTTTTCCGTGTGGTTGCAATTGTCATTGCTTATCCGAATGTTAGAGGTTTTTTTAGTTTATACCCCATACAAAAAAAGCATTTGTATTTTTTGTTCCTTGGATCTTCTTTTCAAGTTATAATAAGGTAAGTGTTAGTGTACCTGTGGTCAGGGAGTATTGCATGCCATGTTTTCACCCTTACTTTGATTCTTTCCCACCCAGTGGATAGCTTAATTATTAATTTCTGGGATTTCTTGCCTTTTCTGTTCCTTGTTGAATTTTTGCAAGTTATAATACGGTAAGTGTTTGTGTGGGGGCAGTTGTTTTTTTATGTGTTTCACATTGTGCATCAAATGGTTTTGGTTTTAATTTTAATACATACTGTGTATTGTATATGTTTTTTTTACTTTCACGGTGTTATAAATATTGTGTATTTTTCTTCTTTGTGATTTATGTTAATTTGTGTTTTTCTGTTTTGCATACACATCTACAAACTACAATAATTTCCAAAGGCATGGCTAAGAGCTGTCCAGTACATTTTTTTATTATTACTTTCATGTGTACAATATATCTGTGTGATAAAAAAATGTGTATATTAACTTGTGTGTTCCCAATTCTATTTTTTTGGGCAGTTCTGCTGCTAGCTGAAATTTCCAATCCATCTGATCCTTCAAATCCTGCAAGTAACCTACCTTTACATCCCAGGCGAAGGGAGCCTATCTTCTGTACACTTGTGTCCTTATTTGGAATGCCTGATGATGAGGTTTTGCATTGTTTCCATTTGCCACCTCATGTCATCCTAGATTCTCTCAAAATTCTAGAGTCACAAATACATATTCCTACAGCAATTCCACCACTGACACAATTTACCAGTTAGCTCTCAGCTGGATCTCTAGTAATTCCCAGTACATGCCTGTACCCACATTTCTCTGTGTTTCTCTGTGCAAGTCAGCAGCTAGATCTCCTATGCTCAAGTATTCAGTTCATTGCTGAGCTCCTGTATTCCAGCATTCAGTTCATACCCTGATCTCCTGAGCTCAAGTATTCAGTCCATATGCCGATCTCCTGTGCTCAAATATTCAGTTCATATGCCGATCTCCTGTGTTCAAGTATTCAGTTCATTCGCTGATTTCCTGTATTCAGTTCATTCGCTGATTTCCTGTATTCAGTTCATTCGCTGATTTCCTGTATTCAGTTCATTCGCTGATTTCCTGTATTCAGTTCATTCGCTGATTTCCTGTATTCAGTTCATTCGCTGATTTCCTGTATTCAGTTCATACCCTGATCTCCTGTGCTTAAGTGTTTAGTTTTCACGCTGGATTCTAGTGTTATTACAATACATTCTCAAGGTTCCCAGTGCTAATCCATTCTAATATAGTTCTGGTCTTCGTGCCACTCCCAGGTACCTTTCCAGAGGGCCGCGACCTGCTCAATTGGTGCAGTGAAACCCATATCTCAACTGGAGGGGACACTGGTGAAGACCACCAAGTGAGTTAGACTCTCTGCCTCTGGGCAGACCTAGCCAAACCATGGTTTGGCCGCAATAGGGAGACCTAGCACTGTCACTCACCTGCTTGTTCTCTAGCCACCCTAACCCCCTGGCTTTTTCCCATACGGTTCCTGACAATTTTTGAGATAAAAACAACAGGACTTTGAGTGGTTCTGGACATGTGGTTTGAAGGAGAGGGAGGAGTCAACGATAGCTCCAATTCAGTGCACTATGGGGCTAGAGGAGATAGTTGTGCCAACAATAATTAAAGAAATAGTGGGAAGTGAGGTTATGTGGGAGGGTGGGAAGATGATCAGCTCAGTCTTAGACATATTAAGTTTAAGAAATCACTGGGACATTCTGGAAGAGGTAGCAAAGAGACAGTTGGAGATATGAGGAGGAGAGAGGGGCAGAGGTCAGGGAAGGAATGATAGATTTGAGTATCATCAGCATAGAGAGATCAATACATATTTAATGAACCTTGTGTTTGGCAATATATATACATATAAATGCTTGAAAATCATATTGTACAACAATATGACTGACACCATACCAATTGTTGTTTGTGTATTTTTGGTAAATATTACCAGCTACATTTTCTGCAATCATATACACCTTCTGCCCCCCCAAAATTAAACAGTAAAGTTTATATTAATAAAATATGTTTTTTTAAATGGTAAAATAAAAAAAATGAAACAATGAATAAGTGTATAACATTTTTTTAAGTATTTATTCAAAATATATACTGAAGTATATCTTCAAAACCACAAGCCTAATGAGATTTCATTAACTATTGTGTTTGAATAATTTTTTTTTAAGCAAATTATTTATATTTACAATGCCCTGGTGGGCTGTACTAAGGCCTTCGGCCACTCGGTTCAGCTCCCTTGATAATATTTGCAGATCCTCTCTCTCTGAAGTTGCTGTGGATAAAAGAATGCATATTAAGTACACCATAAATTATAATAGGCTTCACAAACATACACATACTGTCACATACCAAATGATGGGTCCATGTCCTCAGCAGAAGGCAAATTGTCAGTGGTAGTAGACTCATGTAGTATTGCTGCCAGGTATGTAGGACTAGGCAGAGGAGGAAATTCCTCATCACTTGAGTCGCATGGTACCGCCCTTTTTAAATAGGAAGTGCTAAGCAGTACTTCCCCTTTAATTAATAAAGTTTTTCTTATATAAAAACGATCAGAGACACTATGGACCTCATTCAGAGCCGCTCGCAAAAAATGAGCGCTCGCTCTGAATGAGGGCGGCTGGTTTTTTTTTAAAGCCGGCCTCCTGGCCACTCGCTAACCTGTGGGTGACCACCCACAGCTTTTGCGAGTGGCCAGGTGATGGTCGCGACCATCGGGCTTACGACGAGACCCTTGTGGTAGGGTCTCGTCTGCCGCAAGCCCCAGTGAGCTTCGGGCTCTAATAGAGCCGGAAGCTCACTACTGACATCACTGGTGATGTCAGTAGGGTCGCCCACAAACGGCAGGCATTCCTTCAGGAACGCCTCCGTATGTCCAGCCACCGCCCCACCCCGCCTACAAAACGGGGCGAGCTCTCGATCAACATCGACAGCCGCCCCGTTTGTAGCGAGCCCTGGAGAGAGTGAATTTCTCACTTGCTACGGGGCTTGCACACGCGTATTGCTCACGCCGCACGAGTGCAATGCACAACCATCGACCCGCTTGCATGCTGGTCTGAATCAGGCCCTATATGCTAAGAAGCTCCGTTACAACACTTGCATAGTGTGTCTGAAGACAAGCGACACAGAAAGACGGAGCTTCTATCTCGTCACGCCCGCACCGTCCTAGTGCAGGAAAACAGAGCATGTCTCCAGTGCAGCAAGCGGCAATACAACATTGCAGCAGAATCTATCCGCCATGTCCGAACGGTGAGTGTACACACAGACGGAACTCTCTCAAGCAGTGCAAGGGGACCAGCCAGTGGCAGCGAACACAACGCAAGAGAAAAGTAGGCAGAGATAGGGAGAGTCAGTTAGACCAACCTGCAACCAAACCTAACTATATATGCAACTGGCATATCTGGGAACCCAATAATTGCTTTTTTATGGACTGTCCACATGTGCAAAAGAGGCTTAAACATTTAAAATTGTTTTAATCTTTTTTTTTACAGGTATTGCGCTAATACACTATTTACACACTTTTGTTTTCTAGCGCTCATTTTATAGTTTTTTTTGTTCCTGAGATGTTAATTGAATGAGCTGCTCACCATTATATTCTATTCAGTAGCGCAGAACTTACTATTTTCTTGCTATAACAAGCCAAAGATTCATAAAATATATTTATAAATGTTTGCTGGGTAACAGCAGCAGGAGAGTTACAATAATGCACAGCCTGTGCTGAGTGCTGCAGTATGTGGCTCCCCTTAGTATGTTTTTATTGGCAAACCCCTGTGGCTGATTTTACTATTGACAATATAAATGGGTCCTGCCTACTGTTGTCCATAATGAACCAGTAGGGTACTAAATTGCAATAAATTGAACACACAAACTGTTACCTGTGAAGTTAGCTTAAGTATAAGGCTTGTACTCTTTTCATAAGATGCAGACAAATGGTGCAGACAAAAACATAATTTGGGGGCTATTTTAAAAATGCATACTTTACATGTAATGCCTACCTAACATGGAAGTCAGTAAAATCAGTTCATAAATGTCCTACATACTTACTGTGATTGTGGATAATAGTGCGCAGGTCCCGCAGCAGATCCAGCTGCCTCCGGCGAAGATCACTTCAGCACCGTTCAAGCTGGACCACACTCCATTAAAAAAGAATAGTAGGAGTTGGACAAACTCTCACCATTGTCCTACGGTGGTTGCATAAGCAACATAGATGTTATCGGGGCTGCCATTGGTTCTTCTTGTGCCGCAGGAGTTCCAAGGGAAGAAAAATAAAGTGCCAATGTAGATCAGTGTATCCAATTATACTGTGTTTTATAGTATACTCACCCAGTTGCACCAAGAGCAACACTGAGCCCGGGTGAAGGGGGTGTGGCCTAATTGTGGGAGGCATGGCCATGCCCCCTTAGGGGAAAAATACAAAAACCTATATTTTTGCTGTGCGCTGGGAAGGGGGGCGCTATGAGCACCCTGAGCCCAGCGCATAGCCAGTGGGGGGTGCGATCAGTGTGATCGCTCCCACCACAGGCATAGGAGACTGCTGCATCTGCTACTTAGCAGCCACGAGCAGTCTCTCAGTGCAGCCCAGCACACAGTAGAGTGTGCTGGGCTGCTTTAATGAAAGAGGGAGGGGGGGGTGGCACCAGAACAAGGCCCCTGACGGGCCTCTCCAAGAAGCTCAGGCCCAGGTAATTAGTACCCGCTCCCCCCCCTCTTGGCACCCCTGTACTCACCCTCAATAGGATGGAAGAATGCTTTTTGACATTCATATAAAAACCTGATGACTGTCAGTATTATGAATAAAGGAAACCGATAGTCCAAAGATCCATTGCCAATAAGTTAAATTGAATAAAACTAATTTCTTTATATATGGCAATATACAATAAAATATCTTAAAAACAAGTAAGTAAAATAGTGGATAAAAACAAAGGAAAATATCAAATAGAGATAAATAGGTACAGGGCCGGATTAAGGATTGCGGGGGCCCCATAAAAAAAGGTATTTGATATATATATATATATATATACATATATATATATATATATATATATATATATATAATAGATAGATAAGATAGATAGATAAGATAGATAAATAAATTGAGATATATATATATATATTTATAGATAAAGATAGAGGATTGGAAATAGTAAAGATAGAGAGTGGGGGGAGGGAGAGAGAGGGAGTGGGAGAGAGAAGGAAGAGAGAGGGAGAGAGAAGGAGAAGGGGAGAGGGGGAGGAAGTGAGACAGAGGGATGGGGAGGGAGACAAAGAGGGAAATAGAGGAAGAGAGGGAGAGACAGAGGACGGGAGAAAGAGGGAGGAGGGGACAGAGAGGGAGAGAGAGATGGAGGAAAGGAGCTCAAACACTAACCTCTTGCAGCTCCAGCAGGCAGCCCATCAACCGTTCTGAAGGGGCAGGCACTTCACTGCATTAAGCCCCGCCCCCTACTCGTGCACCCGCGAATTGCGGCATTGTCAACAAGGGGGCTTCCATACAGTTACTGTCGGGTGAATCTCAGAGGCAGTGAGACTGTCACTGCTGTGATGCTGCCGAGACCGGACGCTGGCCAGGGTGAGTGGCCAGGTTCCATTCATTATTCTCATTAGTGTGGGGGCCCCCAAGGTGTGGGGGCCCCTGGACGACCGCCCCGCTCACCCCTCCTATAATCCGGCCCTGAATAGGTAGGTGATACCAGTAAGTTGTTGTAGCAACGTGTTTTACAGAGCCTACATCTGCTTTCATGTGCAATGCAGTGAACGAGTGGTGAGAGAGTAGGCAGATGGCGAATGGAGGGAAAAAAAATCTGCTATTGAACATAAGTTAACTAAAGGGCCTTGTTATCAATGGACATTTCAGGGTCTTTCTAGTAGAAAATTCAGGTAGCTCTGAAACAGCACTGGGACTCTCTCTCTCCTTTCCTTTGCAATACACACATTTCTTTATATGAAATGTACTGTGAATTTAAAATCTGCTGTATTGTGTGACTACTAATGATAACCAATATTTACAAGGAAACAATCATAGATTTCAACGAATAAATCAACATGTGATAAATACTCAGACAATCTATATATAAATAAGTAAATGTTATACCTAATACCAGTTCTGATCTATTGTGCCTGCATAATTTGTTTGGATAATTTGTTGCTTATCTATTGATAAAATCTGAGACTGTGCTAAGGTTTTGTAATTGTATCAATGTATTTGATTTAGTGCCTACTAAGGTACCATCGTTATCTGAAAATACACTGAGTGAATTAAAGTGTTAGAGTTTAACTCATGGGAGTAGCTATAGTGGGTGCAGGAGGTGCCATTGCCATGGGGCCTAGAGGCTTTGGAGGCCCCAGACCCATGTTATATAGTTGTATACCAATTTCTCAGATTTGCCTGCTAAGCAATTGGGTCTGACCCATTGCCCAGCCTGAATGGGGTGACATTCCATTTTCAGTGAGAGGTATGTGTAGTTGATGTTATAATGGTAAGAGGGCACTGTAATGTGGCATGATCTGAACAGGAGGGGGCTGTAATGTGGCATAATCTAACCTGCACATATTAGTGTGGTATAATATAAACTGGATGACATTATAATTTTACATATATGAACTGGGGCACTGTAATGTGGCACAATATGAACTGGAGGCACTATAGTGTGACATAATATGAACAAGGGTTGTGATACTGTAATGTGGCATAATATGAACTGGAGACATGTATGTCATAATGTGAATTGGGGGTGGCATATGTACTGGCAGCACTACAATATGACATAATGTGAACTAGGAAACTATTATGGTTCATAAAATAAAATAGGGCAATATTATGGGGCAAACCATTAATTAGGGCTCTACTATGATTCAGAAAATTAACTAGGGCACAATAATGGGGCATAGAATTAACAATTTCTGCTGAAAAGTGTCTCTCTAGAAGCATTCAGACGGCGGCCCCTTCAAAATGTTGCTATGGGGCCCACAAAGTTCTGGCTATATCCCTAGTTTAATTGCTTAATTTCTGAGAGAAAAGCATTTTTTTGAGCTGATTAATACTTATTATTCATTATTCTCTAATACTATTTATTTCTCTAAACTCTCTTTATGATAGCAACTATAGGGAAAGTGAAGGCTTCTTGGTATTAACCCCTAATTTAATTAATATGCCACTTAATCGTTTATTTCACAATAGCAATATTTTTACAAGCTCCAGTTTTGTTTAATAATATTTTAAGGAGTTATCTTATAATACACATTTCTTTATCATTGTTATATGTTATATATATATATATATAATATATATAGGAAATGAAAAAGCCGGCACTCTCATGCTCCTATACACCTTGCGCCGGTGCCCTCCCAAATTACCAACCCTCAGAAAAAGGGATGGAAAAACACAAACTGTGACCAACAAGGCGGCACTCTGGCGTCTTAAAGAAATGCAATGGACCCCAAAAAGTAATATCAACGTTTCAGAACACTTTACTTGGGTTCTTTCGTCAGGATCCTGACGAAAGAACCCAAGTAAAGTGTTCTGAAACATTGATATTACTTTTTGGGGTCCATTGCATTTCTTTAAGACGCCAGAGTGCCGCCTTGTTGGTCACAGTTTATATATATATATATATATATATATATATATATATTTATGTGTTTTCATAGTTATTTTATAGTTAGTTTTTAACATATTTATATTTTATTTATGATTACATCATACAATTAAGAGTATCCACAAGGAATCTCTCATGGATTCATCTCTTGTGAATCTCTTCCTGTTTTCAGTATCATTTGAGAATTATTCTGTTTTTATTGACAAGCTAAACTATATAAGCTGGATGAATATATTTATGTATAAGTTGTGAAATGTACTGAGAGTGCCACAAACTTTCTCCCTAGCAGCACATTTGCACATCTTGGCCAAACAACCTGTTCACTCGCATATACTAGTTCAGGGCACAGCTTCTGTTCATATTGCTTGCTATTTTCTAGTTATTGTGGACTACTTAATTGTCTGACATCAATGCAATATTACACCTATAATGATAGAATATTTTCTTTACATATATAGTGCAATTGTTGTTCTTGTAAATCTTGCACAGAGGAGGATGAATTTAGTGATTATTGATTTTTATTTAATTTAATTTTCTTTCACATTTTGGTTTGTTTAATCCAGATTCTTCTACTTATATTTCACTGGATCATATCCATTTGCAAATTGCTATAGAAAAACTGAACTATACTTCCAGGAGTGGATTGGGCCACTGGAAACTGCTGGGTAGGCCCAGTGCTCCCCTTAGTGGGTTGCAGTGGCATATCCAGCTGGTACAATAAACACACAGGTTTTTTGCTTATTGCGGCACAGCACACCCCTGATGATGGGAAGCTGAGAGGTGGAAAACACACAATAAGGTAAATGACCAGGAGGGAAGTAGGGTGCTGGAGCTGGAGAGACACTGGGGCACTGACGAGACAGAAGGGGTCTGGAGAGACAGAAGGGGGCTGGAAAGACAGAAGGGGACTGGTGGGACAGAAGGGGGTTGGAGCTAGAGAGACAGAAAAGGGGCAGAGAGACAGAAGGAGGCTGGAGAGATAGAAGGGGTGGAGCTGGGGAGACACTGGGGGTTTGGAGAGATACAAGGAGGTTGGAGCTAAAGGTACACTGGAAAGCTGGAGAGACAGAAAGGGGTTAGTGTAGAGCTGTAGAGACACAAGAAGGCTGGAGCTGGGGAGACACTGGTGGACTGGGAGAGACACTGGGGGTTTGGAGAAACACAAGGAGGCTGGAACTGGAGAGACACTGGGGGGATGGAGAGACAGACAAAAAGGAGCTGGAGAGTCACATGGAAACTAGAGTTGGAGAGGCACTGTGGTTGGAGAGACAGAAGGGGGCTAGAGAGACACTTGGCAGCTGGAAAGATAGTTTAGGGCTGGAGTTGAATAGATACTGAGAGGCTGGAAAGACAGAAGAGGGCTAAGGATGCAGAAGGAGGCTGGAGAGACACTGGGGAACAGGAGAGACATGGGCTGGAGTGACACTGGGAATTTGGATATAAACAGAAGAAGACTGGTGCCGGGGAGACACTGGGGGACTGAGAATACACTAGAGGTTTGGAGAGACACAATGGAGCTAGAGCTAGAGAGACATTGGAGGGCTCGAGAGACAGACAGAAGGAGGCTGGATAAAAACAAATTGGCTGGAAAGACATTGGGGGTTTGAACAAAAGAAGGTCCTGGAGCTGGAGAGACACAAGAATTCTGGAGAGACAGAAGGAGACTGGAAAGACAGAGTGGTGCTCTAGAGACACTGTGGAGCTGGAGAGACACTGGGGAGGCTTGAGAGACACAAGGAGGCTGGAGCTGGAGAGTCACTTGGGGCTGGAGAAAAACAAGAAGGCTGGAAAGACACTGGGGAGCTGGAGAGACATTTGGGAGCTGGAGAGACACAGAGGGTGATGAGGCTGAAGAGGCATGGGGAAATGGCTGGAGATTATCCATGACTGGCAGGATTAGAAGGGAAAGACTCGGGAACAGTAATCTTCATTAAGGCACAAATTCTAAAGAAACTGTATTACTAATACAAATGATATACCAATTAGCTAATACAGTTTAATTATATAAACTTGTTTGATCAGGGAAGTTCACATTTTGCCCTGCACCAACATTTCTGTTACTATGTATTATCTGCTTCATTCTCTGCTATATGATGCTGACATTGGTTATATTCCTATGTACATTAAAAAAAACATTTTCCAGGCCATGTAATCTATGTGAATAGTGAATACCGACTGAAGTCACCATTTGCCCAGGGAGGATCAATTCTTCAGACCCATTGCATAGAAACCACCGACTCACCTGTACCTAGGGTTGTCACCTCATCCCTTTAATAAGGGACACATATGAATTATACAGACCCAGAAGCTGGCTGAGTTCAAGTCTCCATTTCACCTGGTTTAAATCAGTCCCAGAACTTGTGCAATTTATAGGTGTCCCTTATTAAAAGGATGATTTGGCAACCCTGAGCTGGACATGGGGGCAGGGGAAGCTCATAGTATAGTATGAGTGAAACAGGCGAGGGTGAGCTGCTGCGTGAGTCAGTCTCCACAGCTCCAGCAACAACACTGGAGGTAAGGGGTGGCTGGCACTGCTGTCTGACTATGTCACACAGTTAATAGTGACACAGTCAATAAAAATTATGCAATATAGTATAGATATATAATATTTAACATATACGTATATAGTGTACAATGTTTAAATACAATGGTCTACTTAGGATAAATTACGTACATGACTATAGTTTGATAGTACAAAGTGCATCCAGGGGATATTGGAAGCTGGTTCCTGGTTTGAACATGGAGCCTCGGCGTTTTCTAATAACAGGATTGTTTGCTCCTGATATGTTACAGATGCAACTGCAGCAAAAGACACGGCTGCCTCCAACTCAGAATCACAGAATCAGGCGCTATGAGGAGGGAATATCCCACCCCCCTCCATAGACCCATTGGGGCTAATTACAGAAATTTCCCAAGATAGTTTTCCATCCCAATCTGCCTCTGTAAACTTCCACCATTTTCTGCCCATAATTTGCAAATGTAGGTGACTATTTCCCCTCTTTTCAAAGAATTTCTGCATCATGCTTATGCGTCATGCTTTCTCTCTCTCTCTTTTATTTCCATAGGTTGAAGTTTTGGTGACTCATTGTTTTGATTAAATGTTATGTTTATTAACACTAATCTAAGGTCATTATGAACACACTGACATAATTTATGTTTTAGTGTCTGACAAAGTACTTTTTCTTTTGGTACAATTACAGGGTATGCGTTCGACATCCCCGCGGTCTGGGTGCCGACACTTACCTTACTGGTGCCAGAATACCGAAGCTGGTCAGAATCCCGGCGGTGGCATCCTGACCGCCGGGCGCCTAAGGTAAGTAGCGAGGTGGGGGGAGGGTTAGGGTTAGGTTTAGGGGTTAGGGTTGGGCACTAGGGGGAGGGTTAGGCACTAAGGGGGAGGGTTAGGCACTAAGGGGGAGGGTTACGTTTAGGGTGCAGGGAAGGGGGAGGTTAGGCACTACATACCGATTCCATATACAGTTTTGTGATATAGATTCCACCATTGGTCAACAATTGCAAGGTTGAATTGCATTTCAAGTTTTATTATTAACCAGTTGACTAAAGGTGCACTCCTTGATACTATTATTATATAAAATCAAAAAGAAAAATAAGAAGATTAACCTTAGTTGGAGAACATGTCATTTTGGGGGTTCAAACTAGGAGGATTAAGGGGTCTATTTACTAAGCAGTGTTAGGAGACAGAGTGAAAAGTGATAAGTCTGTGATAAG
This sequence comes from Taudactylus pleione, assembly GCA_031769625.1. NCBI lineage: Eukaryota > Metazoa > Chordata > Amphibia > Anura > Myobatrachidae > Taudactylus > Taudactylus pleione. The sequence goes on from JAUIMM010000951.1 coordinate 925,525, forward strand.
GTGCCAGCCATTCAGCTCCCAACTGTCATTTTTCAAACACAGCCTGTGAGATGACAGTTGGGAGCTGATTGGCTGGCACCTTATCACTTTCTTATCACTTTTCACTCTATCTCCTAACACTGCTTTGTAAATAGACCCCTTAATCACTTAGTTATCAAATTGAGAAGGATTTATGAGTAAGTAAATGAGACTCGGATCATGCACATTAAAGAAAATACTATGTTCATCGTAATTTTAAACTTTTGTATATGTTGAAAAAATGTAAAACCTAAGCACCTATGGAAATTTCTGTGTATGTGGGGGCTATGCCACTGGGGATCATTACAACTATGGGGGTAAGCTCTCTGGGGATCTATTGTCACTAAGGGGGGGGAAGTACTGTTACAATGGGTGTCTATGGAACAGGGTAATTGGTATATATTGTTTGAATAAAATATTTAAATATATCTTTAAAAATATGTTAGGTTAATTAAATTAAAAAGAACAATGACAATTTCTGAGGTTTTTTTTTTAAACATAATGGCCAGATAAGCAGTTAATGGATCTTGTTCTTTTTAAGTTACCAGGATTTTAAGAGGCAGCTGAAGGACAAACTTTGGGAGCATCACTGTCATGCCAGAGGTGGGCCCTGCACCTCTTTAAATGACCAGGAGATTGAGGGTGATGGGTGCATCAAAAGTGGTGGAGGTCCCCCTGAATTTTGTTGTTGGCCAGTCTCAGGTAGTTACCACACCCGAAAAATGGAAAAATGGCAGCAGTGCATAATGTGCAGAACTGTGAATTCAAAATGATATGGTTTGCAGGATAACTACGTCCTTTGCCAATATAGTAATATTTTCACAACCTACTATTGTGCATAACAAAATAAACTGTTTAATTTTACTAAACACAGCATTTATCATGTATCCCCTTCTCACTCTTTCTCTCTCTCACTCTCACTCTCTCTCTCGCTCTCTTTCTCACATAAAAATAATAAATTATGTGCATAGAAAAACTACAGTATAATGCAATAAGGCAAGTATAGAGGTAGGAATGAGGATGAGTGCTTTAGAGCAGGGGTATGCAACATGCATCCCTCCAGCTGTTGTGGTACTACACATCCTAGCATACCCTGACACCGCTTTAGCATGCCCTAATAGCAAAACTGTGGCAGGGTATGCTGGAATGTGTAGTTCCATATATTGAATACCCATGCAATAGAGATATATTTGACACATGTTGTTTTTCTCTCAGATACTGATAACGCAATCAAAGACCAGTAAGTTGACGTTAATCCAACACTACCTCTGGTGCAACCTGAAAGGAGCATAGTTATCATCTACAGGGATGAAAGCCGCTAGATATATCTTTTAAGTGTTGAATGTATAAGAATGGAGGCAACAACAAGGTAGGGTGGAGCCACCATTATAGGTAATCTTCTTACCGCACATCGGTCACAGTGGAGAGTTCAAGGGATAGCAGAGGAAGAGATCTTAATCTGCCCTCACTGAATCAGGCTTACAGGCATTTTGTCACAACCGGGCACTAAAAATACCTCTGTTGAGGTTAAGAACTGGGGGAGTCAGGATAATTGTAGAACAATGACAGGGGTGACAGACAAAGAGGGGTATTCAATATGAAACGTAAACTTCGCTGTCGAAGTTTACGTTTCATATCAGAGATTTTACCTGGGATAAAGTATCGGGCGCGCTCCCGCTTATCCCCGTATTCAATATGAAACTAACGAAAACGGGACCTGGCGAAGTGGGATTTGCGTAAAGTTACAAAATTTTCCTTAAAAAAATTGTAGGACCCCCCCTAAAGTTGTAAAAACATGGGGGATCACTATGGGTACCCTCGTTTTAGCCTGCAAATGAAAGTCGGGGATTTAAATAGCCGCAGCAGGTGTTTTTTTCCCGACATTGAAGAAGTGATGCAGAAGAGCACTTAGGTTATTTTTTCGTTTTTTTAAGTGGTCCCATCAAATTTGGGGTACACGAAAATGGGTACTAGCATATTTTGATGTCCCTAAAGTAAGTTTTTAAAAATTCTGCATTTGTGCACCTGCCGCTATAAATCTATTCTAGAAAAGACCTGCCGCATACTTGCAGAATAGCCCTGAACCTATTTCCTTATTGTTTAACAATTTTTTCCCATTTTTTTTTTCACCCCAATTTTTTAAATAATTTTTTGGGGTGTCCCTATTTTTTTTTTTTACTTTTTTTGACACAGTTATATTTTAAATGTCATTCCCAGGGGTGCAGGCTATTTTTTTTAAGCCTGCACCCCTAAACCCCAATTCTGCACTTTTTTTCGCCACCTATTCAGTGGTGAAAAGTTATCCCCGTTTTTTTTCAAAGACTTTTCAAACCTGCGAAAAGTCTTTGAACTTGAATACAGTGTAAAAGCAAAACCTGCGATAATGACGTTATAGCTGCGAAAACATCGCAAAAACTATGTTTTTGCTCCCATATTGAATACCCCTATATGTCTCCTAATTGTGGCCAGGTTTGGCTAGACCTGCCCAGAGGCACAGAGTCTAATTCACTTGGTGGTTTTCTCCAGTGTCCCCTCCAAATGGGTTTTGGTTTTTGCTGTACCAAGTGAGCAGGTCGCGGCCCTCTGGACATGTAACTTGGAGTGACAGAACAACAAAATAATATTACAGGAAAATAACTAACACAGGGAACACTAGAAATAGCGCAGAGGAATGAACTTGTACTGAGACACAGGAACTGAGAGCCTGATTCAGATCCGGTCACAAGCGCTGAGCGCTCGCAACCAGGTCGATGGTAGCCCACAGCGCATGCGCACGACGGAGCTGGCTCCGTCGTGCGCATGAGCGAGACCTGGCTAGCGATGGGCAATCCGTCGCTACGGGTCTCGCACCAAAGGGGACGAGCTGTCGATGTTGAGTGACAGCTCTCCCCCTTTGGTGGGCGGGCCGGGGGGGGGGTGGCTGCCCAAACGGAGGCATTTCCGAGGGAACGCTTGCCGTTTGGGTGCGGCCCCACTGACCTCACTCGTGATGTCAGTGGAGAGATTCCGGCTCTGTTAGAGCCGAAATCTCTCTGGGGCTTGCGACAAACGAGACCGTACGACAAGGGTCTCGTCGCAAGCCCGATCGTCGCGATGGTCTTGACCATTGTGACCATCATCATGGCCGCTCGCTATTGCAGTGTGTGGGCACCCACAGCTATGCGAGCGGCCAAGAGGCTGCTCCAAAAAAAAAAAAGCCCGGCCCTGATTCAGAGCGAGCGCTCTGTCAGAGCGAGCGGCTCTGAATCAGGCCCTGAATACACTAAGATGCTCCGGGAACGTACTGGATGTGCAGGGATGAACTTGTACTGAGACACAGGAACACAGTTCCTGTGCCGCTCGTTCGTTCGGAGCGATGTTCGCACATCTGCGCATGCGTATGGGTTTTAGTACGCATGCGCGAACCAGTCAGTGCGGTCAGAAATCGTGTGCTCGCAATATAGCGAATGCCTGCTAATTTGAGTGACAGGATGAGGCGTTTGTGGGTGGTAACAGGGGAAGGTGCTTGAAAACGGGGAGTGGAGATCCGAACGCAGGCGTGCCAAACGGTCAAAACGGGCGTTCTAAGGGTGTTCATAATTAACAAAGAAGCGTCATTGACCACGTCACTTGGTTGTTTTTTAGCCTGAACTGCTCGCATGATTGCGGTAGGAAAATGCTACCACAAGTATAGCGAGCAGTTCAGACGCCGTTCGATGTACTCGATTAATCTAATAAATAGCGGAGATGACGTATGATGAGAGCAGCCAGGGGGCGTTTTTTTTCAAAATAGCAACCGCATGTTTTGTTCGCTCGTTCAGACATAGAGGCGTCAACAGACCGCAAAGAGCGAGCACTTCATTTAAATATCCGGCTCCTTTTTCAGAACGACCGTCCGCAAATAGCGTTCGTCTCTGAATCAGGCCCTGAGGCCCTGATACAGAGGTGCTCGCTATTTGCGAGTGTTCGCTCTGAATCAGGGCGGGCCGGTTTTATTTCCCCCGACCTCCAGGCCGCTCGCTAAGCTGTGGGTGACCACCCACAGCTTTAGCGGGTGGCCTGGCGATGGTCACGATTATCGTGACCATCGGGCTTGCGATGATACCCTTGTGGTAGGATCTCGTCCACTGCAAGCCCCAGAGAACTTCCTGCTTTAATAGAGCAGGAAATTCCCTACTGACATCACTCGTGATGTCAGTAGGGCCACCCACAAATGACAGGCGGGAATGCCTCCATTTGTGCAGCCACCCCCTGGACCAGCCTACAAAACGGGGTGAGCAGTCGATCAACATCGACAGCCGCCCCGTTTTGCTGCGAGCCCCGAGCTAGTGAAGTTCTCGCTCCGGGGCTTGCACATGCGCAGTGCGCATGCTATGTGTGCACACTGCCCATCCACTGACCCGCTTACGAGCGCTATGCGCTCGCGAACGGGTCTGAATCAGGCCCTGAGTACACAAAGATGCTCCGAGAACGTACTGGGTGTGCAGGGATGAACTTGTACTGAGACACAGGAACAAAGTACACAAAATTCCTAATTGAGATGCACCGGAGGTGCGGGAACAAACACTGAAATAATGGAAGCGAGGAACACTAAGGAAAGCAATACAGTTTCTAAAACATAGGACGGTTGTCACAAGGAAAGGACTATGGCCCTCATTCAGACCCGGACGCAAGTGGCCGTTCGTACGTTCGGCGTACGTACAAACATATGTAAATTCAAGCACTCGCTCGTAATTTCGAACGCAGCTAAACATCCTCCCCAAACTCTACCGACCCCTCCTCTAACTAACGAGCGTGCCAAATAGCGAGCGTACATCCCCAAAGTGGCTTGAAGGGAACGCACGCACAAGTACAAACCGGAAGTGGGACTGTCAGATTCCGATTACCTGCTCGTTTATTCTGCCTACCTCCCTCAATCGTATCATGCCAATCAATATATCAATTAGCTTAATTGTTTTTTTTTTTTTTTTTGGGACAATGCAATAAACTTTACTCTTGTCCGTGTTTGTGTTTACCCGCAGAATACGTACGGCTTAAACATTCGCTTTTCTTTGTCAAAATACATGTTAGGGCCAATTAAACATTTGTTTTATTTGTTTTTAACCACGCATATTTTCCTGGGATCATTTCTTTATTTAAATTTGCTTACGCATGTCACTGCATCAAGCCTATCATAACTCTCAAGAGATTTGTGGCCCTGTCGAACACATGACTCATACACTAACCAATAGAATTGGTCCTGTTAATTCCCCAAATACATTAGCCAATCAAATTTTTTTTGGGGTCTTTATTAAAAATGATTTTTAGAAAATACACCATTGCCATCATGAGAGCCTCGGCATTCACCAGGCGCGAGCTGCTGGTGTTAACCGAGGTGATGGACAGGCGGATCACCAGCCAGCCTCCACCCATCACCAATAGACAAAAGCGCTCCGCATATGCGGAGGTACGTGGCCGCCTGCGTTCCTTCGGCTCACGCCGCCAGATCGGCCAGCTGGAGCGCAGGTGGTCCGACCTGCAACGGCGGACGCCCCGCTTGCTGGCATGCTTTCGCATGCAGATCGCGGAAAGTAAGTTTTTGTGACTGTGGTTTTCATGTTTTTCTTTGTACTCATACGTGCATGGCCATGTTTTCATGTATGGCCTATTTATTCATTGTACTCATATCTGCATGGCCATGTTTTCATGTCTGGCCTATTTATTCATTGTACTCATATCTGCATGGCCATGTTTTCATGTCTGGCCTATTTATTCATTGTACTCATATCTGCATGGCCATGTTTTCATGTATGGCCTATTTATTCATTGTACTCATATCTGCATGGCCATGTTTTCATGTATGGCCTATTTATTCTTTGTATTCATATCTGCATGGCCATGTTTACATATTTGTGGTGTCATAAATTAGTGTTTAACTAGGTTTTAATTGAAACTAACCACAATTTGTTTCCCATCTTTTAGGGGCAGAGCGAAGACTACGGCGTCATCGGCGTCAAAGACGGCGCTCTCGGCCCCTCTCCCCAACCCCAAGCCAAACCTCAACACCCCCAAATTCCCATATTTCCCCCTCCTCCTAAGCCTGCACAGACCCTGTGGAGGATGTTTCGGGGCTCCTTCCCCTCCATCCCAATTCCCCCTCTCCTCCAACCACCCCTCTTGTAACTACCCCCTCCCCTGAATCCCAAATCACCCCACCAACCTCGTTGGGGAATGGAGGCACCTCCGAGGAGGACGAGGGAGTGGCTTCTGGAGCGGGCGTTAGTTTGAACGGTATGTTTTTTGTTTTTTTTAGTTTTTTGCAAAAACTGTTTGTATGTAATCATGTGTCTCTGCCTTTTTTTGTGTTGTTTGTGAGATTTTGTTGTAGTTTTCGGTTTGTCTTTACCTTTTACTGCTGATTTCCCCATACACATATCACACCTGTCAGATTCTGATTTTTTTACTTGTCATTTTTTGGGGGACCATTTTTGGGTGCTTGGTATTTTTGGGGTAATTCTGCTTTGGGTCACAATATTGACATTTTTGGTTAGCTTTGTTTGGCTTGTTTTTTAATGTGGTTTCATTATTGATGTATTAATCCCCACACTTTTCTAACCCACAGAGGAACAGAGGCGTATGGCGGAATTAGCCGGATGTGTTGGACGGATGCGTGCCCACGTCATCGGGCTGCTGGTGGTCCTTGACCATATGTCGGTCATCCTTCGTCAATAATTTTTTGATTTCATTTTAAAAAAGTTTTATAAATTAAAAAATTAATCTTAACGTTCTGTCTCATTCCTTGTTTCCAAATCAGAGATTGTTTACACTGACATAAGTAGACTCTTCCAGCAATTATTTGCAATTATTGTCACTAAGATTGTGTGTTGTATTTTTTAGGAAAACAGGCACAAGAAACACCTAACAGTAACAATCTGATTGGCCTTTTTTGGTGTTTTACAATTTATATATTACTACATTTTACAGGTTCCAATTTGGGGGGCAACCTGCTTAGGCCGATATTACAAAGCCAACTGATTGTACAGGATTCCTTTTGGTGTTGGTTTTGACCCCGAAAACATCTTAAATTTTAGCTCAACTTGCGTCATTACAGGATTACCCCTTAGGAAATTTTAACGTGGGTGAACCTGGTTACACTTGCTTGTAATGGGCAATAAAATGTACAAAATTACACTCTCAAAACATTTATTCACAACATAACTAAAATAACAAAGTGTTCACTCACAAACAATACACACAGTGATAAACAAAAATACAACCCATACAACAACATTTTTAAATAAAAAAGAAAAATCAAGAACTGGTTGACGAAGGACCATGCCAACATGATTCCACAAATGTGGCGTTGCAATATGGGTTCCAGAATATATTTCCAATGTGTCCCCATGAAGGTTTTTTTAGGGTAGCAGGAAGTAGTCATTGTTGGAGTCCCAAAGATTATGAAATCAAACAGAAGATGGAGAAAAAAACAAAAAATAATTAGATGTTCTCAAAAAATCCTTACCACATTGTGTCTAAACACTGTTGTGTTGCCAATAATTACCTAAAATATCTGGCCACCACATCATCGCATATGGCCCCCCACATACTGACCTCCGACCAACCTCGGGGGGGCCATCCTCAGGTAAGGCATCCTCTGGCTGCATTGGGACACCACTCCTTATGGCGATGTTGTGAAATATCCCACACAGGACCACAATTTTAGAAACCATATCCGGCAAATACATGAGCTCGCCACCAGAGCGGTGGAGGCATCTGAATCGGCCTTTTAAAAGGCCGATACAGCGCTCCACCACTTGCCTGGTGGCTGTAAGTGCGGCATTAAAATTACTTTGTGGCCCTGGTGTGGGAGCCAAATAAGGAGTGTGCAGCCAGGGCATGCAAAGGTATCCACTGTCTCCTGTGAAAAAGAATAGACAACATCAGGATCACTGTGTATCAAGCTTAACATTGTTATGTACTAAAGGTCTCCACTTACCCAGAAGCCATGCATCACCAGCTTGTAGGTTGTTTAATTTGTGCCATATCCCTGATTGCCGGATGACGAATGAGTCATGTGCACTTCCGGGTAATTTTGCATTCAGGGACAGGATCTGGAGGGAGGCATCACATACCACCATTACATTCAGGGAGTGATAGTGTTTACGGTTGCGAAATATGGCCTCCAGACGTGCTGTAGGCTGAAGTGGTATGTGAGTACCATCCACAACCCCTATGATGTGTGGGAAGCCAGCTATTTGGTAAAAATTGGCCTTGGCCACACTAAGGGCGCCCATATCCAAAGGCATTTTAATAAAATGATGGAGGTGCTTGAAAAGTGCCTCCATCACTGCCCTCAGGATCCTGGAAAAGGAGGATTGGGAGATGCCCGCCACTATTCCCACCGTTGTTTGAAACGATCCTGAGGCACAGAAATGTAACACCGCCATACATTGCGTAAGTGGTGGTATTGCTGTAGGACTGTCAATTTGCCGCTCAAGATCACTCTCTATTAATGAGAGAGTGTCTATGATGATTTTGGGCGGAAGACGGTAGCGTCTTAACACCTCATCATCGGGCATTCCAAAAAGGGTGACACGTGTTCGATATATCTGGGGCCTTGCACGCCTACGATGCCTACGCCTGGGACGAGATTGAGGTTGGTCGGCTTCCGGGAGCATGGCCAGAACAATCCGACCAAGATCAACCTGAAATGGCAAGATTTGAATGTAAGGTTTTTTTCCCCCCCAAAAAAAGGAATTTTACTTATCTTGATGATACAATCCATTGATGCTTACATGCCGGGGTATTGTCATGATTGGCCCAAACTATAAATAATCAAAATATAAAAATGCAACAATTTAGGGTGGGCATTTTGGATTCTAAATTGGGTGCAAGACAAAACATAAATGGGGAGAAACACACATTTGGGCAAATAGCAAAACGACAGTGCGCAGACTACCTCAATTTGGGCCCAAATGTATTAAACAAATGCTAAAGGGAAAACACAACCAATTTAACGGGTCTAAATAAGCATTTAAAAATGCGCTAATTATTTAGCAAATACCATTCACAATAGAAACAGATAAAAATGCGCTAATTATTTCGCAAATACCATTCACAATAGAAACAGATAAAAATGCACTAATTAGTTCGCAAATACAAGTCACAATAGAAACAGATAAAAATGCGCTAATTATTTCGCAAATACCATTCACAATAGAAACAGATAAAAATGCGCTAATTAGTTTGCAAATACCATTCACAATAGAAACAGATAAAAATGCGCTAATTAGTTTGCAAATTCCATTCACAATAGAAACAGATAAAAATGCGCTAATTAGTTCGCAAATACAAGTCACAATAGAAACAGATAAAAATGCGCTAATTATTTCGCAAATACCATTCACAATAGAAACAGATAAAAATGCGCTAATTAGTTCGCAAATACCATTCACAATACAAACAGATAAAAATGCGCTAATTAGTTCGCACATACAAGTCCAAATATACGCAGATAGAAAAACACGATTTATTTGAAACATTTCTGACTAATAAAACCAAAGGTTAAAAGTGTAAGGTCAAACAAAGTTGCGTAAATAGTTACAAACATGAACATTTAATAACCAAGTGAAAAAAGAAACTTACCAATAGATAATATATAAGTCTCCGGATCAAAAGGTCGTTGGGGCAGAGCCAAAAGAAACCTAACAAAGGGGAAAATTGGAAACATTAACGAGCCAAAATTCAGGAAAAGAAGGAGACACAAATTGAACAAAAGTTAGATGGCCAAAAACTTACCAAATAAAAACACGCCAAAAAAATAACCACCAGAAAAAAAGCGAACGGAAAAAAAATAAAGAAAAAGACAAACCCAAAACAACTCCCAGCAACGCCAGATCCAAAACCCGCCAACAATCAACTCCGACCAACGTAACCTCCAACAATCAACAACCGCCACCTCGACTCGAGACGCCCCAAGCCATAAATAGTGTTTAGTTTTCCGCACAAATTAAGGAGGGATCATAGGAACGCACAATCAATGATGCGGCCGAAAAATAAGGACGCATGTATAAATACGTCACGAGCCAACAAAAAAGTTCTGGTGTATTTCTTGTTTGGAGATAAGACATGGCTACAGACCAGGGAAACAATGGGCAACAGTCTGGCGGTAAGTATTTCTGGCATTTGTAAACAATGATTAATTTGAAACATAATATAGTGCAAGTTGTGAAGCTTACAATTCTCAACATTTAAACAAATAGGTGAGGAGGATGACATGGAAGAGGCTGCTGGGCCCAGTATTCCGGCCAAAGCTGGCAAAAAGAAAAGGCAGCCACAATTCACAAGAAAGGAGATGGAGGTTTTGGTTCAGAAGTGTGTGGACATCCTGCCACAGGCAGACAGGAATATGAGTGCAAGCCAGAAGTGGAGAATGTGGGAGGAGGTAGCCGTTGCTGTCAATAGGGTGGGTGATTATGTCCGTCTAGCCCGGGATGTCAAACGGCGGTAAGTAAAAACTTGACCCACCCTAAAACCAAAACCCATTTAAAACAAAAGGATAATGGTTCCAATTTCACCCACAGATGGGCCGACTTCAAATATCGCCTGAAGCAAAAACTGGCGGACAGGGCTAGGCATGCAAGGGGGACAGGTGGGGGTCCCACCCCTGTGTCATTGGAGTTGAATGATTTAGAAGAGCTGGCACAGGGGTGTGTGCAGGCTGTGGAGGTGTTTGGCGTGTCCAACATGGATACGGACATGCCAGACTTTGCGGCTCCTCATGTTGTCCAAGGTAAATATTGTGATGTCACCAACTCTGAAATGTTATTGTGCCAATATGTAGATTCTAATGTGACTCTTTTCTCATTTTTCCAACAGAGACACAGGCGGATGAGTCTGCTCCAGAGGGGAGCCTTGGCCGCAGAATTTCTGCTGGCTCTGCAGGGGAGGAACCAGTACATCCGGCTGAGGACCCTGCAGAAGCCAGTCCAGGGCAATCCCCCTCGCAGGCAGTGTCCCTCCTCACAGAACTCAATTTTAAATCGGATTTCCATACGGAGATTCTGCAGAGGATGGACGCCAGTCTGGTACGGGTGGCTGAGGCCCTGGAGCAAAATGCTGCGTCCAACGTGACCATTGGTCAGGCCCTGGCGGAAAATACCAGGGCCAACATATGCATCGCCAATGCCCTGGAGCAGCTGGTTCGCCAGCACATGGTGGAGCCAACCTCCCTTCCTGGCCGGAACACCTGGAACATCCAGCTCTGGCACAACATCAGCCAATCCTCCAAATGTGCCTAGCCCTGTGCCTAGTCCAGAGGCCACAACATCTGCCTCTGGACGGGCCAGCCCGATGACATCCCGGACCCGGTCTGGCGCCCTCCCTCACCCTGCCAAACAGGGGAAAAAACGTTGACAGCACTGGCTACTTTTCCCACACTCCTTCTGTGCTTGCCCCATATTCCTTTCTGGCCAAAACTTCCCTCTCCTTTCTTGAGAATTGTTTTAAATTTTTAGCTTTACGTTTCCATACCTTTTATGTTTGCACAATTCTAAAAACTTTTGGGAAGAACACTGCAAAAAATGTTTGGTCCAAAAATGTGCATGAAAATGTTTTTATTTTCCAATAAATTTGACCAAAATGTACGACATTGTATTCTGACATTATTGTAGAAATGGTTTACATTTAATCCTGGCCCACAAGGCAAAAACGAGCTCCCCAAAAATTTTACCTGAAAAAAAAAAGGGCTCTTTAAGGAACGTTTTAAAATTTACATAAGGATGCAAATTCTCCAGGCAAAAGCAAAATGGAAAAAAACACACAAACATGATGACATTATTGTTACAATAGGCCAAAAGCAAAATATCAACCCAAAACAAAACACCCACAAATGTACGCTAATTGATTGTGTAATCCTGACATTAGCAGCTATGATTTCCACCTGCGTACGGTTTTGTGCTAACCCAAAAAATTGATTTCAAAACACATTCCAAGCCGGTTTTCAATACAACACTAATTGTTTTTCTGACAAGCCGTGATTAATCGATGCAACATCGTGGAGTGCCGGGACAGAGGAGAAGGCCATCGCCAATGTGGTCGAGTAATCCAGACCCTAAGCTGTGCAAGCATTTTGAACGGAAAGAGGATCATCCAGTGACGTATGAGTTGGTACGAACACATTTGACGTTCGCATCTGATAATGTATGTACGCCCAAAAAACGCCTCGCCACGCCTGCGTTTTTCCATCTCCACCCCCGTCAACGCCCAAAAACGCCCTGTTCTGTCAATCACATTTGACATGTCACTTCCTGTACGCTATTTGACGAACGAGACAAAAAAAGCTTGCAATATGCCGTACGCACATGCGCAGTGTTACACCGACGCATGCGCGCTTTCTCAACATCGGAACGCAACGAGCGTACTGCTGTTAACGAACGGCTCTGAATCAGGGCCCACCTCCATAAATATGGAGCGTCCTCCTGGACGCTCGTATAGCTGTGGGTCACCACCCACAGCCTATACGAGTGTGCAGGATGATGGTCGCGATGGTCTTGACCATCGCGACCATCGCCAGTGCGAGCAATAGCCTGCGGTTGAGTTTTTCAACCACAAGGCCAGGAGTGATTTTGGCTCTATCAGAGCCAAAATCACTCCCACTGACATCACTAGTGATGTCAGTGGGGCCGGCTTCTGACGGTAGGCGTTCCCTTGGGAACGCCTCCGTCTGGCAGGCACGCCCCCGGCACGCCCACCAAAGGGGTCGTGCTGTCAATCAACATCGACAGCACGCCCCCTTTGATCAGAAACAACGAGCGAAGGAAAGTCCTTCGCTCGTCGCGTCTCGCGCATGCGCACCATCAACCCACTTGCGAGCGGACAGCCACTCGCGAGTGGGTCTGAATCATGCCCTATGTGCACTCATACAGTGATGTTGATCAGCAACTTCCTGTTGCAGGTGTTGGACCTAAATACCCCATAGGCAGCTGGTCATTGGATCATGAGATCAGCTGAGAGACCGCAGGGCTGCCATTGGAGGAGACTGATCAGGTGAGATGAACTAACATGACTGTGCCCATGCCCGCATGGAAGCCTTAGCAGGCCCCTTTGAGAATACTCAGCCATAACTCATCACTACAACTGGCGTCTGAACGTCTCAGAGCCTAAAGACACCAGTTCAGCTGTGAGTAAAGGCCGATCCCAGGCCACATCCTGACACAGTTGGATGCTGCCAGAATATGTGTCAATAGTTAGGAGAATTTATTGAGATCTGCCAGGAAAGGAAAAGGAGTTTTCAGGAGGCCAGTTCAGTTTGCAATTTGGTGGAAATGTCCTTGCAAAGGAAGTCATAGTGGTATTTTGACTTCCTGCCATTTGAAATGTAAATTTAATTAAGGAGTTCAGTGCTCTGAGGCAAAACATGGACCAACATAGCCTCTAATTCTGAGTTGGTGACCTTGTAGTCAAACATCTCTCTATAAATATTCATATTACTACAGAGAGATCTGAGAGAGCAGAGAGATCTGTAATTGGGGAAGCAGTAAAATATAAATGACAAAGGGCAAAATTTACTAAGCGGCGGTTTGACGGCGGTTTCTATTCTATTCTAAACCCCGGGGGTTTGGTTTTGCAGCAGTTTCTAAATGACAACCCTGTTCTATTCTATTCTAAAATGTGTTTTGACTGTGGCTTGGCGGCGGTTTTACTATCTGCAGATTTACTAAGACCAAAACCGCTGCAAAACTGCCATCAAAACACATTTTAGAATAGAATAGAACAGGGCTGTCATATATCTATATCTAGATAAGAAATGTCACTAATGGCAAGTATAAAAAATGTTTGTCAGATTGTTCTAATTCTAAGATAAATCTGTTGAGATCACAATGCATTGCTTTATTACCCAATACAGCCAAGATACTGGCCAAATTTGATGAATCCTGAACCGACATTGACACATCCTACTAAAACAGGGATAGGGAACCTCAGGCCTCAGAATCATTTGGTCTGGCCCTCTGAGCTTTTTTCTACTAGCCTCATCTGGCTAGCAGGGTGCCTAGAATGGCACACTGCGGCCAGAATCAAAGCAGCAGTGCCGCCTGGAGTGTCTGAGGATGCCTCAAACGGTCAAACTGCTGCCCTTACAGCTCCCGTAGCATCTTCTGGATGCTCCGGGCATTGCTGTAATCACCAGCTATTTTGGCCTCGCCCCATGTGAGGTCACATGAAGGGGGCGTGGCCTGCACTGCAAAATGGCCCTCGGCAGATAAAAGGTTCCCCACCCTTGTACTAAAAGATGAGGTACTAATTGATGTGAAATCTTTATTAATTTTCAGAAAAGCACCATACTTGGGGGGAGAAGTACTAAGCTCTGAAAAGTGATAAACTGGAGAGTGATAAACGACGAGCCACTCAGCTCCCAACTGTAATGTTACAGGCTGTGTTTGAAAAATGACAGTTGGAAGCTGATTGGCTGGTGGTTTTCAGCGCTTAGGAAGAGGAAAATTATTACCAATCACCTACCAACACCAGAGTCTGTTCAGACCACACTGACAAACACAAAAGTATTTTACAACTGTGATACTGTACATGCATCACCTATAAAACATCTATAACCACCACAAAAGGGATACACAAATTCATGTCAAACCAGACCAGAAAAGGATACAGCATTAAAAATCATATAACCCCCCCGAGCCCCCACAATCCGAGCCCGGTCCAAGTCAGGCTCGACTTTTCCCGCCTTACTCGGATCTGAAAATCGAGGCAAAACGTCATCATCCCGCCTTCCGGATCTCGCAGGTTTTGGAACCTATATAAGGTACCCGCGTCGGCGCCATTTTCTCACTCGGCTGTGGACAGTGAAGAGGGAGGGTGGGAGTTAGGGCTGGCTGGGCTGTGTAGTGTAGTGCAGAGTAGTGTTGTGCTGTGCTGTGCTGCGCTGTGCTGCTGTTGTCCATAGGGGCTGTGTCCACTACTTCAAAGTCCATAGGGGCTGGCTGTGTTGTGCTGTGCTGCTGTTGTCCATAGGGGCTGTGTCCACTACTTCAAAGACCATAGGGGCTGGCTGGACTGTGTTGTGCAGTCAGTTCTCCATAGGGGCTGTGTCCACTCCAAAGTCCTGTGCAGTGTCCCAGTCCTAAAGGGGTGCTGTAGTGTTGTCCAGGGGGTGCTCTGTCCGTCAGGGGTGCTCCCCCCAAGTGCTAAAAAAATATTTTTTTTCTGTGTTTGTGAATTGTGTGCGCAGTAGCCGCACGTGCATCAACAAAGTAGTGCCAAGCGTGCGCCTGTGTCATAAGTAAAGGGCCGGCTGGCTTGACCGTTAAAGGGTGCTGTAACCCCCAAAGTACACTCCAAACCAAATAAAAAATTTTTTTCTGTGTTTGTGAATTGTGTGCGCAGTAGCCGCACGTGCATCAACAAAGTAGTGCCAAGCGTGCGCCTGTGTCATAAGTAAAGGGCCGGCTGGCTTGACCATTAAACGGTGCTGTAACCCCCAAAGTACACTCCAAACCAAATAAAAAAATATTTTCTGTGTTTGTGAATTGTGTGCGCAGTAGCCGCACGTGCATCAACAAAGTAGTGCCAAGCGTGCGCCTGTGTCATAAGTAAAGGGCCGGCTGGCTTGACCGTTAAAGGGTGCTGTAACCCCCAAAGTACACTCCAAACCAAATAAAAAAATATTTTCTGTGTTTGTGAATTGTGTGCGCAGTAGCCGCACATGCATCAACAAAGGAGCAGCGCCAAGCGTGCGCCTGTGTCCCATAAGTAAAGAGCCGGCTGGCTCATTTCTTAAAGGGTGGTGTAACCCACAAAGTGCACTACTCTCCAGCAAAAATAAAAAAATATTTTCTGTGTTTGTGTGCGCCTTAGCCGCACGTATATATCAAATCGATATAACATAAATGGAGGACCAAACTTTCTCCGATAAAAATAAAATAGAGAAAGATCAAGAACCACTTCCTCCTAGTGCTGAAGCTGCTGCCACTAGTCATGACATAGACGATAACATGCCATCAACGTAGTCTGCCAAGGCCGATGCCCAATGTCATAGTAGAAGCCACATACAATCCCAAATGACAAAGTTCAGGAAAATGACCTTAAAAAAAACATTTAAATCATCTGAAGAGAAACGTAAACTTGCCAATATGCCATTTATGACACGGAGTGGCAAGGAACGGCTAAGGTCTTTCCCTATGTTCATGACTAGTGGTTCAGCTTCACATGACGATGGAAGCCCTCCTCCCACTAAAAAAATCAAACGAGTTAAGCTGGCAAAAGCACAGTGAAGAACTGTGCGTTCTAAGAAGATATCAGAAATCCCCAAGGAGAGTCCAAGTGTGGTGGCGGTTGCGATGCCTGACCTTCCCAGCACTGGACGGGAAGAGGTAGCTCTTTCCACCATTTGCACGCCCCCTGCAAGTGCTGAAAGGAGCACCCACAGTCCACTTGCTGATATGCAAATTGAAGATGTCACTGTTGAAGTACAACAGGATGAGGATACTGGTGTAGCTGGCGCTGAGGAGGAAGTTGGCGAGGAGGATTCTGATGGTGATGTGGTTTGTTTAAATCAGGCTCCGGGGGAGACAGTTGTTGTCCATGGGATGAAAAAGCCCATCACAGTCATGCCTGGGCAGAAGACCAAACATTCCACCTCTTTGGTCTGGCAATATTTCTATCCAAATCCGGACAACAACTGTCTTGCCATATGTACCATATGTAAAGGTGAAATAAGTAGGGGTAGGGACGTTAACCACCTAGGAACATCCTCCCTTATACTGCACCTGCAGCGCGTTCATAAAAAGTTACTGTCAAGTTCAGAAACTTTGGCTAAGACCGTAAGCAGTCCAGGGACACCCTAATCCCGTTGTCCTGTTGTATCCAAGTGCCTGCAAACCACACCGTCAACTCCCTCCTCGTCAATTTCCTCCTTAGTCAGGATCGGAAGTAGTCCTGCAGGCCATGTCACTGGCATGACTGACTCTCCTATCCGGGATTCCTCCGGAGGATCCTGCATTGCTACACCTCCTGCTGCCGCTGTTGCTGCTGCTGGGAGTCGTTCATCATCCCAGAGAGGAAGTAGGAACACCACTACTTTTACTAAACAGTTGACCCTCCAACAGTCCTTAGCGAGGAGGATGAAGTACGACAGCAGTCATCCTGAAGCAAAACGTATAACTGAGGCCTTGACTGCTATGTTGGTGTTAGACGTGCGTCCGGTATCCGCCATTAGTGCAGTGGGATTTAGACAATTGATGGAGGTAGTGTGTCCCCGGTTCCAAATCCCGTCTAGATTCCACTTCACTAGGCAGGCGATACCGAGACTGTACAGAAATGTCAGAAAAAGTGGCCTCAGTGTCCTGAAAAATGCAGTTGTACCCAATGTCCACTTAACCACGGACATGTGGACAAGTGGAACAGGGCAGACTAAGGACTATATGACTGTGACAGCCTACTGGGTAGATGTATCACCTTACGCAGCAACAGCAGCAGCGTCACCAGTAGCAGCATCTCAGAAATGCCAGCTCGTTCCAAGGCTGTCTACGCTGTGTATCACCGGTTTCAGTAAGAGGCACACCACCGACAACCTCTTAGACAAACTGAGGGAAATCATCGCCCAGTGGCTTACCCCACTTAGACTCTCCTGGGGATTTGTGATATCTGACAATGCCACCAATATTGTGCGGGCATTACATCTGGGCAAATTCCAGCACGTCCCATGTTTTGCACACACAATAAACTTGGTGGTGCAGAATTTTCTGAAAAGCGACAGGGGCGTGCAGGAGACGCTTTGGGTGGCCCGAAAAATTTCTGCCCACTTTCGCCATTCAGCGACTGCGTGCCGAAGACTGGAGCACCAGCAAACACTCTTGAACCTGCCCCGCCATCACCTGAAGCAAGAGGTTGTGATGCGGTGGAACTCAACCCTCTATATGCTTCAGAGGATGGAGGAGCAGCAAAAGGCCATTCAAGCCTATACATCCACCTATGACATAGGCAAAGGAGGGGGTATGCACCTGACTCAAGCGCAGTGGAGAATGATTTCCGTGTTGTGCAAGGTTCTCCAGCCCTTCAAACTTGCCACACGTGAAGTCAGTTCAGACACTGCCAGCTTGAGTCAGGTCATTCCCCTCATCAGGCTTTTGCAGAAGCAGCTGGAGAAAGTGAAGGAGGAGCTAAGACGGAGCGATTCCGCTTGGCATGTGGGACTTGTGGATGAAGCCCTTCATTCGCTTTGCCAGGATTCCAGGGTGGTCAATCTGTTGAAATCAGACCACTACATTTTGGCCACCGTGCTCGATCCTAGGTTTAAAGCCTATGTGGTGTCTCTCTTTCCGGCCGACACAAGCCTGCAGAGGTGTAAAGACCTGCTGGTGAAAACACTTAGGTATCCTAAGCAACCCGCTGGCGGTGATGCAGGGCAAGCAGGACCAAGTTTGGACATCTGGTCCGGACTGAAGGACCTGGCAACAATTTATGACATGTCTACTGTCACTGCATATGATACTGTCACCATTGACAGAATGGTGGAGGATTACATCGGTGACAGCATCCAAGTAGGCATGTCAGACAGTCCGTACCTGTACTGGCAGGAAAAAGAGGCAATTTGGAGGCTCCTGTACAAACTGGCTCTATTTTATCTGAGTTGCCCCCCCCTCCAGTGTGTACTCCGAAAGAGTGTTTAGTGCAGCCGGGAACCTTGTCAGCGAAATGTGGAGAAGATGATGTTCATAAAAATGAATTATCAACTCTTCCAGGGAGACCAGCCTCCAGAACGTACAGAGAGACCTGTGGTGGTGGATTCCAGCGGGGATGAATTAATACTCTGTGAGGATGAGGAAGTACACAACACTGAAGAGGATGAGGAATCGGTGGATGAGGAGGATGATGACAACATCTTGCCTCCGTAGAGCCAGTTTGTGCAGGGACAGATTAATTGCTAGCTTGTTTTTTGGGGGCCCAAACGAACCAATCATTTCAGCCACAGTCGTGTGGCAGACCCTAACGCTGAAATGATTGGTTTGTTAAAGTGTGCATGTCCTGTTTATACAACATAAGGGTGGGTGGGAAGGCCCAAGGACAATTCCATCTTGCACTTCTTTTTTTTCTTTGCATTATGTACTGTTTGGGGCCTAGTTTTTCAAACTGCCATCCTGTCTGCCACTGCAGTGTCACTCCTAGATGGGTCACGTGTTTGTGCCGCCCACTCGTGTCTCTTAGCATAGTCATCCAGCTACCTTGGTGCAACCTTTTGGACATAAAAACACTATTGTGAGGTGTGAGGTGTTCAGAATAGACTGGAAATGAGTGGAAATTAAGGTTATTGAGGTTAATAATAGCATAGGAGCAGAAAAACCCACAAATTCTATGATTTTAGCTGTTTTTATGCTTTTTTTCAAAAAAAATACAGATCCAAAACACAAAACCCAGAACCCAAAACACGGAAGGGTGGTTTTGGCAAAACCAATCCAGATCCAAAACACAAAGAAAGATCCAGATCCAAAACCAAAACACAAAACACGAAAAGTGGCCGGTGCACACCCCTAATAGGAAGCAGAATGTAGGCAGAACAGTAAGGAAGTACAAAAT
This sequence comes from Taudactylus pleione, assembly GCA_031769625.1. Lineage (NCBI taxonomy): Eukaryota > Metazoa > Chordata > Amphibia > Anura > Myobatrachidae > Taudactylus > Taudactylus pleione. The sequence goes on from JAUIMM010000951.1 coordinate 945,085, forward strand.
GAAAACTGCTGAACACATAAGAAACATCAAAAAATTACTGAAAACTTAGAGCTTGTCCAATCACTTTAAAATGGTACACCACAGCAATCCAAAGGGTTTAGGAATCAAAGGGATTAAACAGGAAAATAGAATAAGGGGGAGGGGGGGTGACTACGATAAGGTTATCAATAAAGAAGAATTAAAATGGATATTTAACACAAGAACCAAGAGGCCTGAATTTGGATCATGAAGTCTACTTTATTATCGCAGGCTAGAATGTGACAAGACCTTTCAGGGATCAATTTATTCATGATTAGGATCCCCCTACTGGGACTCACTTGCTACATTTGCAATACCCACTTTAAAACATCCTTGACATCTCAGTGCAGAATTTATATGAATAAAACTAACCCATAATTCCAGAGCATGACAACCATTCAGAGTTGCACAAAATGAAATAGGTCAGATAAACTCAAGAAATGCTGAAGACAATTCATACAGTCATCAGCATATTTGTAAGATGTACTGTATAGATTTGCAGCCACACTGGATGTTATATAAGATTTATTAGATTAAGAAATGTACAGATATTAACACTATTAACAATCATATATCTTAAATACTGCACTATCTATAACATTTACTGTACATATGCAACACAGTGCCTAGAGAGATGATAGAGTTAATAACCCGCACAAAACTAAGCAACCAATGGTAAATATTATGTACCGTATACAAGTTACATCACCATGGGAATTGAGTCTCCTCTCAGCATGTGCTATCAACAAACATTTAGCATAAAGGGCAATAGCCCAGAAAATCCTAAATGGGTTTGATATGATCCCAGCAGCGGCAGCCCGACAGAGGAGGAAATCCCGATCGTCCTAAAGCTAAGTATAAACTAACCTAATTCTACTCCCTAACCCTAACCCTCCTTTAGGGTGCCTAATCCTAACCTCTCCCCCCTGTGCCTAACCCTAATCCCCCCTCTAAGTGCCTAATTCTAACCCCCCCTTCCCCGCCACCTACACCTAAGTCGCCCGGGGGGGTGCCTAACCCTAACCTCCCCCCGAGGGTGCCTAACCCTAACCCCTCTTCCCCTAGCCTGACCCTAACCTCCTGGGGGGGTGCCTAACCCTAAGTCTCCCCCAGGAGCACTAAACCTAACCCTCCCCTCCCTCAATCGGGATGCCGGGCACTGATCTCCCGGCATCGGTAAAATAACAGGTGTCTAGATTTAGACGTCTGTCATTTAACCCTCGCTGGGATTAATCATGCTGGAAGTCGTATGCAGTGTGTGTCGCAATTCGCCGCGCCAATATAGCTGGGCATATCTGTTTTAATTGCAAGGGTTAATTCCCATGTATCTCTTGCAAAGCCATTAAACATGGATCTAAATCAGCAAAATTTGTGTCAAACACCAATCATAAAAAGTTCAACATCAAAGGAAACATCACCTCCCATTGTGACTTTATTTATTTATTAGATTGTCCATGCAGGCTCCAATATATCAGAAAAACCACCAGGCCATTTAAATCAAGAATAAGAATAAAAGAACATATCTTGAACATACAGAAACGTCTCCCGACCCATAGTGTATCAAAACTCTTTTTAGATTTAACGTAAGAGTGAACCAGAAGACATGGGCATGGAACAGGTTATCATGGGGCCTAGAGGAGGAGACAGATCGAAGAAATTATCTTAAAGTGTTTTTCATTTATGATACCTACTAAAACAAGATTCAGGTCAATATGTACTATGATATTTCCTTTTCCTCATTTTAAACTAATTTTGACTTCTGTTTATTTTATAACTTGTGCTCTTTTATAACTATATCATTATATAGTTCACATTATATTTTATACATGCTCAAATTTTGCAAACAATTTAATGAATCAGCTCTATGATCTAAATTAATTTATATTTCATTATATAACATTTTTATTATTATTTTTTATTGGATAACTGTATAACTGTAGCACTTTAACTCCTATTTTCTACACGCTGTTTACATATTTCCACATAGAACCTAGCAAATTTACACACATAAACACCATAATTATAAAAATTCACACGACTATTTTATTTTATCTATATTTTATCTATTTATTTAATATAATATAATTATTTTAGGGGATGCACTAACTAAATACACTAGAACACACATCTTTGTTCTCACACCATAATACACTCATTCTAGATCACTTTCCTTTCACCAATACAGTTTTTATTTCTCTGACACCATCTGCAAATTGTGTTTTTTTCTCTGAACCTATCTGCAAGTAAATTGTTGATATAAAATTTTCTTCCCATATTGTCCATTTTAATATATAATAGTTATATCTACATCTACTGTTTATCTTTTAACATGCAAATTGTTTAATTTATTGCCTGTACTTTTTGAGATACTTTTAACAACAGATCCCTTAATCATTATGCCAACCTTGTGACTATCATCATTAACTCACTCTGCTTCTCCTACATAAACCTCTTATACCTCATTAAGCATTCACTTGCCTAAGGAAACATACTGTAGATCTGCGATACATGTTGCAGATATTTTGAGGTAACTATTTTCCCAGTCACCCCTGCATTTATTTTCTATCTCATAATATTTTATTTTTTGCTTTCAGTATTTTTTGGTCCTTATTTTAATACTCATATTTTAATTTTAATTGCAATTATTTTATGTGTATGCTTTAATGTTGAAGTATCACATTTGAATAATTAAAAAAAAATTATATATTGATCGTGCCTTCTTAAATTGGGAGGACCATCCCTATGTAGACATTATTTATCTAGGAACACCCTAGCACTCTAGATTATTTATGTCCTTATACTGTACTTCTCTGCAATGATATAACAGGACTTTATCCCATTACTATTAAACCAATGGACATCATGATTATAAATGAATGTCCAATGTAAATAACACATTTACAAAGGGTGAGAGGAACTTGAATGATTTATTTGGCTGATTCACCATTTGCGATAGAACACTATGATGTTTTTCAGTAAACCTTTCTGAGTATCCTGAAGAACACCTAACAGAAGGTTTAAAAGCCAACAGTGCAATCTGCAATCACCAGTGGGTAATGGTGCAATATTAGCCAAGGCTTGATTCAAAGAATTCAGGAATCTGTGAGCATATAATATATTGACTGTATGTGTTTGGATGTCCACAGTGTAAATTTTATTGTCCTCTTTTTTTTGTAAAATAACTTACATATCTCCAGACTAAAGGTTGGAGAAGTGCTAGATCACCCCCCATGCACCAACGAAAGCAAGAGGTACTGTATTAACCAGGTGGAAATCCACCCTTTATATGCTTCAGCAACTGGATCAGCAACAAGCCACCTTATCAAACCATGAGATAGGGTGAGAAGGACATGTTACCTTAGTCCAGCTCTCAGTTTTATGAAAGCTACTGAATCTATTTGAAATTTTAACCAATGAAGTAATTTCAGACACTGCCAGCCTGAGTTAAATCATACCCTTAATTAAACTGCTGGAAAAGCAGGTAGAGAAGTTGGAGGAGATGAAATTATGCGATTCGACTAAGTATTTTGGACTTGTAGATCAAGCTCGCTTCACAAGGACTAAAGGGTTTACAAGATCGATCCTAGGTAGTCCCTCTCCTTAGTTTAAAAGTAATGTCTTTCTCTTCAACTGACACAGATCTTAAGACATACAAAGAGTTCTTTGTGAGCAAATTGTCAGCTCAAGTGGAACATGACTTGACATCTCCTGCTTCAGTTTCTCCTGCAAATGCTGCTGCCAGAAAAAAACTCAGCTTTTCTATAAGATCCACTTGTGATGATTATGAGTCAACTCTGGTTGAAACTTAAAAGAATTGTGCACATATATTGACTCTAGTCATGAATTAATCTGATACAGTAAGCATCAATAGAATGGTGGAGGATTACTTTAATGATTATGTACAAATTAGCATGTCACACAGTCCTTTTTAAAATGAGGCAATTTGAAGCCCCTTGTACAAACTACTGTAGCTTTGCTTAACTTAAGCTGCCCAACCTCCAGTGTGTGCTCAGAAATAGCATTTAACACAGCCATGAAGCGATTGGTATAGGAGGCTACTTCCAAAGCAATTGGTGTAGTAGGGTACTTCCAAAAAATGTGGAAAAACTGGTGTTCAGCAAAATGAACTACAAATTCTATGAGAAAGACCTTTGCCAAAATTGCAACTAACAGAGACTTCTTTAATGACAGATTCTAGTGGGAATGAGCTAAAATTGGATGACATTAACAAAAGTGATGAGGATGATAATGATATATTTCAACTGTGATGATGACTAACAACACTGTTAGCTGCCTTAAGCCCATTGGTAGCTTGGTTTATGGGGGCCCAAACAAACCAAATACTTTAGCCATAAAAGTGTCAGTCCCTGCCACTAATGTGTTTGGTTTGTTAAACTGTGCAAGTCCTTTTTAATTTACAACATAAGGGCAGGTGGGAGGGCCCAGGGACAATTCCTTCATGTGTCACTTATGTGTGTTTTACAGACAGCATATATTACTGTACTTTACTGTGGCATTCATGTTCTTTTGTATCTTGTATCACCAGCTTCTCATTCAGGCATATAGGTCTCATTTCTGGCAGCTCATCCACAGATATACTATCATCTTCCCTATCATCCATTATTGTGTGTGTTTGACAGGCAGCATATTATTGTACTTTACTGGGGCATTCATGTTTTTCTGTCTCTTGCAAGGCTAGTTTCTCATACAGGCATATAGGTGCAATTCTCCACACATATAGAGTAGTATCATCACATCATATAATTATATAATAAATAATTATCAACTTTGACTAGACTTTTACTCTGCCTTAAATCTCTTGTACTGAGGCCTGTGATTTGCTGTTTGGATGTAGTTTACATTTTAAAAATCTCATTGTGATTTTGGAAGCTTATTTTTTAACAGTTTTTACTTGTCTCTGATTTACTTTTTTTTAAAGTTATTACTTTTAGCCATCAATCAATCCTTTAACTGGTTTCCACTAAATACTCCACCTCCATTTATCTGTGCAAGCCTTAGACCACTGATCTAATTATTGATTAATGCAAACATTCTATATGATTACATAGTTTATTAAACACTTAACTGCCAATTTTTTTTTCTAAAAAACGCTCACAAATTGTCAATTTTTAATGACTGAATTAGGGCAAGAACATCTTTTTAAAACTTATCCATCACAATTTTCTAGACAATATATATTTTAAACACCATATACAATAAAAATAGCAATTCTTATGGTGTACTGTAATGATGGTGTTTGAAAGTTGTACCATCGATGGCCAATAGATTCAACCATCAATAAAAGCCATTGATTGTTTGAGACCACAGCCACCAATGTTTCATTGACATCAGTTTGCAATCCATCAATGGTCAGTTGCCATCCCTAGCATACTGTATATCATAGTCTTGAACATCCAGGACTGCCATATTAAAAATAAAATGACCTATAACATCAATGTTAAGAATAAATAAAACCAGAATATTTTGGATATGCCGTGATGTCATTACATGACCTGGTGTCATGACATCACTGTGAATGATGGTGGAGAGTGGTTTTGCAGCCATTCTCTCACTGACTACTTCACTTCCAAAGCAGCATAAAACCCTACAGATGCCACTGGACCCTCCCACAACTGCAATGCAAGCTAGACCCCTTGCGGACATTGCCAGACTACCACGGAACCCCATCAAACATGTAAATATATATATATATATATACACAAATATATATATTCCATAGACAAAAAACCTTATGGTTTCACATGTCCCATTAATGCTTCTTAGACATGATCTAAAATTTCATGAAACCTACTGAATTTCTGCCACTCATACTAAAAAAAAGCAGTGAAATTCCGATAATTAAGGCTGACGTCTTAATTGACGTGTTCTGTGCACAATTAAGATATGGTATGCCATCACACCCTGTGGTTAACTGTAGATTCAGTACTTTCACAGAGTGAGATTGCTGTCACTCAAAAAATGGTGGAGCTGCTAATTCACAGAATTGTGTGCTCATTGGCATACACACAAGCAGTTTATGCAACTGAGGTCTGAGCAGAAGATAGAGCTGCGCAGATGGGATAAGAGTGGGGTGGATGGGGGGAGGAGACAGAGCAGTGTGGATGGGGGAGACTGAAAGGTGTGGAGAGGGCTTAGATTCAACAGTACAGATGGGGGTGACCAAAGTGATTCAGATGGGTGGAAAATAGTGGTGCAGAGGGGGGTGGCAAGGTGATGCAGATGGGTGGGAAACAGTGGTGTGAATAGGGAAAGACAACAACGTGGATGGGGGGAGACAGTAACACAGTTTGGGGGGACAGAGCGACATGTATAGAGTGGTACAGAGTGGCATGGACCTGGGAAGACAGAGCAGCGCAGATGGGTAAAGACAGATTGGCATAGATGAAAGAATACAAAGAATACAGACTAGCACAAATGGGAGAACACACAACAGTAGGGACTGGAAAAAACAAATTGGTGTGAATGCAGTCCAGCGTCACCTAGCTCCCTTCTCTCTGCTAGATCCAAGCACATGCCATCATCACCACCAACACCATCATCAACAATATCCTCAATTATGATGAATTATGATCGGAAGTAGTCATGCATACAATTTGATAAGGCTAACTCAGTCCTCCCCTATCCAGGATTCCTCAGAAGAATCCTTGAGTGCTATGCCTGCTCCTGGAAGTGGATCTTCATCCCAGAAGGGTATCAGGAAGCCTACTAGTAGTAGTTTAAAAAAACAATTGACTGTTAAACAATCCTTTGCAAGGTGGAGCAAGTATGTCAGCAGTCACTCAGTTGCACAGCAGATCACTGACACCATAACATCTATGTATTAGATGTGCGTCCAATATCCACCATTAATGCAGTGGGTTTTAGATAGTTAATTGAGGTCCTGTGTCCCTGCTACCAAATCCCATCTAGATTCCACTTCACTAGAAAAGCAATTCCCAGCTATTACAGCAGGGGTGGGGAACCTTTTGATATATATAACATTTTTTGCAGGCCTGGTCTAGGCCATGCCCCCTCCGCATGGTGTTACATGGGGGCTGGGCCACAATCGCCTGAATCATCCTGAGGATGTTCCAGGGAGCTGTATGGTCAGCGGTGTGACTGTCTGAAGCATCATAAGGATGCTCCAGGCAGCACTGCTGCATAGATTCTGGCTGCAGTGCCATACTAGGCACCCTGATAGTGAAATGAGGCTATCAGAAAAAAGTTCTGAGGGCCAGACCAAATGATGGGATGGGCAGGAGGTTCCCCATCCCTGCTTTACAGGGACATTAAAAAAACTTAATTAGTGTCCTCCAAAATGCCGATGTACCAACTCTCCACTTAAACACATATATGCGGACAAGCGGAACAGGGCAAACTCAAGATTACATGACTGTAACAACTCACTAGGTGGGTGTATTGTATTACATCAACCAACTGAAAATGTATAGAGTCATATAGGTCACAATAGTAAATAGATCAATTGAATTGAATGTCTTAGTTCCATAGTAATGATCATCACATCCAGTTTAGGTATCTTGATGTAATCCACAGATCTTTTGAAAAAATCAATCAAATATGTAGTATATACTACTAATAATTAGTAATATTCCTGTAGATCAGTCTAACTTTTGCCCTCCTCAGAATAATGTATACAATAGTTGAAGTCCCATGAGGGCAATAGTTGCTGACAACTTGAAAAAAGACAAAGTCTTATATAAGTGCTCACCCGCTGATTTGTTCTATCTCCTGATGGCATCTTGCTGTAATCAGGCTGCAAAAGCCTTGGAAGTATGCAGTGGTGACTGCCCAGTCTTCACCCCTGGTGTACTCCGAGTCTTAAAGATGTCCTGCTGTACTTGGGCTGCAACAGCCTACGGAGTGTGAAGCGGCGCCAGCCTGTGTTCCGCTGGACCAGTGTCTGACAGTGCGGCACGGTTACAATGTATCAGCTGCAGTGAATCAAAGGCAGTGGTTGCATAAACGGCCTAGCAGTGCTCTGGATAATCAGAAGATTTGGCGGCTGAGCATCTATGCCAAATGAAGAAAGCTGGTGATCCCCCTGACGCATTTTGCCCCTATAGGCTTTTTCAAAGAGTACTGATCCCCTCCTCCAGCTATCTTTTAAAGCCATAACATTTCATTGATTTGGTCATTTAATTGAATGATTGATTTAACTCAGGTGTGTTTTTGTGCTTTTTTTTTTATTTTTTCGTACCACATGATACTTAATGATTGATTGCTTCTCCATTTAACGTTGAAATCTACACAGGCATGATATCGAGATAAATTTAATGTTAAAAGATTAATAACATCTATACATATACTTAAATAGAATATATCAACAAATAATAAAATGAAATTAAATTACAAATCTTAAAAACATTTGATCGAGTTCTTAGCAGTATAACTTAGTCATAACTTTAATAAAAAATGATGGAAATTACTAGGATTGAACTCCTGACCCTTTGCTCCCTAGATGTTTAATCTAACCTCTACTCTAAACCAATTCGACTAAGGAACCCGGGCAATTAGATAGTCCATACAGTACATATATCTACCTATGTGCATTTGTCCATGTAAAAAAGAAGAGAAAAAGAGATTTATACAATGATGTCATTTCGTCAAGTCAATCCAATAATAGAACGTTCACCTAATTCTAGTTGTGAAAACTGGTCATACATAAATAAAAAACATAATTAATTGAATGGCTCTAGAATCAAACCCCTGACCCTATATTCTCTAGGTTGCCACTCTTACCTCTACTCTATAGCAGTTCACCTTAAGAAAGCCTGAACAATAAAGTGTTATACAAGTCTAATAACTAAATACAATTAACCATGAACTAATCCATTAAGGAGGAAACAAGAAAAATTTAGGTAGGACAATAAATATTTAATAAGGTCTCTAACATTAAATTGGTCGCTTAAAACTTTTTGCATATATCATACTACATGATCTTATCCATTTGTATATATTGATAATATCCCCCTAAATTACAGACACTTGCTCTACTTTGTAAATCTTAACTGCTATCATTATTCTATAGAAGCTTAATCCCAATAGAATATAACATTAATCTAAAGAGGAGAACCACATCTAAATCCCCCAATGGAGATCCACCCAATATCCTTAAGCAAATGATTTGAAATAGATACTTTAATTTAATCCATTAGGAAACGATGTCCTTAACCTAAAGATCCAGAAGGCCTCTTGAGAACACAGCCTTTTGATTCTGTCACCTCCTCTACACATTTTTTTAATATGCTGAACCCCCAAAAAGACATGTCTTCTGGTTTCCCATCATGATATATACTAAAGTGTCTAGAGACACTATGTTGTTGGTATTTTTTAATAATATTTAAACAATGTTCTCTACACCTCATTTTTAAAGACCGAGTTGTATGGCCCATATACTGGAGTCCACATGGACATTGTATGACATATATACAGTATGTGGACTCACAATTAATAAATTCAGTAATGGGAAACTTTTCCTGACTTATATTACTCACAACTGATTTAGTTTTATTAGGTATGAAACTACATGTCAGACATCTATTACAGCCACATTTAAAACATCTTTGTGCTGGATTTTGTAACCAGCTCCCAGGGTAACCCATTTTAATCTTCATTGGAATTTGTTTCAAACTACTTGGGGCCAAGACTGTTTTAAGATCTTTATTTTTTCTGAAAACTATCTTGGGTTTGGTAACCAATACCTCATTGAGGATCGGATCTTGTTTAAGAATGTTGAAATTTGTATTCAAAATCTTCTTGATCTGATTGGATTTATTGTTGAATTTAGACACAAAACATATCCCAGTTTTCGTAGAATGTATATCTTTCCCTTTATCTCTCTCCTGTTGTTTTTTCGGTATAAGCATTTGAGATCTATTCATATTCAAGGTCTTAGTGTAAGCTTTATCTAAAAGTGACGCTGGGTATCCTCTATTTAAAAAATCCTGAGACATGATTTGTGCTTGTCTCTTATAGCTCTCTAATGTCCTACAGTTGCATCTAATTCTGTTGAATTGGCTCTGAGGAATGTTGTTACGCCATGGCCTAAAATATCTGCTAGAGTAATGTAAAAAGTTATTAGTGTCAACTTTTTTCTTATAATTAACAGTAGTGATATTCCGCCGAAATAGTGCGATCCAAAAAAATTAACAGACTGGTGATCCAAACAGTGTGAAAACTTAAGATTCCAGTCATTGGAATTTAAATGTGAAACAAAACTCAGTGCTGATTGTTCATCCCCATCCCAAATCAAAAAAAGGTCATCTCTATAACTGCCATAGTACACCAGGTTTGCTCCGAAAGGACCCTGCCATATGAATAGTTCTTCAAATAATCCCATGTATAGATTGGCAAAGCTCAGAGCAAACCTAGTGCCCATGGCCGTTCCTACCACCTGTAAGTAAAAATCCCCTCAAACATGAAATAATTACGTGTCAAAATAAACATAATTGCATCCAATATAAATTGTTTCATGCCCTGGGATATCTCTTGGTCCTCTGCCAAAAAATTTGCTGTGGCCTGCACCCCCAAATTATGGGGGATATGAGTATACAATGCCTGTACATCTAATGTCAGGAATTTGTAGCTTGGTTTCTACTCAATGTCTTTAATGACACTGAGAATATGCATTGTATCTCTTATATGAGATTTCAGGGCAGATACATACTTCTGTAAAAAAAAAGTCAATAAACTGTGATAAGTTGGAAGTGAGGGACCCAATACCAGAAATAATAGGTCTCCCGGGAGGTGCTAAAAGTGTTTTATGGATTTTAGGGATGTGATAAAAAATGGGGGTAACCGGAAAATCAACCGACAAAAATTTAAATTAATCTCTAGAGATTATATAATTTTGATGTGCTTTAGTTAATAACTCTCTATATTAGATCTGAAATGCAGGGGTAGGATTAATTCATTAAGTTGCCTCAGTGCTTCTTCCAAGTAATAATCTCTGGTTATCAGTACTACTCCTCCTCCCTTGCCTGCATTACAAATGACAATTGATAGATCTTGTTCTAGCTCCTTTAGAGCCATTTGGTTAAATTAGATCTATTTGATTTCTTATTGCATATTTGTTCAAAATCATTGAGAGTTTTTTTTAATAAAAACAGCACAGTACTAGACTTGTGGCTAATGTAAAAGAAAGTTGACCTTTTTTTAAAATTATTTCTACCAACTTCACTTGAACTGAGTGAGTTAATGTCATATATAGGAGTAAATTGTGGATGTGTATCATTAAGTGGAATACTCTCTTTGCTTAATTCTTCTAAGATCCTAAGTATTGCTTCATCTTTTTGATCAAATAATATAGGGGATGAATACCCACCATCATCTTTTTTCAATTGCTTGGACGCAAAGTATCTTTTGCGACAAAGTGTTCTCACAAATTGGTTCAGGTCAACAAATAATTCAAATAAATTGGGATTTTTACTTGGGGAATAATTTAGGTCCTTCTGTAACAGCTTGATCTGAGCATCAGTAAATTGTTGAGAGGTTGAATATTCCCTTTGAGTCTAGCGAAGTCTCACTTTTCTTGTGAAGTTTTCTCCCACCTCTAACTCCTCTTGTTCTCTGACTCTTTTTGGGGTGTTGTGTGAAAGGGGTGCATAGCGATTTGGATGGATAAACTTTCTTGGTTGAGGGCTCTCCTCTAAAAAAACTCCTTTTGGAGTGATTTCTGGATATGTAATTGAATTATGATGAGGGGTTCTGTGATTAGACACAGAGGGGCTGATGTGTCTGGGGGATCTATGATTTCCCACATGTGTTAAAGAATGAGTTTTAGGAAGTTGTTCTCTCTCATTAGGATGTGTGAATCTAAAATTGTTTGGAGATTCTCCCTCATTATCATTCATCACATCTCTCCTTCTGGTAAATGGAAGTCTAATTATTTTCCCATAGTTTCTGACAACTCAATCTTTGTAATCCTGATTGTCCCTCGAAGATTTTTTGTTTATTTACCATAATAATCTCCTTCTCAAATTCCTCTACTCTTTTGTTGGTTAATTGATCCCTTTCTGAAAACAGGGGAGAATCCTTAAATTTAGATAGTATATTTTTGGTGTCTTCAATCTTATTAATAGTTTCACTAACTTTTTTCCCTATAGGAAATCAATAGCTCCGTGAGTTTGAAGGAGCATTCATCCAATGTTTTAAACCAATTCTGAGTATGGTCAGTATCATCCTGTATAGAGAGAGATTTAAAAATCCTCAAACCTCTGAGGATCTGTTTTTTATTTAAATATTTCCCCAAAGATATACTGTGCCACCAATGGCGCATCTCATCCTTCAATAGCTGTTCGAGTTTAAAAAAACTTTTATCATTTCAGAGTCAGGTTCTTCTCTAATAACATTGTCCTCTACATGATTGTTACTATTCATATACTTCTCTCTTCTACTTAAACGATTTGTGAAACATGTAAATTCTACCATGTCACAATCAATGTAAATTCAATTTATCGGTTATCAATACAATTATAGCTGCCAGGAGTTAAATCACACAACACACCACAAAAAGAAAATAATCAAAATGAGTCCAGCATTTATCAGATGAAATTAAATAAATAACAATCTATACAGATTGGCAAGTAATTCAGCTGCAGAGATAAAAATGAGCCTGTGAAAAGCTCATTCCAAATTCAAGGACTAAGAAAAAAAAAATTATATATATATATATATATATATATATATATATGTAAAATACCTCTGCGCTAATAGATAAAAAGCAAAATATGTGAGATGGCAGAAAGATACAGATGATATAGTTACTTCTAAAAATTGTAAGTACTCGATCAGAAAACATATATAATTTTTAATAAAATAAAAAACATTAAATTATTGGTTAATAGATAGTTAAAATGTAATCATTAATCAATCCCTAAAAATTCTTACATCAACCAATTGAAAATGTATAGAGTCATATAGGTCACAATAGTCAATAGATCAATTGAATTCAATGTCTCTTAGTTCCTTAGTAATGATCATCACATCCAGTTTAGGTATCTTGATGAAAAACTCAATCAAATATGTAGTATATACTACTAATAATTAGTAATATTCCTGTAGATCAGTCTAACTTTTGCCCTCCCAGAATAATGTATACAATAGTTGAAGTCCCGTGAGGGCAATAGTTGCTGACAACTTGAAATAAACAAAGTCTTATATAAGTGCTCACCCGCTGATGTGTTCTATCTCCTGATGGCATCTTGCCGTAATCAGGCTGCAAAAGCCTTGGAAGTATGTAGTGGTGACTGCCCAGTCTTCACCCCCGATGTACTCCGAGTCTTAAAGATGTCCTGCTGTACTTGGGCTGCAACAGCCTACGGAGTGTGAAGCGGCGCCAGCCTGTGTTCCTCTGGACCAGTGTCTGACAGTGCGGCATGGTTACAAATTGCCGCAGTGAATCAAAGGTGGTGGTTGCATAAACGGCCTGGCAGTCCTTTGGATAATCAGAAGATTTGGCGGCTGAGCGTCTATGCCGAATGAAGAAAGCTGGGGATCCCTCTAATGCATTTCCACCCTATATGCAAGGGGGGCTTTTTCAAAGAACACTGATCCCCCTCCTCCAGCTATCTTTTAAAGCCATAAAATTTAATTGATTGGTCATTTAATTGAATGATTAATTTAACTCAGGTGTGCTTTTGTGCATTGTTTCTTTCGTACCACATGATACTTAATGATTGATTGCTTTTCCATTTAACGTTGAAATCTACACAGGCATGATATCGAGATAGAGTTAATGTTAAAGGATTAATGACATCTAAATATACATTTACTTAAATAGAATATATCAACAAATAATAAAATTAAATTAAATTACAAATCTTAAAAACATTTGATCGAGTTCTTAGCAGTATAACTTAGTCATAACTTTAATAAAAAATGATGGACATTACTAGGATCAAACTCCTGACCCTTTGCTCCCTAGATGTTTAATCTAACCTCTACTCTAAACCAATTCGACTAAGGAACCCTGACAATTAGATAGTCCATACAGTACATATATCTACTTATGTGCATTTGTCCATGTAAAAAAGGAAGAGAAAAAGAGATAATTTATATAATGATGTAATTTAGTCAAGACAATCCAATAATAAAACGTTCACCTAATTCTAGTTGTGAAAACTGGTCATACATAAATAAGAAACATATAATTAATTGGATGGCTCTAGAATTGAACCCCTGACCCTATATTCCCTAGGTTGCCACTCTTACCTCTACTCTATAGCAGTTTGTGGTCATATATTTCTAGAGGGGAGTTTCCAAATGATTGATTTTAGAGTGAGTGTGGCCAGTCCATGAAGATGGCAGAATTAGCACTTATCCAGCTTTAATTATGTGTCATAATTCTGACATATACAGGACCAGCGATCACAGTAAGCCATTAGATGCGGAAGTAGGGCCATCATGCCTGAGCTGAATGTTTTTATTTTAGATGTGAGCACCATTCCAGAGTATTGGAGAAAGTCTGGGAGAATGGGGGAGCAGCAGAATAACCTAGCCCTGCCCTGGACATATATGTACATATTGGGCTCTATAGCAGTACATCCCTAACAGTGCATGGTTTTCAGATCTCCTAGTTGGTGCACAAGTTATTTATTACTGTCTGATACATGTTAAAAGGTGGTGCTAATTATGTCATTTGTGATACTGGGAAGAAGATGCAGCACTAGTAAAATTCTATTATATTACTGTTTCTATTGTGGTCATGGTGTGGGCGGGGAAGGGGGGTTTCCAGGCAGCTGGAAACCCCCCCCCCCTGCATTTGCCTGTGCATATGGGGGGAAAATTCTGTGTGGTAACTGCCAAAATAAACAAGATACTCAATAATATCTAATGGATAACATTGTGAAGATTGTTGACAGTGACTTTTATAAAATCCTTTCTTCACAGTGATATCCCAATAGAATATAACAGTTATCTAAATAGGAGAACCACATCTAAATCCCCCAATGGAGATCCACCCAATATCCTTAAGCAAATGATTCTAAATCAATACTTTTGTTTAATCCATTAGGAAATAATGTCCTTAACCTAAAGATCCAGAAGGCCTTTTGAGAACACAGCCTTTTGATTCTGTCACCTCCTCTACACATTTTTTTTATATGCTGAACCCCCCAAAAAGTCATGTCTTCTGGTTTCCCATCAAGATATATACTAAAGTGTCTAGAGACACTATGTTGTTTGTATTTTTTAATAATATTTAAACGATGTTCTCTACTTTTTAAGGAGCCCCCAAAAAGGGTCCACCTACCTCCCCAGTCTCATCACCACTCATCACTGAACCCTACCCACCTGCTCGGGACTTCAACAGAGCAGTATTGTGACTACTCAATAAAAGATTTTGCCCCAAACTACTGTGTCTCGTTGGCTTCATTTGATCCTATCTCATTCCCCTTTTCACATTACTCCAAACTATACTCCATACCCAATCACACCCTCCTTCTCACTCCCAAAACAACACTACCACCAGAAGAAACATTCCAATTAACACCACTAACAAACACACACAAGTCATCACCATCACCACTACTAGCAGGGAGAGCACACCTTACCCCCTCTACTCCCACACAAAGGTGCAGCACCCCGAAACCACAACACATCACCCCATGGTCAACAAGAGAAAAGTTCTACTGTCAATCTTCATATATCTATTAACCAATAATTTCATGGTTTTTTATTTTATTAAAATTTATATATATATATTCTGATCAAGTTCTTACAATTTTTTAGAAGTAGCTATATCATCTGTATCTTTCTGCCATCTCACATATTTTGTTTTTTATCTATTAGTGCAGAGGTACTTTATATATATATTTTTTTCTTACTTGTGGATGTCTACCATAGACTGCAAAAAATTGAGTAAAATCAGAAGAAAAGTGATATCTGAAGTTATGCAAAAACTCCGCCAACGGTAAAAGATCGAGTCATCATCCCGTGAAGAGGATACAAAAAGTCTGATAAATGTTTCCAGCTCTTGATTCACCCTCTCTGTTTGAAGATTTGTTTGTGGGTGATAGATGGAAAGGAACTTTAACTTAATTCCGCAGGAAGCACACAGTGCTCTCCAAAACTTGGCTACGAATTGTACCCTCAATCGGATGCTATCTCTTTGGGCAAACCATGTAGCCTGAAGATGTCTCAGATGAATACATTTGCCAATTGTGGAGCAGAAGGAAGACTGACTAGGGGAATAAAATGGGCCATCTTTGAAAATCAATCCACAACCACCCAAATGGTGTTATGTCCTTTGGATGGTGGTAATTCTGAAATAAAATCCATAGAGAAGTGTGTCCATCAAATAATTGGAACATGCAAAAGATGTCATGGGCCCTCGACTTTTGCACACTTGACACAGGACATGTTGAACTCTCAAATGTCTTTTTTCATGGTAGGCCACCAGTAACATTGCTGCAAAAGTTTGTAAGTCTTAAGAATGCCTGAATGTCCAGTAAGCTTTTACACAGTTGTGGAGCACCAAAGATTTTGCCTGGTGGGGGAGACAGGAGTTGAGTGGGAGCAAAGATGAGAGGGTCCAGGATTGGGTGAACTTGAGGTTGATCCTCTTCCTCTTGTGCAGATAGAAATGACCGAGACAGGCCATTAACTTTCTTTTTCAGGACTCCAGGGTGGAACTGAAGCTTGAAGTCAAACCTAGAGAAGAAGAGGGACCAATGAGCTTGTCTGGTGTTTAATCGATGAGCTGTTTGGAGGTAAACCAAATTTTTATGATCTGTAATGATGGTGTCAGGGAATCTTGCACCCTCCAGAAGGTGTTGCCACTCTTCCAATGCCAAGCACATGGCTAGTAACTCCTGGTCTCCAATGGCATAATTTTTCTCAGCCGGAGAAAATTTTCACAAGAAGAACCCACATGGGTGAGTCTTCCTATCCTCAGCAGTTTGAGACAGCACAGCTCCCACCCCCACCAAAGAGCCATCAATTTCCAGAATATAGGGCTTTTCAAGTTGTGGTTGGTGAAGGATTGGTGTCATGGAGAATGCTGTTTTTAGATTTTGAAATGCCATAACTGCTGAAGGGGGCCAACGGGAAGGATTGGCTTCCTTCTTGGTGAGAGCTGTGATGGGAGCAACCAGAGTGGAGAAGTTTAAAAAAAATTGTCTATAATAATTAGAAAACCCTAAGAATCACTGGGTAGCATTCAGGGAGTTAGGTTGAGGCCAGTCCCGGATGGCACTCAGTTTGTCTGGATCCATCTGTAGAGAATCTCCAGAGATGATGTGCCCCAGAAATGGCACGGAGGATTGCTTGAAGAGACATTTGGAAATATTTCCACACAGACAGTGGTCATGAAAATTAGATAAAACCTCTCGTACATGAGATCGGTGTGACTGCAGATCCTTGGAAAAAATTAAAATGTCGTCTAGATAGGCCACAACAAACTTGTAAAGTATATCCCGGAAAATTTCATTCATGTAACCTTGGAACACCGCTGGTGCATTACATAACCCAAAAGACATTACCAAGTATTCAAAGTGGCCATCTCGGGTGTTGAATGCGGTTTTCCACTCATCCACGCCTTGATGCGGATCAAGTTGTAGGCCCCGCAAAGATCCAATTTTGTGAAAAAGTGAGCTCCACAAACCTTGTCAAAAAGTTCTGAGATGAGTGGCAGCGGGTATCAGTTCTTAATAGTAATTAGATTGAGTCCACGGTAATCTATGCAGGGTCTGAGTCCCCCATCCTTCTTCTCAACAAAGAAGAATCCAGCCCCAGCAGGAGAAGAGGATGGTCTGATAAACCCTTTGGCTAGGTTTTTGTTAATGTAGCCGGACATGGCTGCTGTTACCTGAACCAAAAAGAGGGTAAACTCGACCACAAGGTGGCATTTTCCCAGGAATAAGATCAATGCCACAGTCCCAAGAGTGATGAGGAGGTAATTTGTCGGCAGCCTGTTCATTAAATATTAAATATCAGAAAAATCCTAATATGGTTACGGCAGATGGGGACCTAGAAGGACTTTCAAATGATCAGGAGTAGGAGGCTTAACAGCAGGTCCGGTAGAAACTTAATGGATACGTACAGGAAGCACACAAGACAAACATTGATGAAAACAGCCCGGACCCCAAGCAAGGATTTTCATATTAGACCAATTCAGCATAGGGTTATGTGTTATAAGCCAAGGCAGACCTAAAACTAGTTTGTAGGAGGTTTTAAGTAGGACTAAGAATTCTAACATTTCTTGATGAAGGCATCCTACTCGGAGGGACACCAGGTGGGTAAAAGAAGAAATGTAATCTCCAAGAATGACATTGCCATCTACCCCCAATAGGTACAGCTTGCTGGGTAGAGGAGTGACTGGTATACCCAGGGCATATGCCAAGGATTCTGAAATAAAATTTCTGGCAGTTCCGGAATTCACCAAGGCTTTCAACTCTTTTGTCCTCGACTTGTGGGAAAGGGACACTGATAACAGACTATACATTAAATGGGATGGCTTGATCACTACCCCCAACTGGACGCTCCCAGAAACAGTTAGGGTCTCGTGTTTCCCGCAAGAAGAGACAATTCTTGAGAATGTGGTCCGGAGCTACACAATAGAGGCAGAGCTTATTCTGGAACTGACGGGTTTACTCAGCCGTGGTTAGCCGGGATTTATTAACCTGCATAGGTTCTTCTTTACTCATTGTCGGAGAAGAAGAACGTGCATCTAGTAACAACTGATCCTGAAAATGATCCTCTTGTTCTCTACTAGCCAATCGTTCTCTATGTCATAAGTCAATCTTAATACATTGAGAGATTACTTTGCAGAAGACTCTGGAAGATCCCAAGATGCTAACTCATCTTTCATCTTTTCTGAAAGACCATATAAAAAGGCAGCCTTGAGGGCCTCTTCGTTCCATTTTAATTCAGAAGAAATGGTTTGAAATTCTCTTGAAAGAGGAAATAAAGTTCTCATAGTTGGACACTAGAGGATCTGCTCATTCCCATAATTGAGAGACCCAATCCAAAGCGGTTCCAGTCAGCAGCAAAATAATATAAGCCACTTTTGACCTAGACGTCTGGAAATTCTGTGGCAGGCATCCAAACTGAAGCTCACATTGGTTGATGAAACCGCGGCAACATCTTGAGTTTCCATCAAACCATTCAGGGGATGCCAACTGAAGACTTCTGTGTCAAAGTTTTGGGAATCACCTGTTTTATTTAACTACGTGAGTTTTTGGAATATTTATGCGCTCTGGTGCTGTGTTTTATAATAATGGTTACGATCTATATATAGTGCATCTTATCATCATCATTACAATATATAGATATTTGTCCCATATAGGTTGTGCAATGATGTTTGTGATATATAAGTGATATTTGTGCTGGGCATCTATACTGTGTTCCTTTGATGAGAATGAGACTGTATTGATCAATATTGATATTTGTATAAGGGGTTATATATATCCTATTTATGATTGTCCATTTATCCAGGACCTTGTTTTTGTTTTTGTTTTCACTATATTGCGGGCCATATCTATGATGTCACTACTGGGCGACACATGGCTGGACCTGGAAGCCGTGGTTGAACATGTGGTGTGGTGTGGGGTATAAGTAAGTGTATGTATTATGTATTTTGTATCCTGAAGATGATATATTAAATCAGCGAAATGTTGACTATCCACCTGCTGTTGTATCTATTATTACTGGAGTGCTGCCGTTGGGGTATATATTTGGCAGCTCGTTTCTGGTTTTCTACGGAGGGCACCCAGGACTATCATCATTTTACTGTGAGTGCCATCCAACCTGTTTATTCTAGTATATATATCATATATAGTATATACAGTGGGTAAAATAAGTATTGAACACATCAACATTTTTCTCAGTAAATATATTTGTAATGGGGCTATTGTAATGAAATTTTCACCAAATGTCAGCAACAACCCCTGCAATCCACACATGCAAAAAAAATCAAACCATAGATGTCCATAAATTAAGTTATGTATAATAATGTGAAATGACACAGGGAAAAAGTATTGAACACATGAAGAAAGGGAGGTGCAAAAATGCATGGAAAGCCAAAAAATATATCAGTAATTAGAAAGCAACCCTGCCCCTTGTCAGTGCAAATTAATATAAGCTGGTTCGGTCCCAACTTATGGCCTATAAAGAGGTGTCTCATTACGAAGGTGTCACACAAGAAACATCTCATGATGGGTAACAGCAAAGAGCTCTCTCAAGACCTTCGCAACCTTAGTGTTGCAAAACATACTGATGGCATTATTTACAGAAGAATTTCTAAACTTCTGAATGTTCCAGTGAGCACTGTTGGGGCCATAATCCAGAAATGGAAAGAACATCATTTCACCATAAACCAGCCATGACCAGGTGCTTCTAGCAAGATTTCTGGAGTGAAATGAATTATCAGAAGAGTTGTCCAAGAGCTAAATACTACTTGTGGAGAGCTTCAGAAAGACCTGGAATTAGCAAAGAAAACAATAAGTAATGCACTCAACCGCAATGGCCTGTATGCACGCTCACCACACAAGACTCCATTGCTGAAGAAAAAGCATGTTGAAACTTATTTAAAGTTTGCTGCACAACATTTGGACAAACCTGTGAAATACTGGGAGAATATAGTCTGGTCAGATGAGACCAAAATTGAACTCTTTGGATGCCATAATACACATCATGTTTGGAGGAGAAATGGCACTGCACATCACCCCAAAAACAGTATACCAACAGTGAAATTTTGAGGTGGGAACATCCTGGGGCTGTTTTTCAGCATACGGTTCAGGCATACTTCATATAATTGGAGGATGGATGAATGGGAAAATGTATTGAGACATTCTTGATAAAAATCTGCTGCCATCTACCAGTATGCTGAAGATGAAATGAAGGTGGACATTTCAGCAAGACAATGATCCCAAACACACACACAGCTAAGGACACTCTCAATTGATTTCAGAGAAAATCTATGGAAAGAACTAAAGATCAGAGTTCATAGAAGAGGCCCACGGAACCTTCAAGATTTGAAGACTGTGTGGAAGAATAGGCCAAAATCACACCAGAGCAATGCATGCAACTAGTTTCTCCATACTGGAGGCGTCTTGAAGCTGTCATTACCATTTCACATTATTACACTTAACTTAATTTATGGACATCTATGGTTTGATTTCTTTGTATGTGTGGATTGCATGGGTTGTTGCTGACATTTGGTGACAATTTCATTACAATAGCCCCATTACAAATATATTTACTGAGAAAAATGTTGATGTGTTCAATACTTAATTTACCCACTGTATATATGTCCTATACTGTATATGATATATATATAATATATATATATATGTATATCATATATATGTGTGTATATATATATGTGAGATATACAAGTGTATACAGTCAGGTCCATAAATACGGTTTCTATATGTGCCTCCCACTTTTTAAGGGGCCAAAAGTAATGGGACAAACTAAACAATCCTAAATCTAACTTTCACTTTTTAATACTTTGTTGCAAATCCTTTGCAGGCAATTACAGCCTGAAGTCTGGAACGCATAGACATCACCAGACGCTGGATTTCATCCCTGGTGATGCTCTGCCAGGCCTCTACTGCAAATGTCTTCAGTTCCTGCTTGTTCTTGGGGCATTTTCCCTTCAGTTTTGTCTTCATCAAGTGAAATGCATGCTCAATCGGATTCAGGTCAGGAGATTGACTTGGCCATTGCATAACATTCCACTTTTTAGCCTTAAAAAACTCTTTGGTTGCTTTTGCAGTATGCTTCGGGTCATTGTCCATCTGCACTGTGAAGCGCCATCCAATGAGTTCTGAAGCATTTGACTGAATATGAGCATATAATATTGCCCGAAACACTTCAGAATTAATTCTGCTGCTTTTGTCAGCAGTCACATCATCAATAAATACAAGGGAACCAGTTCCATTGGCAGCCATACATGCCCACGCCATGACACTACCACCACCATGCTTCACTGATGAGGTGGTATGTTTTGGATCATGAGCAGTTCCTTTCCTTCTCCGTACTCTTCTCTTCCCATCACTCTGGTACAAGTTGATCTTTGTCTCATCTGTCCATAGGATGTTGTTCCAGAACTGTAATGGCTTTTTTAGATTTTGTTTGGCAAACTCTAATCTGGTCTTACTGTTTTTGTGGCTCACCAATGGTTTGCATCTTGTGGTGAACCCTCTATATTCACTCTTGTGAATTCTTCTCTTGATTGTTGACTTTGACACATATACATCTACCTTCTGGAGAGTGTTCTTGATTTGGCCAACTGTTGTGAAGGGGTTTTTCTTCACCAGGGAAATAATTATTTTGTCATCCACCACAGTTGTTTTCCGTGGTCTGCCGGGTCTTTTGGTGTTGCTGAGCTCTCCGGTGCATTCTTTCTTTTTAAGAATGTTCCAAACAGTTGATTTGGCCACACCTAATGTTTTTGCTATCTCTCTGATGGGTTTGTTTTGATTTTTTAGCCTAATGATGGCTTGCTTCACTGATAGTGACAGCTCTTTGGATCTCATATTGAGAGTTGACAGCAACTGATTCCAAATGCAAATGTCACACCTAGAATCAACTCCAGACCTTTTACCTGCTTAATTGATAATGAAATAATGAGGGAATAGCCCACACCTGTCCATGAAATAGCTTTTGAGTTGATAGTCCCATTACTTTTGGCCCCTTAAAAAGTGGGAGGCACATATAGAAACCGTTGTAATTCCTACACCGTTCACCCGATTTGGATGTAATTACCCTCAAATTAAATCTGAAAGTCTGCAGTTAAAGCACATCTTGTTTGTTTCATTTCAAAACCATTGTGGTGGTGAATAGAGGCCAAAATATGAAAATTGTGTCAATGTCCCAATATTTTTGGCCATGACTGTATGTATGTATATATATATATATATATATATATATATATGTATATACTATGAATAACACTTTATTTAATATGTTATATTTAAATATTCTATATGTTTCTGCTGGTGCCTACCTGGTGATGCAGCAGACTGATCACTGCCACATAGTAATATTTGGTCACCGCCTACCGCCTCTAATCTGACAGCTCGCCGCTGGGTGCTGGCAGCCCGACACTGTGTGCATGCAGAATCTGCTGCTGCTGGGTGTGACACCTGCAAGGAAGCTGAAGGCAGGCCGTGGAGGGGCTGGAGGCAAAGCCATAAGTGGTGACTGATGGCTCTGGGCTCCATAAAGGATTATGGGAGGAGTTTCCCCATCAGCCATTTTTTTTTAAAACTTCTGACACTGAACTGCTGTGTAGTTGCCTGATTGAAGCTTAAGCTCCGAATGTGGCAGCGGGATGGGTCAGCAGAAGCCCGGGGAAGGGGGTCAGTTAGTGAAGGGTGGGATGAGCAGCCACCAGCCACCAAATGCACCGGCGCAGCGGGAACTGGCCCGGCGGCCCAATCCGCCCCTGGAGGCAGTCATCAATCAATAAAAGCAGGGGAAGAGAAGAGGATGGAAAGTAGAAGGGGAGTGATGGAGAAGAGATGAGGGGGAAGGTCTGAGGTCAGTAACCTCATTTCATATATACACAGACAGCAGTTTAGTGGAACCATTATCACTACCTTCCACAGAGATGAATGTCTGCTGCAGAGAGATATAAATCATAGCAGCGATGTAGCTACACTGCTATACAGCTACATATGTATGTATGTGTGTGGGAAGCAGGTTATATGCATATAATATAAGAGTTACAAGTGCAATAAATCAATTCTCCTGTCTTTTACTATATAGCAGAGCACAGTCAGAAAGCATGTTATGCATACTCACAGCTCTACACAGTGCAGCGCAGAGCCCGGCGGTGAGCAGAAGAAAAGGGGAGGTGTAGTGTGCAGTGCAGTGCACAGTAATGTAGTGCGGAGGAAGGGGAGGGAAGTGTCTGCTCTGCTGTGCAGAGGAAGGGGAGTATCCCACCTCACACTGTGCCAATGCAGAAGTGGGACTGCATGCACTAAGGCAAACTAATAGGCAGCACGCCATGCCCTGCTCTAGCTTGGTCTGGGGGCAGGTCCTTGCAGTCAACCTTTTTTCTGGGAATCCTAAAATTCTTTTCACAATCACAGCGAGTGAGATAACCAATCACAAACATCAATAAAGAGATCGGCTTGTGACTGGTCAATTCTGCTTACCGTGTCCCTTTCTGCATTCATTGATTGCCTGACAGAGGATGTAAGCCACGTCACAGTGTGAGGTTCCCCATAAGGACTTGAGTGCCTCCAACAGTAATGCAGGACAGGAAATGAACCCCGCTCCCCAGCATGCTAACCTACCCTGTGCTGTCACTTTGTTTAACGGCACCAAGCCTTGTTATGCACTGCTCTCTCCTTTTCCTTTTGTAATGGGTGGCCCTGTGCATACCCAGACCACCCCATAGTTTCCTCTATGGAGCCAAATGCCCCTAGGCATTTGCTTGGAATGCCTATGCCTAGGGCCGGCTCTGCACAGCCAATTAAATCTTCTAAGTAAAGTTGATGCATCCCAAAAATTTCCAGAAATTGTTATGGCCACAGATAGCATCTCCTGAATGTCCATTTTATTTAAAAAAAAAATCTGAACCACCACTTTGATTGGGTGGATAAAATATGGTAGATTTTCATATGTAAATTTTCCCCCCCAACCCCAACTAGTTGCCCCAGGATTCTGGTGAATTGATAGGCTGATATAAATAATGGTTAAGCTCAATAAACACCTGTCTCCTTTGAATGTAGGTGACTCTAAGCAGAATAACTGGAAAAATATAGATGGTGGGTGTCATGTGAGAGACCAGTAATATGAGCAGCAGCACAGAGCATCTTTCTGCCAGGATGTGTGCAATAAAGTACAAATACATCTAATACAAAAATTAGTTGTGTATATTGGTCACATACATACATATGTACATGGTACATACAGTGCGTTAAGCAGACTGAGGTAACCTGAGGCATGCCACCCTTTGTTGACAAACAACTTCCAGTAGGCCCAGTACACATCACGAATGCTGGGAGTTGTAGTTCAGCCAGAGAGCTACAGGCTGCTTTCCTCTGATGTAAACAGCAAGTCTTGGTCCAGTTATCCCCAACATACACCCTGGGCACAAAGAAAATGTCTGTTTACAGTGTGTACTATTTAGCAGCACCTCCACAAACAAGGCCACCACATTTCAATTAGATGTAAAAAATATACAGTGTATATGGGCTGAATCAATAGTGAATCAGGTTGTTCCACAAAATGGCTGTCCTCACTCTGTGTTAGTGACAGGTGCTCTGCAGATGCCACTCAGGTGATCAGGTTTTAGGTGGCTGGGTCACATAGGTTTAGACACAAGTGGGCTTCAGTAAGCCTGCTCCCATATATGCCCCAAGAATCTCTGTACGATGGTGCATACACTGCATATAAACATACTCCAAGTCCCTCGGGCCTCTGACCTAGTTCTTGATTAATGAAAATATTCTCGGTTTTAATTTCCTATGGTATCATATACTTTAATAAACTGCTATCCTTTCTGCTACTTCAGATGTCACTCAGGTGATCAGATTTTAGGTGATTGGTTCACAGAGAACACAATGTGAGGGTTTCAGTGAGCCTACTTCCATATATGCCCCAAGAATCTCTGTGTGATGGTGCAGACATAGCATATAAACATACACCAACTCCCTTGGGCCTCTGACCTAGTTCTTGATTAATGAAACATTTTTGGTTTTGCCTTCCTATGGGGTCATATAGTTTATTAAACTGCTATCTTGTCTGCCACTGCAGATGAGACTCAGGTGATCAGGTTTTAGGTGGTTGGTTCACAATGTGAGGCTTTAGTGAGCCTGCTCCCATATACTGTACACCACAAGAATCTCTGTGTGATGGTAAGGGCCGGACTGCCCATCTGGCAGTTCTGGCAAATGCCAAAAGGGCCAATGGCCAGATGGGCCAGTCTGGCCAGTGCTGCCAAGGTCCCTGCCACCAGTCACCTGTATAACCCCACCATTAGAATACAGGGCATGCTCTCCTGTTGTCAGGATACAAGGCGCGACATCATCATGCCTGCCAGGTGTTGCCCGGCATCCTGGGAGGAGCACTGCTGCTGATAGGGTGAGCAGAGCTCTGCTGTGCACCTTGGGCTTGGTTTGGATCTGGTTAGTTTGGTGAGCTGACTAAGGCTTTGCCCCTCAGTCATCAGCTGCCAGTTAGAGACAGTGTTGAAGGGGATGGAGAGTCTTTGCCTGCCCCGCACCTGCTCTGTGGTTTCTGTGGACTAAAGTTAGTAATAATAATTATTATATATAAATACTACACTACCTAGTCTGACTGTAATTTTGGAAATGATTCATGAATTTTGCTTTGGAAAAGTATTGATTCCTACCTATCTATACACTCTAAATGTAGCTATTTAGCGTTATAAGTTGCACAAGAAATAATTGCTTTCCAGACTTTGATTGTGTTTCCAAAGCACAAAAAGATATAATTCACCAAAAAGCAGATAGTTACACACTGTGATCTAAATGCAATTAGTGCAAAAGATTATACATAAACAAGGTACAGTCAATACATTACGCAGGCACTCTGAATCCAGATTTCCGGCATCAAAGGTGAAGCCTCCGTCAACAGAAAGAATATGATGACTAACTAACACGTCCAGGGTGCTTGAATATAAACCCTTGCAGAGATTAGGCAATACAATAGAAACGAGTTGGTATAATCCTATTGGTTCTTCTTCTTGGTTCTTCAGTCATAGGTCAGTTGGTACAATGGTAGTTCAGCCCTCCAGTGGCTCTTTGTGTGTGTTTTAACTAATCAATAGACACTACATACAAAGTACATTCTGACACATAATTCTCTATAATCCATAACTTGCAGACGCATGTTGCGATCTCCTTGCCGATGGAACCAGAGAGCTGCAAATAAAATGTGGTTTAGAATAGCACCAAACACGATGTGGCTACTACATACTAAACCTTAGATATTAAATACATGCATTTTATAACATTATACAATATCGAATAAACCTTCTAATATTAGCCTTTATACTAAGGAACCTTTTAGGAAATTTGTGTATGTGTAAGTGTAAGAGAATCTTGCATAAAGTTGCTAATATGCATCGTGCGTTTATGTGTAGAGTGCTTATGATAAACAGCGCAACTGTGCGTAATGTGCAGTGTTTATGCATGTAAGTCTATGTGTGTGTGTTATGCATGTAAGTCTATGTGTGTGTGTGTTATACAATTCAGTGTATTTACGATGGATTTAATATATATATTATCCCTTTCTAACATATTTTAAAACTACAGTGCAAGGTGTTACAAGCAGTGAAGTTCACTTTCAAGCAGGGTGGAGACCCCAGCTGACTGCCGTTGCCACTTCATCTGATAGCTAATTCAAAGGTTTTCCTCTGCCTATTTAGAATACACTTGTCAGTACTTCTTAAGCAAACCTCCGCCCATTGTTTCTAACTTCTCATTCAGACAAATTCAATTGTGCATATCAGTGTCTGTGTTATATTTCAATTGCCACAGCCATACTTGTCTGTATGCGGGGCTTCTCAACTTATATGTAAAACACTCATACTATCCTGGTGTATATATTTTTTAATTACTTTTCTCAGACATGTATACAGAAGCTGTTTCTCATTACTAACTAAACCCTGGATGAATATTGTGTTTGTCAGTGTGAGAATGTTGAATATTATTCGCTATTTAGTGTTGTGCAAATGTGTGGATACGTGCGCACAATGGGTGTGTGCACACGCAATGGTGCATCATGGATTGTACCAACATAAATCAGACAGCGGACGACCAAATCGTCCGATAACAGTTGAATTGCAGTTGCATGCAATTATTCGACTTCGATAAAAGCTACATACTGCAATAATAACAAACAAATGGCAATTTCAATACCATCCATTTTTAGTTCAGAAAATAAATATAAATTACAAAAATAAATTGTGTGGCCTAATGTTATAAGGGACATTACTGTGTGTGGCATAATGTGTAAGGGGTGTTACTGTGTGGCAAAATGTGTTATTAGGGGCATTACTATGTGGTATAATATATAATGGGCATTACTGCATGGCATAATGTATAAGGGGCACTAGTAATGCATGGCATACTGTATAAGGGCAATGATACTGTGTGGCATAATATGTTACAAGGATCACTACTACTGTGTGGCATAATGTATTTAAGGCATAACGTGAATGTTCTCTGTGTGGCATAATGTAAATGGGCTTTGTGTTGCATAACGTGAATGGGCTCTATGTGGCATAACATGAATGGGCTCTGTGTGACATAATGTGAATGGGCTCTGTGTGGCATAATGTGAATGGGCTCTACTGTGTGGCATAATGTGAATTAGTGGCACTACTGTGTGACGTAACTTGAATAAGGGAAACTTTATATAACTGTTTTGTCAGCCAATAAGGCTGCATCAACAACACTGTGCCTATTTTTAGTCCCAATCTGGCCCTGGCGATGGTGCAGACACTGCCTATAAACATTCTCCAACTCCTTCAGGCCTCTGACCTAGTTCTTGATTAATGAAAACATTCTTGGTTTTAAGGTAACTTCCTATGGGGTCGTATAGTTTATTTAACTGCTATCCTGTCTGCCACTGCAGTGCCACTCTGTTTCCTGGATGTGCCATGTTGGAAACTGAACTGCCAAATTTTTGTGATGCCCACTGCTGTCGCTTAGCTTAGTCAGCCAGCTACCTGAAACCAACCTTTTAGCCTAAACTTGATGAAATCAGTATTGTGAGTTGTGAGGTGGGCAAAATTGACTGGAAATGACTGGAATAAATGTTATTGAGGTTAATAATACTGTAGGAAAAAAAACAGACCCAAATTATGTGATTTCAGCTGTTTTAATGATTTTTTTAGAAAAAAATACAGATCCAAAACCAAAACACGTAAGGGTGGTTTTGGCAAAACCAAATCCAGATCCAAAACACGAAGGAGATACAGATCCAAAACCAAAACCAAAACAGAACTTTAGTAATTATTAGAAGATTAATTATAGACTTAATTTGCAGAATATTGTAAGAATTTCATCTGTCACGATTCAGTGCATTTTAACAAGTACTGACCTCGGTCAGTGTCTAACACCTTTAATTTGTTTGCTTCTAAAGGAAACTGAAATGGAAAGCTCTCTATAAACCCTTCTAGCAGCAGATGGGGTTAAGATGCCCTCCTTTTAATGAGAAAACAAATCACACCTCATGTTACACAAATAACAAATATGTATGCAAGGGACCTTACAATGTCAGTTATGTAGAAGTTAGCAATGTATTCCTTTGTTTATTATAAAGAAAACAGTAATTAATGTACAGAATATACAAATCAGACTGTCATCCATCTGCATAGAACCAAAGACATTCATACATCACACAACAAAGAAGCCGCTATTTTTTCAATAATTAGATATAATTTATGTAATGATTTCAGCACAAGATGTGTTGGGATAATTCAGTATAAACAAGAGAAAGACTTGACAGCAAAATTAGATTAAATTGTTACTATTGTGTGTAAGCTATCTGCTCTAATAATTACATTTTCAATTTGACAATATTGTATATAGAGATGAGCGGGTTCGGATTCCAGAGATCCGAACCCACTCGAATTGAGAATAACCGAGTCGGATCCAAGCAGGCTCTGAGTTTCCCGCCTGGTCGGATCTCAAAACCAGGTTCGCGAGCTTTCGTCTCTATGATCAATGTAGTATATAAGGGATCACGCGACGGACGCCATTTCACTCCGGCTGTGGAGACTGAACAGGGAGGGTGGGTAGTGTAGGGCTGGGAGAGGTGCTGGTGCTATCTGCTGTGTCCTGGGCTGGTGACTGCTGATCCAATCTGGTCTCTGGTCTCGGTGCTGTCACTGTGCTGTCTGCTGTGTCCTGGGCTGGTGCTGCTGATCCATTCTGGACTCTGGTCTCGGTGCTGTCACTGTGCTGTCTGCTGATCCATCTGGGCTGTCTGCTGTGTCCTGGGCTTGTGCTGCGTCCATCTCTGGGCCCAAGTTTTGGACTCCAAAAAAAAAAAAGTAAAAAAATAAATAAATAAAAGTGTCTTTTATATTTTTCTGTGTGTGTGTGTGTGCGTGCCTTTTAGGCTTAACCGCAGTACCGCACAAGATCCAGCCCAACTCCAGTTGTGCTAAAAACAAAAAAGATCAAAGTGTCTTTTATATTTTTCTGTGTGTGTGTGCGTGTTAGGCTTAACCGCAGAAGCGCACAAGATCCAGCCAGCAATGCATGTTACAACCTTGTGCTGCCCGACTCCAGTTATTCTAAATAAAAACCAATAAAAGTGTCTTATATTTTTTTCTTCTGTGTGTGCTCGTGAGTGTTAGGCTTAACTGCAGTAGTGCACAAGATCCAGCCAGCAACGCAAGCAAGTGTGTGAATTTTGTAACCGCACCTTGGCTACACTATTGGTGATTGCGACACTGCTTCAAGACTGCAGAAAATATGGAGGGCTGTCACATGACAGGAGAGCAAGGCCAAGAACCACATGTTGTAGCTGCTGCCAGCAGTGCAAGGCCATCAACTTCCTCGTCCTCTAGGAAGGCCCATGCCCCAGGGCTTAAGTCACGCCATCGATATGGTAAAGCAAGTTTTACTGAAGTTAAGAAATTTGAAAGGATATTTGCCTTTAGATAAACAAAAAATTGGCAATATGCCATTCACTACACGAAGTGGCAAGGAAAGGATAAGGCCTTGGCCTTTCTTTATGAAGACTGCTGATAGCCCTTCTGCTTGTAGTAGTAGTGGTGGTGGTCCAATTAAAAATGTGAAAGTTGTTAAGACAGCTCCGGAAAAACCAACTGTGTGACCTGAGAAATATAAATCACAAATCCCCGAGGAGAGTGCAAGTCCGCGGTTGCCATGTGTCCGCGGTTGCCATGTGTGAGCCCGACCTAAGTACTAGTGTACTGGAGGATACTCCAAGTTCCAACATTTGTGTGCCCTCTGTAAATGTGGGGAAGGGCAGTAAACATCTTGCACACATAGTCATTGAGGATGCTTCTGTGGAATTTCACATGGAGGAGGAGGATATTTTGGTAGTAGAAGGCGCTAATGATGATGAGGATGTTGATGATGAAGATGTTGGTGATGAGGATGTTGATGTCGAGGATGTCCTTTGTGTAAGTAAGGCAACAGAGGTTTGAAAAAGCCCATTGTTGTCATGTCGGGACAAAAGACAAAAAAATCTACTTCTCACGTGTGGAATTATTTCCATCCCGATCCGGACAACAGCTGTCAAGCCATATGTGCCAATTGCCATGCAAGAGTGAGTAGAGGGAGGGACCTAAACCACCTCCTTGTTATGTCACTTGGAGCGCATTCATTAAATATCAAAGTGTACATCGCCAAGTTCCAAAACTCAAAACATAACAAGTCCAGTGTCACCTACCTGCTCCCTCTCTGTGAGATCCAAGTGCCTTCGATTCCAACACCAACACCTGCATCATCAACATCCTCATTTGTCATCGGAAGTAGTCCTGCTGCATCCAATGTTGGTATTCGAAGCATGATTGACTCCTCTCCTATCCGTGATTCCTCAGAAGGATCCTTGATGACTATGCCTGTTGCTGCTGCTGTCAGTGGATCTTCATCCCAGAAGGGGAACAGGAAGAAGACTACTTGTAGCATATCCTCAAAAAAACAATTAACTGTCAAACAATCATTTGCATGGGCAAACAAGTATGACAGTAATCACCCATATGCACAGCAGATTACTGACACCATAACAGCTATGCTGGTATTAGATGTGCATCCAGTATCCACCATTACTGCAGTGGATTTTCAACAGTTAATTAAGGTCCTGTGTCCTCGCTACCTGATCCCTTCTAGATTCCACTTTGCTAGAACAGCAATTCCAAGTCTGTACAAGGACATTAAAAAAAACCTTATTAATGTCCTCAGAAATGCCATTGTACCCACTCTCCAATTGACCACTGATATGAGGACAAGTGGGACAGGGCAAACTGAGGATTACATGACTGTGACAGCCCACTGGTTAGGTGTATTGCCTACAACAGGAACAGCAGCAGCAACATCTCCCAAAAGACAGCTGATATAGAGGCAGGCTACTCTTTGTATAACTGGTTTCACTAAGAGGCATACCGCTGAGAACCTCTTAGAAAAACTCAGGAAATCGTTGCTAAATGGCTTACCCCACTTGGACTCACCTCGGGATTTGTGATTTCAAACAATGCCACCAATATTGTTAGAGCATTACATGTGGCGATTCCAATACGTCCCATGTTTTGCTCACACAATTAATTTGGTGGTGCAACATTTTTTAAAAAGTGACACGATCATGCAGGAGATGCTATTGGTGGCCCGCAAAATATCCGGACATTTTAGACATTCGGCGACCGCTTGTCAAAGATTGCATGACTAGCAGGTACTGTTAAATTTCCCCTTCCATCAGCTGAAGCAAGAGGTAGTAACTCGGTGGAATTCTACCCTCTATATACTTCAGCGGATGGAGGAAGAGCAAAAGGCCATCCTGGCCTATACAACAGACTATGACATAGGCCATGGAGGGGGAATGCACCTTATTCAAGTGCAGTGGAGAATAATTTCCGTGTTGTGCAAGGTTCTCAAACCCTTTGAACTTGCCACAGGTGAAGTTAGTTCAGACACTACCAGCTTGAGTCAGGTCATTCCCCTCATCAGACTTTTGCAAAAACAGCTGGAGAAACTGAAGGAGGAGCGGAAATGGAGCAATTGTGCAAAGTATGTCGGACTGGTGGATCAAGCCCTTGATTCACTTCACCAGGATCCAAGAGTCATCAATATATTGAAATCTGAAAATTATATTTTGGCCACCTTTCTGGATCCTAGCTTTAAGTACTACCTTGTGAGTTTATTTCCAACAGACCAAAATATAAAACTATGCAAAGAGATGTTGGTCACAAAATTGTCAGCTGCAGCCGCATGTGAAATGCCATCATCTCCTCCTTCAGTTTCAACAGCTGCCAGAAAAAAACTAAATTTTCATTACAGAATGCCTGCTGGTCATGCAGATTGTTCACCAAAAAATTACATCTGGTCGGGCCTGAGAGAACTGCCTACTAGTGACATGTCTTCTACCGTGACTATGTGTGATAACGGTTTCCATTCACAGATTGGTGGAAGACTATTTCAGAGATAACATCCTAATAGACATGTCAGACAGTCCCTTTCAGTACTGGCAGGAAAAAGAGGCAATTTGGAGTCCCATACACAAACTGGCTTTGCATTAGTTACTTAAGTTGCCCACCCTGTAGTGTGTACTCCGAAAGAGTTTTCAGTGCAGCTGGCAACCTTGTCAGTGATCGGCGTAGGAGGTTACTTCCTCAAAACGTGGCAAAGATTATGTTCATTAAAATTAATTACAAATTCCACGAGGAAGACCTCTACCAACAATTACATCAAAAAATTACAAAGGTGCCTATGATGGATTCCAGCGGGGATGAATTAATATTGTGTGAAGGAGAGGATGTACACACTGATGGGGATGACGAGGACGAGGACAACTTGTAATGTAAAGCCAGTTTGTGTATGGGATTAGCTTGTTTTGTGGGGGTCCAAACATACCAATCATTTCAGCCACAATTGGCAGTCATTGTCACTGAGATGATTGGTTTGTTAAAATGTCCTGTTTTGTATACAACATAAGGGTGGGTGGGAGGGCCCAAGGACTATTCCATCTTGCACCTTTTTCCTTTCCATTATGTGCTGGTTGGGGCATTGCTGCCTGACATTTTAAATTAAAGTTATGGTTGGTTTAGGAACAAATTAATTGTTTTTAAATTAATTTATGATCAAATTAACAGCCAGGGGCTGCACCAAATGAATTGTTTTTAAATTAATTTATGATCAATTTAAGAGCCAGGGGCTGTACCCAATTAAATGTTTTTTAATTAATTTATTATCAATTTTACACCTGGCTGTCACTGTCATTGGCGTAGCTGCGCAGGGGTGCTGTGCTCCTGTCTGTCGAGGGGCTGCTACCCAAAATAATAAATAAACCAATTTTTTTTGTGTGCATGTCAGCCACACCTGTCATTGGCATAGCTGTCAAGGGGATGCATGAATATTGCAATGAAAACTTTTTTTTAAGTTATTGGGTTACAAAAAGTTTTTTTTTATCTTAAACATAGCAGAATTGTTATCCTAACAGCTTATAAAGTTATATGCTCTAAAAAACTAAAGCCTATATTTGTAAAAAAACTAAAGCCTATTTCTGCCAAAAGAGAGACTGACACCATGGCTAAACATAAGTGTCACCATCTGGATGTGAATTGTCTCATTTGCATGGGGAAAACCCAACCCTCAGATGAGATGGATCTAACCCAGTGGACACATTGAAATCACCATTAAAAAGTCACAGTGTGGAGAGATAAGAGCTTCAGATGTTGGAAGTATAGGGACTCCCACCTATTTGGCTTCCCTCCAGAGAACAGAGCTCTGTTCCTCAGGAAGTGTCTATGCCTGAGCTGATAGGTATGTAGTCTCTGTCTGTTGGTAAACAGCCTTCAGGAGATGGCAATCCAGAATAACAACAACTATAATAATGTGTCCACTGATAACCAGCCTGATCCCTTAACAGCAACATCCCCCATATAGCCAACTCATCATAACATGACACCCAGTTTGCAGCCTCCTCTTCCTTATAACACTAATCCAGTTGCCATGGTTGATCAATCAGCCATGTGTGGTTCACCCAATTTTTGGCCTTCTACATTCTAAGTTTCTAACATTCACATATCTAAGAGAAGTGGACAGTGGGAACAATGGCAATTTGAACGCCACTAACTAACTCTGTTTTTTTGAATGTCCCTGTACAGGTTGGGAAATTCTATTACAGAACAGGAGGTTTGCAAAGGATTACTTAAGTCAATTGTCTATTTATTTTTGGAAAGCACGGTTCCTGGTCCCCTTCTGGGATGAAAAAAATCAACTCCCAGCAAGCAGGCATGGCACTCAAGAAAGAATTCCCAAGAAAGACACAATGTAATACTTAAACCTTAGATCTGAAATGTTGCATTTGCTGCTCTGTTTCGCTTGTTCACATTATATCTCATATGGTTAAGTGGACAGTGGGAACAACGGCAGTTGAAGGCCACTAACTAACTATGTTTTCTTTTATGTCCCTGTACAGGTTGGGAAAATGCCTTTATAGAAGTTTTGCAAAGCATTATTTAAGTCAATTGTTTATTTATTTTTGGAAAGCATGCTTCCTGGTCCCCTTGTGAGCTGTGAGGTGGTCAAAATTGACTGGAAATGAGTGGAAATAAATGTTATTGAGGTTACTAATACTGTAGGAACAAAAAAAGGCAGATTTTATGGGATTTAACTGTTTTTTTTATTTTTTAAGAAAAAATCCAGATCCAAAACCAAAACCAAAACATGCAAATAAAACACGGAGGCGAGGTTTTGGCAACACCAATACAGATCCAAAACCAGGGGAGATCCAGATCCAAAACCAAAACCAAAACACGAGGGTCGGCGCACATCTCTAATTGTATATTAGCTGTTGCCTGTGGCTTCACCCACAATGAAATAGCTGCTGATAACATTTTTATTATTTGAGGTGTTCTAGTTATATTGCTTTGCATAGAGACCCTGTTGTGGGAGTGGCCCACTTGACCAGGAAAGCTATACAAACTGCTGGCAGGAGCACCTAGATATCCGATGCCTAGGATTTCTGACAACAGATAATATATAATTAAAAACTAATGTAAATAAACTATAAAATTATGTTAAAAAGTAAGTAATAATGGATCAGTTGCTGCTAATTTCTTTAAATTTGGCAAGGAGTTTGGCAACTGCACTGTGAGTAATGAGTGGTCTATATGGATGACGTTGGTTGCAATCATTTGCGTACACACTTGCCGATGCCAGGAGCGATGACGGGATAGCATGCACCATGCTTCATTTGGCAGCATGGCCCCCAATGACGATATTGCCCATCGGATCTGCATGCAGGAAGCACGCATCATCAGTGACATAGTGGGTACATACTGCCCGATTTACCAATATGTCCGATCCGCCAGATCACACGACATATCATCTAGTGTATACTCTGCTTAACAGTTGCAATATATGCAGATATGCAAGCACTGTGTCTAATAGTTTTAATAACACTAGAAATTTCACAGGAATTTTGAATTATCTGACTAGAAAGTTTATGTAACCTAAAATATATACTGTAGGTAAAGCAAAAAGGTATTGAAAGCTAAGAATAGAGGAACACACAGGAATTAAAAACAAGTTAGAGAACCATTCAGTATCTAAACACTTTTTAATGTATCATAACTCAGATCCTACAGTGGTGCTTGAAAGTTTGTGAACCTTTCAGAATTTTCTATATTTCTGCTGAAATTTGGCCTAAAACTACC
Source organism: Taudactylus pleione (assembly GCA_031769625.1). Lineage (NCBI taxonomy): Eukaryota > Metazoa > Chordata > Amphibia > Anura > Myobatrachidae > Taudactylus > Taudactylus pleione. The sequence continues at coordinate 981,464 of JAUIMM010000951.1, forward strand.
TCAGATTTTCACACAAGTCCTAAATGTAGATAAAGAGAACCAAAACAAACAAATGAGACAAAAATTAGATGTGCTCATTTTCTTATTGAGGAAAATCATCGAATTTCACAAATCTGTCAGAAGTATGTGAAATTTTTCTTTAAGTATCTGGTATGACCCCCTTGTGCAGCAATAACTGCTTGTAAACGTTTCTGGTAATTGTTGATTAGTTCCCTACATGGGCTTGGAGGAATTTTACCCTTTCGTACAAAACAGCTTCAACTCTGTTATGTTGGTGGGTTTCCTCCCATGAGCTTTTCGCTTCAGGTCCTTCCACAATATTTTGATTGGACTAACGTCAGGACTTTGACTTGGCCATTCAAAAACTTTAAATTTATTCTTCTTTAACCATTCTTTGGTCGAATGACTTGTGTGCTTTGGGACGTTGTCTTGCTGCATGACCCATGATCTCTTGAGATGCAGCTCATAGACATATGTCCTGACATTTTCATTTAGAATATTCTGGTATAATTCAAAATTCATTGTCCCCTCAATGATGGCAAGTTGTCCAGGGCCAGATGCAGCAAAACAGGCCAAAACCATGATGCCACCACCGTGTTTCACAGATGGTATAAGGGTTTTTAAGCAGGAATACAGTGTTCTCCTTTCTACAAACATAATGCTTCTCATTTAAACCAAAAAAATATCTATTTTGGACTCATCTGTGCACAAAACATTGTTCCAATAGTCTTCTGGCTTGTCCTGGTGATCTTTAGCAAACTGTAGATGGGCAGCAATGTTGTTTTTGGAGCAGTGGCTTTCTCCTTGCACTCCTGCCATGCACACCATTGTTGTTTAGTGTCCTCCTGATGTTGTACTCATGAACATTAACATTAGCTAATGTGATAAAGGCCTTCAGTTGCTTAGAGGTTACCTTGGGTTCCTTTGTGACCTTGCAAACTATCACTCTTGGCGTGATCTTTGTTGGTCAACCACTTCTAGGGAGGGTAATAATGGTCAGGAATTAACTCCATATGTACACAATCTGTCTGACTGTTGATTGGTGGAGTCCAAACTCTTTAGAGAAAATTTTGTAACCTTTTCCAGCCTGATGAGCATCAATAACTTCTTCTGAGGTCCTCAGAAATCTTCTTTGTTCCTGGCATGATACACTTCCACAAACGTGTTGTGAACAACAGACTTTAATAGATCCCTGTTCTTTTTTTTAAACATTACATTTTTATTGTTTCAAAAGTATGCGGGAAAGGTTATAGGGTAGAGAAATATAAAAGGATAGAGGGAGGGCGGGACAAAGAATAAAAGGTACAGTGATTGCAATACAGAGAATATAAAAAAAACTTTAGCATAGCCAAGATAGAAATAGATACGAATATATATTCCAAGAGTTGCAACCATTCTTATCATCCATTATACAACAGTGATATATAGTTCTAATTATCATTAACACAATAAGACTAAGCTTAGAAACTGTAGACGGCAGCAGACGAAAAAGGTTAATACGGTCCAAATAGTCAAAATGTTAGTGCATAAGATGATCAACTCTTTCCATAATATCAATCGGTCAACTTACAATCAGTTGTTTGCCACTATATTGAAGCTTATATCTCATGGTTTGGATTTGAGGCCCAGTAATCTGACCAGCCTAACCACTGAATCAGTGGATTTGATGCTGATGAGGAATAGTGTATTCTTGCTGATTCAAACTCACAGTGGTGTTGGACATTTTTCTCTATAGTCTCCAAGGTAGGAATTATAGGGGGTCTACAGAATTGGGCTATCATTATTTTGGTAGCTATAAGGACATGGCCCATTATATACCGGTCATTAGCAGTCAGAGTTCCTTCATATAAATAAAAAATAGCTAATATTGGATTTGGAGCAATAGAAGTCTTTAGAATTTCAGATATTAAAATAAATACCCTTTTCCACAATGTAGCAATATGGGGACATGACCAAAATATATGAAAGAGGGAGCCCACATGTCCACAGTTTCGCCAGCACAGATTGGAGTGGGATGGTGATATAGTATGCATTAATATAGGAGCAAAATATAAATGATAGAGCAACCTGTGATATTGTTCCATATGAGAGATACATTTTGATAGTTTATAGTTGGTTTAAAATATTAAGCGGCAGTCTTCCTCAGAAAAAACACAAGAGAGATCAGCTTCCCATTTCATTATTGTTGTAGATTTACTAAATTCTGTAGGGGTTATTAGATAGGAGTACCACCACATGATACCTCCTTTGTTATTAGTCTTACACAGTTGATTACATAAAATTGGAGGGAGCTTATGAATGGTATGTGGAGCTGGGGTTATGCTATGTAACCAGTGTCTGATTTGTAAATACTTATAAAACTCTCTAAAAGAGGTGCTAAATTGTACATTGATTTGAGTATATGGTAGAATAATGCCTGATGTTGTAATTTCTTTAAGAGAGACTATACCCTGCCTTTGCCATGTCACGAGGTTTAAGTTAGGTATTAGGGCAGTTATCCCCTCCAATGTAAAGTTGGAGGTAGGGAGACTAGTATCCAAGGTCATGTTTATCAATTCTAATCAAGCCTTAAGTGATGTGGAAACTGCCTTGGATCTTTCAACCCATGGTATTTTAATATTTGGTAGCATACAAAGACAATCAGTAAGCGGAAATGGGGAAACCATATCACGCTCCAGCTGTGTTACAAGTCACGGTCATGACTTGAATCCTTCTGACAGGTTGCGCAGACAGGACAGGGTTGCTTCAATTCTTCCTGTTGCTAGGCAATCGGCACACCTCAGGAAGTGATGTGTTATCCACAGTGCAAACCTGATTGAGGCGTCAGCCTATTTGTACTCACTGGACTAATGCAGCTGTGCTGACTATAGAGTATCTGTGAGTTCCCCCGGCTTGGCTGCATAGTCAGGTTGTTCCTGTTTTTGCTTCGTGATACTTCTTCCATACGGCTTCCCAGCCGCACCAAGCAGCCCCCGTGCTGCCATCTGTTCATCAAACCTCCATACGGTTTCCCAGCTGCACCAAGCAGCCCCCGTGCTGCCATCTGTTCATCAAACCTCCATATGGTTTCTAAGCTGCACCAAGCAGCTCCCGTGCTGCCATCAGTTCATCAGCTTCCTAAAGGCAATTGGCACAACATCGGCACTATTGCCGCACCATCAGCACAATTGCCGCACCATTGGCTCCCAATTGCTGCACCATTGGCACAACTGCTGCACCATCAGCATAATTGCCACACCATCGGCTCCCAAACCATTGTCAAAACCAAACAGTATTCTAATGGCTATTGCCGCACCATCGACTGCTGCACCATTGGCACAATTGCTGCCCCATCGGCTCCCAAGCCATTGTCAAAACTAAACTGTATACTAACGGTCATTGCCGCACCATCGGCACTATTGCCGCACCATTGGCACAATTGCCACACCATCGGCTCCCAAGCCATTATCAAAACCAAACTGTATACTAACGGCTATTGCCGCACCATTGGCTCAACTGCCGAACCATCGACACATTTGCTGTACTATCAGCTCCCAAGCCATTGTTTAAACCTATACGGTTTACAAACGGCTATTGCAGTACCATCGGCACTATTGCCTCACCATCGAACATTTTATCTATTGAATTCCCTTGTACCTCCATGTGAGCCGCTACTACCCCGAGCATAAATCCAGGCGGCTGCCCAAGTACCGGTGAATGTTGCCCAGTTATAAGGGAACAATGGGCGGCTGTTAGTGGTCTCACATGGAGTAGGCAATGGGATTCGTAACAGCGGGACCCAAGGCATTATTTTCTCTTTAGAAAACCAGGGAGGTAATTGTAATAATAATTATGCTATTTGATACCAGTGAAGATCCAGGAGTCCCTGACCTCCTTCCATTTTTGGAAGAGATAATTCTTTTTTCGCAAAGCTTGGTTTCTTACCTTTCCATATATAGTTGTTAAAACGTTTTTGAATCTAAACAAGAATATAGGCCCTCATTCAGACCCACTCGCAAGCGGGCGCACGTACGTTAGGCGTACGTACAAAAATATTTAAATTCAATGGCTCGCTCGTATTTTCGTTCGCATCTAAAATTCCTCCCTAAACTCTGACGACCCCTCCTCTAACTAACGAGCGTACGAAATAGCGAGCGTACATCCCCGAAATGGCTTGAAAGGAACGCACGCACACGTATAAACAGGAAGTGGCCTTGTCAGATGTCGATTACCTGCTCCTTTATTCTGCCTACCTCCATCAATCGTATCATGCCAATCAATGTATCAATTAGCTTAATTGTTTGTTTTTTTTCAACACAATGCAAGAAACTTTACTCTTGTCCGTGTTTGTGTTTACCCGCAGAATACGTACGGATGAAACATTCGCTTTTATTGTTCAAAAAACATGTGAACCACAATTAAACAATTGTACTATTGCTGTGGATCCCCGCATATTTCCCTGGGTTCATTTCTTTATTTAAATTTGCTTACGCATGTCACTGCATCAAGCCTATCCTAACTCTCCAGAGATTTCTGGCCCTGTCGAACACATGACTCATACACTAACCAATAAAATTGCTCCTGTTAATTTCCAAAATACATTAGCCAATCAGAAAATTTTTACACACTTTATCAAAAATGATTTTTAAGAAAAACACCATTGCCATCATGAGAGCCTCCGCATTCACCAGGCGTGAGCTGCTGGTGCTTACGGAGGTCATGGATCGCCGGATCACCAGCCAGCCTCAACCCATGACCAACCGGCAGAAGCGCTCCGCGTATGCGGAGGTACGGTCCCGCCTGCGGTCCTTCGGCTCACGCCGCAACATCGGGCAGCTGGAGCGCAGGTGGTCCGACCTGCAACGGCGAACGCCCCGCTTGCTGGCATGCTTTCGCATGCAGATCCTGGCAAGTAAGTGTTATGTATTGTGGTTTTAATGTTTGTGTTTGTGGGGCAAACTGCGTGTGCATGTTTTCCTGTCTGTTCTATTTATTATTTGTACTCATATCTGCGTGTGCATGTTTTCCTGTCTGTTCTATTTATTATTTGTACTCATATCTGCGTCTGCATGTTTCCCCTCTATTTCTGATTTTTTAATTTTACTGCTATTTTTTTTTTTTTTTTTTTTTTTTTTTGTTTGGTTGCCCGGATTTGTCCATAAACTAAACGCAATTTCTTTGACATATTTTAGGGGGACAGCCAAGACTCCGCCGTCAACGTCCGTCGAGACGGCGTTCCCGCCCACTCTCCCCAACCCCCAGCCAACACTCCACCCCAAATCTTTCCCCTATTCCCCACTCCTCCCCATCCTTCCCAGACCCTCTCCCGGAAATGTCGGGCCTCCTTCCCCTCCGTCCCACTTCCCCCTCTCCTCCACCCACCCCTCTTCCAATTACCCCCTCCCCGGAGTCCAGCATAACTCCGCCCCATTCTTTGGGGAATGACGGATCCTCCGAGGAGGATCATGGAGGTTTGGCCGGAGCTCCCGATTTGTCTCCCGGTATGTTTTGTTATTTTTTTTTTTAAAGCACAAACTGTTTGTATGTAATCATGTGTCGTGCCTTTCTTCGTGTTTTTGTGGCTTGACTTTTGTTGATTGTGAAGGTTTGCCTTTACCTCTTCCTGGTGATTTAAGCATACACATATCATACCTGTGGGAATTTGTCCCTAGGCCTTGTATTTTTGCCAGCCCACCCTTTTTATTTCTGTTTTTGGGTTTAGGAGTGATTTGGTTTTTTCTTTAAATTTTTCTGTGGATTCCCTATTGTTGTATTAACCCACACACTTTTCTCACCCACAGAGGAACAGAGGCGTCGGCAAGAGGTGGCGGATGTTGTGGGGCAGATGCGCCAACATGTAATCGGCCTTCTGGTGGCCCTCGACCGGCTGTCTGGCCTCCTTCGGCATTAGATTTTTTTTTTTGGTTCTATTTTCCAAATAAATTTATTAAGACAAATATACGTTGTGGCTCATTTTTAAAAACCAAAACCAAGATAGTTTAGCCTGACATAAGTAGACTGTTCCTGCAAGGATTTCCCTTTTTTAAAAGTTAGATTGTGTTTTGTCTTTGTATGTCAAACAGACACCAGAAACACATAACAGTAACAATGTCATTTCCCTTTTTGGGTGTAGTGTCAATTACAGATTTCTACATTTTCCAGGTTCCTACTTGGTGCGCAAGCTGCTTAGGCCAATCTTACAAATCCCAAGGTTGGGCCAGGCTTCCTTTTGGTGTGGATTGGGAAGCTGAAAACATATTTCAGTTTTGCTCAACTGGCGTCAGTACTGGTTTACCCCTTAGTCAAATGTAACTTGTGTTAACCTGGTTACACTTGCTGTTAACGTCCCAAAAAAGGAAGACCATTTCACTCTTCAAACATTTATTCACAACATAACAGAGAAAACAAAGTGGTCACTCCCAAAAAAAATACACAGTGATAAATTCAAATACAACACATACCAAGAAATAATTAAATAAAAACACAAAATCAAGAACTGGTTGACGAAGGACCATGCCAACATGATTCCACAAACATGGCATTGCGATATGGGTTCCAGAATATATGCCCAAAAGGACCAGATCCAGGTTTGGTAAGGGTAGCAGGAAGTAGTGAGCGTTGGAGTGCCAAAGATTATGTGAACAAACAGAAGATGGTGAGAAAAATAAAAATAAATTAGATGTTCGCCAAAAAACACAAACACATTAGGTATAAACACTGGAGTTTTGTTCAAACTTACCTAAAAAATCTGGCCACCACATCATCGCGTATGGCCCCCCCACATACTGACCTTCGACCAACCTCGGGGGGGCCATCCTCAGGTAAGGCATCCTCTGGCTGCATTGGGACACCACTCCTTATGGCAATGTTGTGAAATATCCCACACAGGACCACAATTTTCGACACCATATCCGGCACATACATGAGCTCGCCACCAGAGCGGTGGAGGCATCTGAATCGGCCTTTTAAAAGGCCGATACAGCGCTCCACCACTTGCCTGGTGGCTGTAAGTGCGGAATTATATGCACTTTGTGGCCCTGGTGTGGGAGCCAAATAAGGAGTGAGCAGCCAGGACATGCAAGGGTATCCACTGTCTCCTGTGAACAAAAATAGACCACATCAGGAACACTGTGTATCAAGCTTAACATTGTTATGTACTAAAGGTCTCCACTTACCCAGAAGCCACGCATCACCAGCTTGTAGGTTGGTTAATTTCTGCCATATCCCTGATTGCCGGATGACGAAGGAGTCATGAGCACTTCCGGGTAATTTAGCATTCAGGGACAGGATCTGGAGGGAGGCATCACATACCACCATTACATTCAGGGAGTGATAGTGTTTCCTGTTTCTAAATATTGCTTCCAGCCGTGCTGGAGGCTGAAGTGGTATGTGAGTACCATCCACAACCCCTATGATGTGTGGGAAGCCAGCTATTTGGTAAAAATTGGCCTTGGCCACACTAAGGGCACCCATATCCAAAGGCATTTTAATAAAATGATGGAGGTGCTTGAAAAGTGCCTCCATCACTGCCCTCAGGATCCTGGAAAAGGAGGATTGGGAGATGCCCGCCACTATTCCCACCGTTGTTTGAAACGATCCTGAGGCACAGAAATGTAACACCGCCATAAATTGCGTAAGTGGTGGTATTGCTGTTGGACTGTCAATTTGCCGCTCAAGATCACTTTCTATTAATGAGAGAGTGTCTATGATGATTTTGGGAGGTAGACGGTAGCGTCTTAAAACCTCATCATCGGGCATTCCAAAAAGGGTGACACGTGTTCGAAATATCTGGGGCCTTGCATGCCTACGATGCCTACGCCTGGGACGAGTTTGAGGTTGGTCGTCTTCCGGGAGCAGGGCCAGAACAATTCGCCCCAGATCTACCTGAAATTCAAAGTTTACAATGTAAGGCTTTTGACCCACCCCAAAAGTAAGAAAAAACAACTTAGCTTTCTGATACCATCCATAGCTGCTTACATGCCGGGGTATTGTCATGATACGTATAAACTGTAAAAAAGCCAACAATGAGACTTCAAAAATTTAGAGGGTGTTTTTTTTGTTTAAAAATTGTTGCAAGCCAACACAGAAAATAGCGGAAACACACATTTGGCCATCGATGAAAACGACATTGCACACCGTACGTCAAATAGGGTTCAAATGGACCCAAAAAATGGAAAAGGGAAAAGCAAAACTGGATTATATGATGAATAAGCCGTCAAAAATGCGGTAATTAATTCGCAAATGCAAGTCACTACACCAACAGTCAAAAATGCGGTAATTAATTCGCAAATGCAAGTCACTACACCAACAGTCAAAAATGCGGTAATTAATTCGCAAATGCAAGTCACTACACCAACAGTCAAAAATGCGGTAATTAATTCGCAAATGCAAGTCACTACACCAACAGTCAAAAATGCGGAAATTAATTCGCAAATGCAAGACAAAAAATGGACTTACCCAACTCGAATATATAAGATTTCCACAAAAAACTTCTTTGGGTCCGAAAACCAAAACAAACTAAAAAAGATGAAATGAGTGTTAAACAAATTAACGAACCACAAAACAGAAGAATACACCAATTGGCCACAAATTTGAATGCACAAAACTTACCAAATCAGGAAAGGATGTGGAAAAAATGAAAAAAATGCGAACGGAAAAACCAAAGAAATGTAGCAAAAACAAACAAAAAACAAACTCTGCCAAATCCTCCAACCGCAAACAACCAAATCCAAACCACTTAACCGACAACACTCCAACAACCCCACCTCGACTCCACACACACCAAGCCATAAATAGTGTTTATTTTCCCGCACAAATTAAGGATGAATCATAGGGACGCACAATCAATGATGCGGCCGCAAACTAAGGACGCATGTATAAATACGTCACGAAATCACATAGAATTTCTGGATGATTTCATGCTGGAAGCAGAGACATGGCTTCAAACCAGGGAAACAATGGTCAAAATTGCGGCGGTAAGGCCTTCATGCATTTTGTGTCAATGATTCTTTTAAAACATAATATTGTGCAAGTTGTGAAGTGGCTAAATCTGCATATTTACCCAAATAGGTGAGGAGGATGACATGGAAGAGACTGCTGGCCCCAGTCAACCCGCCAAAGCTGGCAAAAAAAAAAGGCAGCCACATTTCACAAGCAAGGAGATGGAGGTTTTGATCCAGAAGTGCGTTGACATCCTGCCCCAGGCAGCCAGGAATATGAGCCAAAGCCAGAAGTGGAGAATGTGGGAGGAGGTCGCCGTTGCTGTCAATAGGGTGGGTGATTATGTCCGTCTAGCCCGGGATGTCAAACGGCGGTAAGTAAACACTTTCCCATCCTATAAACAAACCCCATTGTAAAAAAAAGGATAATGGTTCCAAATTCATTCCACAGATGGGCAGACTTCAAATATCGTCTCAAACAAAAACTTGCCGACAGGGCTAGGCATGCAAGGGGGACAGGTGGGGGTCCCACCCCTGTGTCATTGGAGTTGACAGACTTAGAAGAGATGGCACAGGGGTGTGTGCAGGCTGTGGAGGTGTTTGGCGTGTCCAACATGGATACGGACATGCCAGACTTTGCGGCTCCTCATGTTGGCCAAGGTAAGTCTTGTGATGTCACCAACTCAGAAATGCTATTGTGCCAATATGTAGATTCTAATGTGAGTCTTTTCTCCAATTTCCTAACAGAGACAGAGGCGGATGAGTCTGCTCCAGAGGGGAGCCTTGGGCGCAGAATTTCTGCTGGCTCTGCAGGGGAGGAACCAGTACATCCGGCTGAGGACCCTGCAGAAGCCAGTCCAGGGCGTGCCCCCTCGCAGGCAGTGGGCCTCCTCACAGAACTCAATTTTAAATCGGATTGCCATACGGAGATTCTGCAGAGGATGGACGCCAGTCTGATACGGGTGGCTGAGGCCCTGGAGCAAAATGCTGCGGCCAACGTGACCATTGGTCAGGCCCTGGCGGAAAATACCAGGGCCAACATCCGCATCGCCGATGCCCTGGAGCAGCTCGTTCGCCAGCACATGGTGGAGCCGACCTCCCTTCCTGCCGGAACATCCGGATCCTCCACCTCTGGCACAACATCAGCCAATCCTCCAAATGTGCCTAGCCCTGTGCCTAGTCCAGAGGCCACAACATCTGCCTCTGGACAGGCCAGCCCGATGGCATCCCGGACCCGGTCTGGCGCCCACCCTCACCCAGCCAAACGGGCGAGAAAACGGTGACAGCAATGGCGACTTTTCCCACACTCCTTCTGTGCTTGGCTCATATTCCTTTCTGGTCAAAACTTCCCTCTCCTTTCTTGTGAAATGTTTTTAAATTTTGTATTTACGCTTATGTTAGTAGTTATGTTATATTTTTTTTTGGATCAAATATCTTGGCCACAAAAAAAGGCAATACAATATTAGGCCAATTTGTTGGTGTGTAAACAATAAATTAAAAACAAAACACTGACATTGTATTGTGACATTATTGTACAAATGGGTTACATTTAATCCTGGCCTTAAACGCAAAAACTGACCCTCTTTAAAAAAAAAAAAGGCCTCTTTAAGGAACGTTTAAAAAATCACATAGCGATGCAAATTCCACAGTAAACCAAAAAAAAGGGGAGCTAATTAAAAGATGATGACATTATTGTTACAATAGGCCATAACCACCAAATTGTGGCCAAAATAAAACCCCAAAAATGTACGCTAATTGATTGTGTAATCATGACATTAGCAGCTCTGATTTCCACCTGCGTACGCTTTTGTGCTATCCCAATAAACTGCTTTCCAAACACATACCAAGCCGGATTTCAATCCAACACTAATTACTTTACTGACCAGCCGCGATTAATCGCTGCACCATCGTGGAGTCCCGGGACGGAGGAGAAGGCCATCGCCAATGTGGTCGAGTAATCCTGACCCTAAGCTGTGCGAGCATTTTGAAGGGAAAGCGGATGTTTCAGTGACGTATGAGACGGTCCGAACACATTTGACGTTCGCATCTGCTAATGTATGTACGCCCCAAAAACGCCTCGCCACGCCTGCGTTTTTTCATCTCCACCCCCGTCAACACCCAAAAACGCCCTGTTCTGTCAATCACATTTGACATGTCACTTCCTGTACGCTATTTTAGGAACGAGAGAAAAAAAGCTCGCAATCTGCCGTACGCACATGCGCAGTGTAACACCGACGCATGCGCGGTTAGTCAACATCGGAACGCAACGAGCGTACTGTTGTTAACGTGCGGCTCTGAATGAGGGCCATAGTTTGGAACTAAAATGGGTATTGTTCTAAATATATATAATAACTTTTGCAATACAACCATCTTTAGAGCAGAAAGTCTGCCCATCCATGAAACATTGTACATCATCCAATCATTTAGTAATAGTGATAGTTGTCTTAGCATGGGCAGATAGTTAGCTGAAATGAGGCTATTAGTAGTAGCTGTTAGATGTATTCCCAAATATTTGATAGAGTTATCCTGCCAAGCATATGTATAGTATAGTTCACTTTAAGGGCCATTAATAAATGTTGGGGGAAGTTGATAGGGAGTGCCTCCATTTTGGAACAATTTAATTTATAGTATGAGATTTCAGAGTATTTTTCTAAAAGACCATGTAAAGCTGGTAGAGAATTAATTGGATCTGTGAGGGTTACAAGAATATCATCAGTGAATAGACTTGTTTTGAACATTTTATCAAATAGTATGGGGTCCGAAATGTTTTGGTCCTTTCAAATGGACCCGGCTAAGGGCTCGATCGCCAGAGCGAACACCGGGGGGAAACAGGGCAACCTTGGTGAGTGCCATTCATAATCAAATATGGGGAGACTAATTTACCATTAATAAAAAGGTTCTGGTTGAAGGGGAAGAATATAGTGCAAAAATCGATGATAGCGGGCTGCCCTTAATCTCTAATTTCTCCAAGACTGCTCTTAGGTATTTCCAATTCAATCTATCAAATGCTTTTTCGGCATCTAATAGCAGAAGAAGGGGTTGGTCAAAATTAACAAATGATTCTATGATATTAATCACCTTTCTCGTATTATCTGGGTCTTGGTGTCCTATTACACATACTACCTGGTCTCAATGTATTAAGTTAGGTAGCAGTAAATTAAGTCTATTCGCTAAGAGTTTGGCAAATATTTTTGTATCTGTATTCAGGAGTGAAATTGTCCTGTAATTGGCCATAGATGTCGGATTCTTTTCTGTTTTTGGGAAGGCTACTATTCTGGCCTCTAGCATCTCTCCCAGAAACGAGCCCACCAACGCGACATTATTAAACATTTGAGCTAAAATAGGAGACAATGGCCCTCATTCAGAGCCGTACGCTCTGAGCAGAGCGCACGCTCTGAATGAGGGCCGGCCTCCATGAAAATGGAGCGTCCTTCTGGACGCTCGTATAGCTGTGGGTCACCACCCACAGGCTATACGAGCGTGCATTTTGATGGCCGCGATGGTCGAGACCATCGCGACCATCGAAATTGCGAGCCGGAGCCTGCGGTTGAGGCTTTCAACCGCAAGCTCCGGAGTGATTTTGGCTCTATCAGAGCCAAAATCACTCCCACTGACATCACTAGTGATGTCAGTGGGCTGGCTTTTGACGGGAGGCGTTCCCGTGGGAACACCCCCGTCAGGGAGGCACGCCCCCGGCACGCCTACCAAAGGGGGCGTGCTGTCAATCAACATTGACAGCACGCCCCCTTTGATCGGACACAACGAGCGAAGGACTTTCCTTCGCTCGTCGCGTCTGGCGCATGCGCACGACGGAGCTCCCTCCGTCGTGCGCATGCTCAGTCCAGAACATCGACCCACTTGCGAGCGGACAGCCGCTCGCGAGTGGGTCTGAATCAGGCCCAATGTGTCTTGGAAACATTTATAGAATTTGTTTATGTACCCATCTGGTCCAGGAGCCTTATCTAAAGGGAGGGATTTATTACTGACAAGATTTCCTCCTCAGACCAGGGACAATCCAGGGAGCTTAAGGAATCTGCATCCAGAGAGGGCAGATCAACAGCACTCAGAAAGTCATCAATCTGTGCTGGTGTAGGTTGGGGAATTTTGGGGTCATCTTTCTAATTACATAGAGAAAAGTAATATTGCGCGAAAGATTCCGCTATAGCATAGGGGTCTGTAATTTTGGTTCCCTTAAAATTAGAGATTGTTCTAATACTTTCTTTTGCTCTTTCCCCCTTAATTTACATGCCAGTAAAAGACCAGCCCTATCCCCTTGTACATAGTACTTTTGGTGTAGTTTAAACCGTGGGCCTCATTCAGATTCGCTCGCAAGCGCTGAGCGTTCGCAAGCGGGTTGATGTTGAGGCTCTGTGCATGCGCAAGACCCGGCCAGCGACAGGCGGTCCGTCGCTACGGGTCTCACACCAAAGGGGTCGAGCTGTCGATGGTGATTGAAGGAACACCTGCCATTTGGGGGTAGCCCCACTGACATCATGAGTGATGTCAGTGGTGAGCTTCCAGCTCTATTAGAGCCGAAAGCTCACTGGGGCTTGCGGCAGATGAGACCCTACCACAATGGTCTCGTCTCAAGCCCCAATGGTCGCGACGGTCTTGACCATTGCGACCATCAACCTGGCTGCTCACTAAAGCTGTGGGTGGTCACCCACAGCTTAGCGAGTGGCCAGGAGGCTGGCTCTTTACAGAGCAGTGGCCACCCTCACTCAGAGCGAGCATTCACATTTTGCGAGTGCCTCTGAATGAGGTCCAATGTCCAGTGAACATTTCTAAGTTCTAGTGTATTCCATTCTGTTCATACACTGAAAAGTTCTTCAAATATTTTATCATCATTTGGATTAAGTTTATGTTTAGCGACCAAGTCAGCTAGTCGACATTCAATATCCACTTGGTGTAAAACAGCTGCTCTGTGTAAACGAGCTGCAGCCTGGATTGCCGAACCCTTAATCACAGCTTTTAGAGAGCACCAAAATGTAAACGAAGAGGTATCTTCTGGTTTATTGGTTTCTATATACATAGAAAGGGCAGTAGATATTATTTGTTTAGCTTCCGGGTACACTAGTAGGTGCTCTCCCAAATGCCAGGGGCCTGGGGGGGGTTTCTCAATCTGGAAATATCCCAATCTAGAGAAACTGCCACATGATCAGACTATGCAACAGGTAAAATCAATGATTGTTTAGCACAGGGTAAAGACCATTTGACTGATAAGGCCAAATCTATACGAGAGTATGATTTGTGTATCTGAGAGTAGAAGGTGTAGTCCCTTTCTCTGGGGTGTCCTACCCTCCATATATCATAAAGTTCATATCCACTAAGAATTTGTCTAAAGCCCTGGGAGCGATCTGGAGTGGAGTAGGAACTCACTTTGGTTTTGGAGAAGGATTTATCTAAAAAGAGGTCAAGAACCATATTGAAATCCCCCAATACTAGTAAGATACCTTTCCTACATGACTGAAGAACGGTGCAAAAAATCAAGTTCGGGGCATATATTGATGCATGTGTCACTCGGGTATTGTCTATCTTAACTATAAGGATTAGATATCGGCCTTCCTTATCATTTAATTGTTTATCTAAGACAAAGTTGCATGTATTGGAAAATAATATCACCACACCAGCTTTTTTACACGCACCATTGGAAGTATAGCAATGGGGATATTTGAGATTGGAGAACTGGGGGGGGGGATTGCTGGAAATGGGTCTCTTGCACAGCGTCTATATGTGCTCTACATTTAGTGAAATGTCTCAAAGTAAGTCGTCTTAATTGGGAGAGTTGAGACCTTTAGCATTTATGGAAAATACCTTAACCATTTGGATAAAGAAAAATGTTGCTGGAAATTAATTAATCTGAACTGCATTGTACATAATGCAAGGTCTGCGAATCATGCAAAAAAGTACCTGGAACATTGTTATACCCATAATATAGGAAAAGGAAAATAAAAAAGTAACAAGCATAAAGAGAAAGTAGTACTTATAAGGGACTATCAGAGACCACCTTCGTAGGTGGTACATTGGGGAGGGTGGCCAATTGGACATATAACCTCTGTCGCCCAAATTTTAATACATAGACTTAAGGAATCAGTGGTTATTATAGAGAAACAATATATCAAACAATGAACATCATTTAAAGAGACAAAACAGGAGAACATTCCCAAAAATATGAATACACACCCATTAGATATAATTGCAAAACGAACATAGGAAAAATAAGTTCTGATCTGCAATTCCAGAGGGCAGATCCAGCAAATAGTCTAACATTTTGTTGCCCCTATACTGGTCAACTAGAACTTGGGGTTTCACACAAAAAGAACATCTTTACATTGCAAATACACGTATCCCTAACTGCAATAGGTGTGTAATACATTCTGAAAAGGATATGAAGTTATGAGCCGTTTATGGCCAGTTCTGATTAATATGAAGGTTGCTTGGGATTTTCTGTGAGATGTCTTCTAGGTTTCATGTCGCCAGGAGTTGAATGCCTTCAGTTGGATCCGAGATGACCGTGGTAGAACCATTTCTAGATATTATCAATTTAGTGGGGAAGCCCCACCGATAATTGATGGATGCTTTTTGTAGTGCTCTGGTAACCAGGAGAAATGATCTTCTCAGAGCCAACATTGCTGCTGAAAGATCACCGAATATTTGAATTTTTCCCATTATGGCAACATCTGCTGACCTTGCTGCATGAAGGATCGCTTCTTTATTATAAAAATAGTGCAATCGCATCAGAAAATCTCTGTGAGCATCAGTAGGAGCATTACGAGCTTTGGGCAATCTATGAACACGGTCTAGCAGAAATTCCGAAATCTGTGTCGTCAGTAGGAGTTCCGCAAAAATTTCTGTTACATGATCAGTCAACTCCGAATTAGAAATTGCCTCCGGAATCCCACGAAACTTGAGATTTTTGCACCTAGACCTATCTTCTAGGTCCGTGGCCTTATTCCTAAGAGATGTGACCTCTGATTGTAGGTCCTCATAGAGTTCATTATGCGATTTTACTACTTCCTCCAACTTGTTCTCTAAATGGTCAGTGCGTGTCCCCAACTCATCAACCAATTGCTGACACAACTGCAATGTTGCTTTAAATTCGGTTGTAATATCATCTTTAAAGGGGGCCAGTAGCATTTTCATAGAGCCCATTGTAAGGGGGGCGTCATCTGCAACTTCCAGCTGTCGAGAGGTACAGTAGATGGTGGGGGACCATCAGGTGGAATACTTAAAGCCGATAGATGTTTACTGCTTTTATTATGCATTAGGCCTGCTCTATCATTTTGTGAGGAAGGAGATGCTTTGAAAAAGTAGACTGGTGGGACAGTCGATGAGGGCTTTGGGCATTTAGGTGCCATGAATGGTGAGAACTGAGGACACACAGTTATGCAGTAGATGTGAGTAACAACTCTATGGCTTGATATCAAAGGTGGGCGACGGAGGTTTAAGGTTAGAATTAGTGGAAATGAGCCATAATTTTGTAGCAGTGGCTATATCTTAATGGTGGCCTATAAGCCTCACACATACAGTTCCGGTTATAATGGATGAGAGATTTGCTGAGCCCCAATATACTTGCCCTTTTATCAGTGGTATAAGCAGGGTGACTGAGGTTGGGTAGGATAGGGCGAATGGAGCCTATATCTCTGTATAGATGTGAAGGTGAATTTGGTAATAATAATGGTCACTGTTTCTTAACCCACCAGGGTGGTCAGCAAGACAGCCATGGGGCCCAGTAGGGACGGTCAGAGGGCTTATTGTCTGGGCCCAGAAAGGTTCAGGCCGGGAGCTGCACAGAAGCACGTCTGCTTCACTTGGAATCCAGACCACACCCCCGATCCCTGTTCTTTTAAAGACAGGTTGCCCTGTCTCACCTGATTCTCATCCAATAGATTGAAAATACCTTACTCTAATTTCACCTTCAAAATATCTGCTAAGCCTAATGGTTCACATACTTTTGGCGCTCACAGATGTGACATTGGATAATTTTCCACAAAAAAAAGAGCATGTCTATTTTTTTTGTCTCAATTGTTTGATTTGGTTCTCTTTATCTACTTTTAGGACTTGAAAATCTGAGATAATTTTTTTCCAAATTTCAGCAGAAATATAGAAAACTTTGAAGGGATCACAAACTTTCAAGCACTACTGTAAATGCCTGAAGTTTAAGGCCATTGAAAGGGTACAACTAGGGGGGTTGTGGTATATAAGATAGACAGTTAAAAGATACACAATGTCTAGATAGACATCAGATGCTGAATAGGCAATTTGTCAACAGGGACAAAAGGTGGACACAGTAAAGGTCGACAGGTACAAAACACGTATACAGTACTGTATGTGCATGGATTTTAAGAATTACGGTATGCATATTAAGTATCTTTATCACTGTCCATTCCTAAATTACTACACCAGAAGATGCTTGTTTTTCACTCTTTCTGGTATACATTTCTGCTGGGACTATACAACAGCAGTCTCCTAGGAGAACATACAGCTGTCACTGAAAAATACAGGAGGTGTAATTAAGAAGGATTCCTTGAAAAGACATCCATATATTGTACACAGATAGTTTTTGGATGTAGCACTGTACCAATACCAATGTACAAAAATACATTTAAATAATACTTTTAAACAGAAAAAATATTTTCTAGTTTTTAATATAACATAGTGTAGTATTGTTTAAAATAAAATATTTAATACTAAAAAGGTATTAAAAACCCATAAATGTAAATAGTAACAAAATGTTCATCAAATATACAGTTATTCACCAAGTCCCAAGAAGAAGAGAACACATCACAGCAACAATCAGAGTGGGAGCTCCAGTCATGGTGGAACTTCCATTTGGGCAGTGGCAGTAGTAATCAGTACAATAGTTAGAACTACTGTATGTTGCATGGATCTATTAGTAATGCATTTATAACAACATTTGTTATCACATTTCGACAACATTGGGGTTTTTTCTTATTAAAAGAATTTTTTGCAGTTTAGAGAATTTTGGAAACAGTTCATAATGTTTGTGGACTCAGCATCATATTTAGTTCTCTCCACCTAATACGGGCATTGGGGTCTGAGCATAGTGGTTCTTCTTTCATACAAAGACAGCGAATAAAGGACCTCATTCAGACCCGCTCTCAAGTGCTATGCGGTCGCAAGCGGGTTGATTGTGAGGGCCTGAGCACGTGCAGCGCTCACACTGCGCGTGTGCAAGCCCCGGAGCGAATGACAAATGCACTCGCTCTGGCGCTCGCTACAAAATGGGCGGCTGTTGATGTTGATCGACAGCTCATCCCGTTTTGTAGGCGGGGTGGGGGGGTGGCTGGACAAACGGAGGCGTTCCTGAAGGAACAACTGCCATTTGTAGACGGCCCTACTGACATCACCAGTTATGTCACCAGTGATGTCAGTAGGGAGCTTCCTGCTCTGTTAGAGGAGGAAGCTACCTGGGGCTTGCGGTAGACGAGACCCTACCGCAAGGGTCTCGACGCAAGCCCCGATGGTCGCGATGGTCTCGACCATCGTGACCATCACCTAGTCACTCGCTAAAGCTGTGGGTAGAAAGGAGGCCGCCCTCATTCAGAGCGAGTGCTCGCTTTTTGCGAGTGGCTCTGAATGAGATCCAAAGTCCAGGCTGATTTGTCGTCATATGTGTATAATATTATGACTATGCCTAATGAGCCAGACAAAGGGTCTCAGATCTGCACTTTGTAGTAGAACAAATAATGAAAAAAGAAGCTGTATCATTTTTTAAAATATAGTATTTAATTAAATGAAAAAAAAATCTCTATCTTTTATGTGATAGCTTCAGTCGTTATTTTGAGTGAATATATTACACTCCAAAAGTTACTGTATATGTGTTTTACCTGCTATGGGCAGCCTATTATTTTGTTTCATTTGAGATAAAAAATAAAAGTATCCAGTTTTAATTTCATGAAAATATGTTACAAATATTCTGTTTATTGCAGCTGACTAAACAACTACATAACCCTGCTTTTTTATACCTCTTTCAGTGTTTGTTTTCCAGTAATGTATTCAGTGACACTTATTGTAGGATTACTGCTGGCCGTGTCCTTTATGTTGCCTGGTGCTCTGGGGACAGAACTGCATTTAATTAAACTTGATTCATAATGAGGCGCTTTTGCACTGGGGAACAGGAAGGCTAGGAACAGTAAGGTCTGAGAGAGGCTGTTTATCTTTATAAAAATGAATTAATCCTAATTAGTTTCACATATGAAAGGAATTTTGAACTCATAGGCCCTCATTCAGAGCCACTCGCTATTTGCGGTCGTTCGTTCTAAAACAAGGGGTGGCTATTCAAATGAACCGTTCGCTGTTTGCGGTCTGTTCACGCCTCTATGTCTAAACGAGCGAGCAAAACTTGCGTTCGTTTTTTGGAAAAATACGCCCCCTGGCCGCTCGCATCCTACGTCATGTCCGCTATTTATTAGATTAATCGAGTACATCGACAAGGGTATGAACTGCTCGCTATTCTTGTGGTTGGTGTTTGCTACCACAATTTTGCGAGCAGTTCTGACTCTAAAATAACCCAGTGACGTGGTCAATGACGCTGCTGTTTTAAATATGCACACCCATAAAACGCCCGTTTTGACCTTTAAGCACGCCTGCGTTCGGATTTCCACTCCCCATTTTCAAGCACCTTCCCCTGTTACCACCCACATACGCCTCTTTCTGTCACTCAAAATAGCAGGCATTCGCTATTTTGCGAGCACATGAATTTCGGCCGCACTGACTGGTTAGCGCATGCGTATAACGATCCGTACGCATGCGCAGTTGGGCTAACGAGCGGCTCTGAATCAGGCCCATAGTTTTGTAGATAATTCCAAAATGTATTTTTAATGGAGCATACACACGGTCAGATTTGTCAGATGAACGATTGAACGATTTGAACGATTTTACCAAAGTTTTGAACGATTTGAACGACTGAACGATTTTTGACTGCATTAAAATGAATAGAATCGTCCAAGTCTGACTGCAAACACATCAGATGTCAGATATCGTTATCTGACCATCGGGAATGCGCATCGTCCATCGTTCAGGCATGTCAGATATGTCAGATTTTCCTTCAGATATGAACAACTGAACGATTTTTAAATCGTTATCATTCATATCTGAAGGAAAAATATGACCGTGTGTATGCACCATAACACCTTGAAACAGTCTCTTCTAGTCTCTTGAGCATTGACAGCTTGTAAATTCTTTCATTAAGGATTTTATGGATAAATCTCATATATATTTTCTGTATTTTTAATTTATTCGCCCCTTGACAGCTACAGTATTTTGATATATAATTTGCTGTAGGGCTGGTGGCACTAACTCACATAAATCCGTGGCGCTACTGCCAGTTTTGCAGCTCACTTACGGGGTGAATAAACTAGGGAGTTGCATGCACCAAAGTGAACCACTGTTCCCAGGGACTAATCACTGGTGCTCACATACTTAAGATTATTTAAAAAAAAATGTATTTCATATTTTTTGCCACATCTTCTTTTGGAGATTTACAGCATGCTACTAAGCCTGTGTGTCCTAATATTATGGTACTATTAGAGTACTTTATGTCCTCCCCATCACAACCTATGCCACTGAATGCAGTATACAATGAAGCTTCCCCTGCAGCAATCATGTACAGTATTAGCAGAGATTTATTGAAATAATTTAAAAATCAAGTTACATTGTATTGAAATGTAGAAAGTATAACTTTTTTATTTAAATGGATAATATTGTTTCAATTAAAGAAAAGTATTTCTCAGGATTTTTTATGTGACAGCTACAGTTGTTATTTTGAGTAAATATATTAAACTACAAAAATGATTGAATGATTGTATGTGTATCTGATTCACAGACAGAAGTCACTCAATAAATCTATGTGACCCCCTCAGGGGTTTTCTACAAAAGAAAAGAACACAAAATCTGGTATTTTACCATCAGATCATAGAAAATACTTTTATTTCACATATCTTGTTTATTTCATAACATTTCTAAATTATACTAAACAAAATCCAACTACATTTGGTATAAAGTACATTAAAATTATTTTAATCACATGTGCTGAGATATGCAAATCACTGAAAATCAATTTGAAAGGCTGTGTGAACCAAAAGACAAATGTATTTTAGTAGAAAATATAATATTTGACAATTATATTATATATAAATGATACCGACAAACATGAAGGCCGTATTCTGCAAAGAAAAACACCTTCCCTAATCCCTACTGCTCTGCAGATGTCTTCTGCTCCCCAAACATACAATCTTCACAATACATTCTTTTGTTTCACAGGAAATCCAGGCACATTTCAACAAATAAAGGTTCAGAGCTGGCCCAAGATTTCCAATGATCAGTTTGCATTTTGCGCTTTGTAGATGACCTCCATAGAGAAAGGTTACCATACTGTACAACCAGGAAAAATAAGCTTGGAACTGGCTACAAGGTACTTTTTTTAAGGTTTGATTATGTATTCTCTGAGCTTTGTAGTTATCAGGCCAAATGTGCAAATTATTTGTATAGCAAATGTAGATCAATTCATCCAAATTTCAGATTTCAACTAATAGTTATTCATCTTTAGTTAAGAATAAATCAAAAGTCACATAGGAGGATCATTTTTTTCTATTGATATCAACATAACTCAAAGTTGGAGCACAGCAATGACAGAATGTTTTTAACATTTGTTAAGATGACTAATTTGAGGTTCTTGGATTATAAGCAGAAATGTGTAAACATGCTGCAGTTTCTTTTTGCAGAACTATTTTAATTTCCATAAGAATAGTTTTTGTGTGTTAACTGTTGGCTCAAGCAGAAAACAACATTATTACTATTTAGGCCCTCATTCAGAGCCACTCGCTAGCGGCAGTACGCTCGTTCCGAGCGATGTTCGCACATCTGCGCATGCGTACGGTTTTTAGTACGCATGCGCGAACCAGTCAGTGCGGCCGAAAATCGTTTGTTCGCTATATAGCGAATGCCTGCTATTTTGAGTGACAGAAGGAGGCATATGTGGGTGGTTACAGGGGAAGGTGCTTGAAAACGGGGGTGTGGAATTAGATTGCAGGCGTGCTTAAAGGTCAAAACGGGCGTTTTAAGGGAGTGCATAATTAATACAGCAGCGTCATTGACCACGTCACTGGGTTTTTTTTTACTCCGAACTGCTCGCAAAATAGCGGTTGAAAAAACCAGCCACAAGAATAGCGAGCATTTCATACGCTGTTCGATGTACTCGATTAATCTAATAAATAGCGGACATGACGTATGGTGCGAGCGGCAAGGGGGCGTATTTTTCAAAATTACAAACGCAAGTTTTGCTCGCTCGTTCAGACTTAGAGGCGTGAACAGACCGCAATTAGCGAACAGTTCATTTGAATAGCCACCCCTTGTTTTAGAACGAACGACCGCAAATAGCGAGCGGCTCTGAATGAGGGCCTTAGTTTGTTATTATTTTTATAGCTATTATTATTAAATTATCATCATCGATTTGTAAGGTGCTACTGTGCTCGTAGTTGTATGAAAGCAAAGAGTAGTGAGGACTTTTAATTGAAAAAGAACATTACAAATACACTAGGAAATTTGTGAGTTTGCATTACTGTGTGTAGTATAAGTGGCAGGAAAATAATCCTTAGTAAAGAGATGGAATTTCAGAGAGCTTTTAAAGATTTGAAGTCTGTAGAAGAATCTGATTGGGTGCTGTAGGGAATTCTATAATTGGTAGCAGCAAGGGAGGAGTCTTGCACTGTAGTCAGGACTATTTTCTGGAAAAATATGTTCAAGAACTGTGGATGGAGCTACAGAAAAACAATTATAAAGCATAATCCACGGCACTCACCATTCCTAGATTTGGGGTGCAACATGATATGTGACCACATTATTTAAATAGAAATCACAGGGGCTCTGCACTCACCATAATAACTAACAATAATAATAATAATAATAATAATAAACATAATAAACAGTGGGGTTTTGGTTCATGAATTGATCAATGCATTTAAGCTTGCAGCCCCCGTCACGGGACCCCACTTTACTGCAAGTCCCTACTCTATTGCTCAGAATTATAACATGGATATAGCCATCACATTAGTGTTAAACTCAGGGTATGCTATCAAGGTTTAAAGCTCACAGCAACTTTGCTTTTAAATGTGAGACAGTTACCAAGCACACCTGCTGCAAAGCACCTAGGAAAACAGCTGACACAAGTTAGATAACTAGTTAAAAGGGGTGCATGAGAAAATGTGATAAAAAAAATGATTAATTATAAAAATGAATCAAAATAAACAAAAAGCACTATTCCACAGCTCTCACCATTCCTAGATTTGGGGTGCAACACAGTATGTGACCACATTGTTTAAATAGAAATCACAGGGGCTCTGCACTCACCATAATAACTAATAATAATAATAAACATAATAAACAGTGGGGTTTTGGTTTATGAATTGATCAATGCATTTAAGCTTGCAGCCCCCGTCACGGACCCCACTTAACTGCAAGTCCCTACTCTATTGCTCAGAATTATAACATGGACATAGCCATCACATTAGTGTTAAACTCAAGGTATGCTATCAAGGATTATGTTTATTATTATACAGGAATCTATATGAAATACCGCCGGCCGTTCAATTCCCGGCAGCGCCTGGCCGACAAAAGGAGAGTTCCCGGCAGCAGAAGCCCGACAGCGCTGGAAATCCCGATCGTCGCTAAGGCTAGTATAAACTAACCTAACCTAACCCCCTAACCCTCCTTAGGGGTGCCTAACCCTAACCACCCCTCTAAGTGTCTAACCCTAACCCCCAATACAGTATATATATAAAATAAATATATATATATGTATATATATTATATACACACACATATGAACAGTATATATATATATATATATATATATATATATATACAGTATATACAGTGTGTATATATATATATATATATATTGTGATGAGAATCACATAGACCAGGTAAAATCCATCTGTAGCTTTTATTGCTCACCACATGCAGGTACTAAGGATATGGCAGTTTCACAGGTAAGTTGTCATACAAAGTCTTCCAATACAGCAATATATTTCTTCAGTGGACTCGCAGGTCCAGGAACCCTAACACTAGTCACCCCCTGGCCTATAAGCTGGGCGACTATTTCACCGTCAGGCTCAGTTTCCCCAGTGTCGCTGCCGTTCTTAAACCAGCTTCTCACAGGTGTCTGTAATCAGCTGCCTATCCAGGCACTGATTGAGGCAACACCTGAACTGGACATTTACACAATCCTAATGCATTCACTCTGCCAAACCTGGGAAAACCAGATATTCCACATTTTCTACATGTGGATTTATGCTGACCCTGTCACACTCCTCCCTCCTTAGCTTCAACCACCCTGGTGAAGCTAAAACACTTTCAGGCAAGCTATTTGCCTCGCCCACATATATTTGTGCTATCTGTCCAGGTACACAGCTCTCTGCCATTTTCCACAGTTCACCATCCTCACCCTCTTCTTCCTCCTCCTCTAGCTTCACCATAAGGTTGCTTGGAGAATCGGGCCCAACAACCTGGAAAGGGCATCAGCATTGAGGTGCTGTTTCCCCGGACGATGCTGCCCCTCAAACTTAAATGGCTGCAAAGACAAATACCAGCGGGTTACACAAGCATTCACTTCTTTGTTCATGTGCATCCACTGTAAAGGGGCATGATTTGTAACCAACAAAAACTCCCACCCCAATAAATAATATTTTAACTAGTCTATTGCCCACTTGATTGCCAAGCACTCTTGCTCCACAGTGGAGTACTTGTGCTCCCTGTGCAGCAATTTCCGGCTAGGGTAGAGGATGGGTTTCTCTTCCCCTTCTACCACTTGGGAAAGGACTGCCCCCAATTCCGTACCTGAGGCATCTGTCTGCAATATAAACTGCTTTTTAAAGTTAGGAGCCTGCAAAACAGGTTCTGCACACGAGGCGTGCCTTAAATCCTGCCATGCAGCGTCTGCTGCTCTAGACCACAGTATCTTGTCTGGGGATTGTTTTTTAAGACACTCAGGTAATGGTGCTGCCCTAGTGGCGAAATCATGAATGAATCTGCGGTAGTAACCCACTAGGCCAAGGAATGTTCTGAGCTGGGATTTATATTTGGGTTTAGGCCATGTGAGGACTGCCTCCACCTTACTGGGCTGAGGTTTTACCTGCCCTCTGCCTACAATATATCCCAAATATTTTGCCTCCACCATTCAATGACACACTTCTCAGGATTAGCAGTAAACCCATGTGCCCATAAAGATTACAACATTGGTTCTACTCTTGGAAGGTGTGACTGCCAGTCGGGGCTAAAGATGACTATGTCGTCTAGATATGTAGCTGCTTATTCCTTGTGAGGTTGCAGCAACCTGTTCATAGCCCACTGGAATGTTGCCAGAGCCCCATGCAAACCAAACGACAGCATTTTATAGGAAAAACAAACCTTCTGGGGTAGAGAAGGCTGTTTTGGCCTTAACAGCTTCAGTTAATGGAATCTGCCAATAACCTTTTGTCAAATCTAGAGTGGTGAGATACTGACTGTTTGCTAAATTCTCCACCAGCTCCTCCACCCGGGGCATAGGATAGGAATCAAACTGTGACACCTTATTTAATTTGCAAAAATCATTGCAGAATCTTTAAACACCTGAAGGCTTAGGCACTAAAACTATGGGATTATTTAATTCACTATTTGATTCCTCTATGAACCCTAGGCGCAGCATCTTCTCTACTTCCTGTTTAACCACTGCCCGCTTTGCCTCGGGTATACGGTATGGCCTCTCTACCACCCCGGGAGGAGTAACTATCTCATGCTGAATAATTTGGGTTTTTCCCGGAATGGCAGAGAACACATCTTGGTGCCATGCTACTAAACTCACCGCCTCCTGTTTCTGGCGGGGATTAAGGGGTTTAACTTCAATGGGTATCTGACATTCTGGGGTTTTCTTGGCAACCAAAGAGGGTTGACTAGCATGCTCTTTGCAGGGTTTTAACAGGTTTACATGGTAGATTTGCACTTCTTTCCTTCTACCCTCCTGTTGAACCTTATAATTAACAGGAAGTTATAGAGTCCCACTGCCTCTATAATTTCATAAGGGCCTCGCCACTAGGGAATACATTTTGCTTTCAGTGGTGGGTACCAGAACCAGTACCTTGTCTCCTGGTTTAAAAGACCGATTAACCACGGTCACGTCATTTCAACATTTTTTCCACTGTTGTGCCCTATCCATGTGTTCGTTCATGAGTGGTGCAGTTTGCCTTAAATGGCCATACAATTGGGTCACAAACTGAACGATGTTAGGCTCTTGGCATGACTGTTGTTCCCACCCTTCTTTCAACAGATCTAAAATCTCTCTAGGTGGCATCCCATAGAGGAGTTCAAAGGGACTAAATCCCATAGAGGATTGGGGCACCTCTCGCATTGCAAACATTAAATAGGGTAGGAGTAAGTCCTAAGCTCGCTTTTCCTCAGAAACCGCTCTTTTTGTCATTTGTTTAAGGGTCTGTTTAAAGCATTCAATAAGCCCATCTGCAGGTGGTAAATTGAAGTATTAATCCTATCCACCTTTAACAGTCGGGACATATCTTTCATTAGTTTAGAGACAAAAGGGGTACCTTGGTCCATTAAGACCTCCTTTGGTATTCCCAAGCGGGTATATAGCATCAACAATTACCGGGCAATAGTGCTACATTTCATGTTATCTAGCGGGATGGCCTCCGGGTACCTTGTGGAATAATCTAACACCACTTATATGTAATGATGCCCACGAGCAGATTTTTCCACCGGCCTTATCAGATCCATACAAATTCTCTCAAAAGGTACAGAAATTACAGGGAGGGGAACCAAGGGTGCCCTAAACCTTGGCCGGGGTGCTGTCTTATGACACACTGGACATTCTTGACAATACCTTTTACTGCTGCATGAATGCTGGGCCAGAATAATCTTAACTGAATATGCTGGAGAGTTTTCTCCTCCCCCAAATGGCCACCCACAGGTGTGTATGAGCCACTTTTAACACCAACTGCTCGTGTTTCCAGGGAACCAACAATTGGTCTACTCTCTTACCCTGCAAATAAGTTACACAATATAACAAATAATTTTTCAATGCAAAGTATAGTACACTGTCTGCTGGTAAAGCCGTGATTGCTCTACCAATTATCTCTGCAACATTTTCAAATGCATTTATCAAGTTCCCATCATTCTGTTGATCCTGGCCAAAGTCCTGTAAGGACACTTCCTTGCCAATGGGAACCCACTGTGTCTCGGTCCCACTCCCCTCCGGTTGCTCACTGGCCAAGGAGGGCGATACAGGCACCAAACTTTGGGAAACAGCGAGCTTGGCTCCTGGGACACCTCTGATGTGGACCTTCTGCTGTCATCATGCCACATAACCACCTCTAGTAACAGCGGAAAGTCCCGACCAAGGATCAATGGGTAAGGTGGCCTGGTGGCTACTGTGTCTATCACCTTCAGGGATCGCCCTTTGATCACTATTGGAAAGTGCACTCGGGGGCATTCTTCTACATTCCCATGTACACATATAACCTTTACCGGGGGTAGCACCTGATCAGCCACAGGTGAAACCAGGTTGGCAGAGATGATGGTTAATTTGCTGCCAGTATCCACTAAGGCCCAGACCTGCCAGCCTTCCACTTGCACCATCAAGCAAAACAAGGTGGTTTGCACCAGGGAAGTGCTTCCAGCAGCCAGGCTGGCCACTGGTCAAATTGTTTTTCCAGCACTACAGTCCATTGGCTCGCCCTGCTTTGGACAGTGGTGGTGCAAAAGACCAGGCTCGCCGCAGTCAAAACACACAACTGGAGGTGGATTGCCAGCTTTAACAACTGGAACCTGGGTTCTAGGCTTGGGTACTGGTTGGAATCCCTGTTTGGCTTTGTTTAACTTCCCAAGAGTCAGGTACTGTTCAATTACCACCTCTAACTCCTCAAACGTTTGAGGATCAGCCTGTAGGGCCCACTGTTGCACCACACAGACTAGTACCCGCACAGCATGGTCCAAAGCCACCTTCTCTACTATACGATGAGCAGAGTTCTTATCTGGCTGCAACTAGGCCTTACTCAGCCTGGCTAATATGGCCATCTGGATCCTAGGAGCTTCCTGAGGTTCCCCTGTGAGACAGGGAGCAAGTCTGGTAGCCCACTCCTCCTCAGGCCATTTTAAACATGCAGCAGCATGCTCAAAGGTTCACAGGAAAGCTCCAATGTCATCAGATGGAGTAAGCTTCTGTAACAACTATTGCTCATGCCCACCTTTCCTTATTTCAGTTAACTCTGCATGTAATAACTGAATCTGAGCTTGTTGCTCTTGCATCTGTGCTTGATGCATTGCTGCCAGAGCTTGTTGCCCTGCAGCTATTTCAGCAAAACTTTTCAAAAGCTCCTCCATATTACACTGCTTTATCCCTTTATGGACAAATTTAGGAGGCTTTATAAATTCTCTTTTGGAAGCCAGATTCCCAACAAACTATAGCAGCTGGCTTCTCTTAAAACTGCACCACATTCCCTGGCCATTCACAGGAATTAAGCAGTTTTTATATTGTGCCCAATTTGTATATACACAGACATATTATCACTGTAAACAACTGCCACACTCACTCACCCAGCTGCTAGTAAAGCGACTCACTCACCAAGCCGCTGCGCAGTGGGTAGCATCCCGCAAAGCATCTCACTACCGCTGTGGGTGGATCCCGTCACTGTATCTGGGCTCTTGCTGCATAGCAGTATCCAGCAAGAGTCCCTGTTTGGGCAGCAAATGTGACAAGAATCACATAGACCGGGTAAAATCCATCAGTAGCTTTTACTACTCACCACAGGCAGGTACACAAGACATGGCAGTTTCACAGGCAAGATGTCATACAAAGTCTTCCAATACAGCAATATTTCTTCAGTGGACTCACAGGTCCAGGAACCCTAACACAAGTCATCCCCAGGCCTATAAGCTGGGCGACTATTTCACCATCAGGCTCAGCTTCCCCAGTGTCTCTGCCGTTCTTAAACCAGCTTCTCACAGGTGTCTGCAATCAGCTGCCTTTCCAGGCACTGATTGAGGCAACACCTGAACTGGACATTTACACAATCCTAATGCCTTTGCTCTGCCAATCCTGGGAGATCTGGATATTCCACATTCACTTTATGTGGAATTATCCTGACCCTCACACTATATATATATATATATATATATATATATATATATATATAACACTGGCAGGGACTGGCACTCTCCATATAATATAAACTTGGCCGGGTGTCTGTGCACAAAAAATTGAACAGTCTTACACTGAATGCGTTACTCCTGGCTCTGAAAATAATCCAAGGTAGCGGTGTGTAAACATCGGCCTTTTCACACCGGTACTTTGGATTATTGTCAGAGCCAGGAGTACCGCATTCAATGTAAGATATATATATATATATATATATATATATATGGTATTTAGAAAAGAAGGCACTTAAAGGGATTTTAAAGTAAAACTTATCTTATGGAAAGTACATTTTGGCCCAGGGCATTACGTCATAGTTAATGAGAGGTTCAGGAGCTGAGTTCCTGCTTGTTCCTGCTGAAAAATAGCACTAACTGTAGTTGGGAGTGAGAGGAGACAAGCAAAGAGAGAGAAATATGAAAGTTTATATACAATTTCTTGTAATTTTTTAAGAATTTCAATAATAAAATTATCCCACATTAAAAATACAATGTGTAGAGAGCTGTGTATACAGTATTTCTTTGTAGGGTGTAGTAGCTAGAATTAATACTGGAACTGTAAGTGATTGATGACAAAACTGTAGATGACATACACATTATAATTGATGCGCATTATTTTCATAGAAACAGAATTTGCAAGGTGAAAAATAGATGTAGGTTAATCTAGACTGCTTTTGCATGGTTTTTTTTGGGGGGGGAGGGGTGGGTGCTTCCTTAATATTTTCTAAGATTTAACAATAGCTATATGTTTGCCCCATGCAATCTTGAATTATTTTTCTATATGTATCCCCACCACAACAGTCTTAAAGTAGAGGCTTCATAAGGGGTACAGACTGTAATGTAGAATTACCTGCTATCTCACTGGCTAACTTTTCGAAGAAACAGCCCACTGTCCAACTCATACACAGCTTCCAAATGCCTCAGGGTTTAAACCTTACCAGACGGAATTTTCTTCTATTAATTATCTTTTCTG
The DNA here is from genome assembly GCA_031769625.1 of Taudactylus pleione. Lineage (NCBI taxonomy): Eukaryota > Metazoa > Chordata > Amphibia > Anura > Myobatrachidae > Taudactylus > Taudactylus pleione. Next base: position 1,011,554 of record JAUIMM010000951.1, read on the forward strand.
GTAGGTTTTGTTAGATAGCCCATGTACCATTTTAACATTCTTTCTCTAAATTGTTAAATACAATATTATTATTTTAATAATTTATTTTTATAAATAGGTCCTCCAGAACTGTACACAGTACTCAAGATGAAGTCTTAACAGTGACCTATAAAAAGTCAATATAATATAATATCCCTCTTTTTGCTACAAATTCTTCTTCCAACACAACTAAGGACCCAGTTGGCTTACCCACTGCTTTACTGCACTGTTTCCTTACATTCATATTATCTGAATATATAACTGCAAAGTTTCTTTCCTCTGTCATTGTTAATGACATTATATCACCAGGAAAATAAGGGAGGGCTGGACTGCATACATTTATTTTAAACATAATAAGAGTTGCTATCATGCAGAAAAAAATAAAATAAAATGCAGCTGCACACTCTAAACATTAAGAATACTGATAATAAAAACACTTGTTAATAAACTCAAACAATTACGATGTAGTTTAAATACGGTTCTTAGTACATGTTTGCCCAAAAATGTATTCTGGAAATAACTGAAAGAGTAACTTGGCATCGATATTACCATTAACCTGGAATGTAACTTGATAATGAAAATAATACTACTCGGGTGTTCACAATTAAATTAATAAGTGACATAATCATGACCGAAGGTTGAAGGAATTTTAATCACCTTTTCTATATATCGACACACATTCTTTTATATTAAAACTATACTTTGATTTTATTCAATATTTTGCCCAAATATTTGAACACAATATTTCAAAGAATTGTTAATAAACATTGACTGATCTTTGAGGTACTGCACTGGTATCAGCACTTCATCCGATTGTACACCATAAACTTCAACACTGGGGGGTCTACTTACTAAGCAGTGTTAGGAGATAGAGTGAAAAGTGATAAGGTGCCGGCCAATCAGCTCCCAACTGTCATCTCACAGGCTGTGTTTGAAAAATGACAGTTGGGAGCTGATTGGCTGGCACCTTATCACTCTGTCTCTAACACTGCTTAGTAAATAGACCCCACTGTATCTGGTCTTAAATTCAATCCACTTTCTTTCAGAGAAAGCCAATAAGTTTAGGCTTCCAAAATATGTTATCGTTAATTTCTGTGTAAATATTGTACAGTGTATCCCTTGATCCAGTTAGATCTAACTCTGTGCTAAAACTCCACTCAATTTATTTGGTATAGTCTTCAAGCCAAATCTTGCCAAATTCTTGTAATATGTTTGACTTTAAATTGTGAAGATACTGGGGTAATGTTTAGCTCTTTGCAAATAGTAAGTGAAAGACACCCCCTTTTATTATATATAAAAAACAACACACAAAATAATAGCATAAATGAATCAATACTAAGGGAGGTTCACCACATTGTACATACAAATATACTGTAACTCACCAGAATATTGTACTGTGATTCATGATCCTAGTTACTGAGCCATGCCCTTAACATCTCCAACTATGGAGTAGGGTCTAAACTCAATGCCTTCCCACTTTTGGCAGATACACAAAGAAAGCATAGGTCACATAGGCTTCTTGAAATCCTTGGCCATCTGCAACTTCCTTGTGGCCAAACCTCATCACTTTGCACAAAGGGCCCTATTCAGACCCGCTCGCTAGATGCGTTCACACGCAGCCGTCAGCTGCCAAAGTATGCAAATCTGGATATCACACATCAAGGCAATACCAGGCCCACTATGTCTTAGCGTGTTATTGCGGTGTGTATTTAGATGCTCACCAGCCTGTCTTAAGATGCCCACTTATACACGTCATCTCCAGGAAGTGTATGCAACTATCGGTAACATTGAGTACCATTGGAAGCGTACGCAGCACTTGTGTGCTTCAGTGTCTAAATCAACCATATGACGTGTATTATGATGCTGCGTCTTAATTATGCATGCCTTTGCTGCTTTAAGATGCTCAGTCATGCCTGCATTCCCCCGTTTCCATCGACCAACCCCTGTCACCACCCACAAACGGCTCGCCCTGTCACTCAATCTAGCGAGGCATCTGTGTTTAAGGGGCAATCACTTCATGATCGCATGTACTAGTTTGCGCACACGCACTGCGATGCGTATGCATGCACACGTTGCAAACATCGGCAGGCTACGTGCGCATGCAGCTTAGCGAGCGGGTCTGAATCGGGCCCAAAGTCCTTCCAGAGTAATGACTCTATATCAGCACTGATCATGTTAAATTCAATACAGAATTCCCCTTTCTACACTGTGACAGCACATTCCTATGCCCTCTTGGTCTCAAGGTCTCACTTTACCAGGGTTGGCCCTGGGACCTTTTTATAAATATTTACCTCATTGTGTTTATCACATGAGTCATGGATCCAGCCTGGAGGAGACATAGTGGAACACCAATGGGATATATATAACTGCATCTCCTACAGAACAAACGAATATTCACAACAGCAGTGTGGGTGACCACGCCTGATGGTGACATATGAGAAAATATTGCAATACATTATTATTCGTTACAATATATATTGTACTGTATATATAAGTGTAACAGCAAACAGTTACACATAATATTACATGCACTACCAATGATAATAAATGTCAGCCTGTAATAATAGATAATCATCATCGGCACAGCCAAGGTTTCCCTGAGGATTTCTATTATTGACTTGGAATGTAATAAACAAAGGTATTCCTGTCACAGTCTTTTCCTGCAGTATAATTACTGTATGTGCTCAATTGTATCCTATAATTTCAATCACACTTTTCAACTGCTAAACTTTTTCCATTGTAGAATTTACATAGAGATGGTGAATATAAAGCACATACTCAGAATACTTTTGTAGGCTCGGAATGCCTTTGGTTAGTCATGTAGATAAATTGTATAAAATAATATGTTTATGTTGTAATTATTTCTAACTTAATAATGATCAATGAGTTTTCATCTTACATGAACTGGAGGTATAGGGAGGAAGACAGACCATATAAGACAGCAGCCATTTTAGTATGAATTGGATTTATTGCAAACGTTTCCAAACTTGAAACAGATACTTTGCTAAATTTGAAAACTATTATTTTAAAGAATTGGGGAAATGGTAAATCTGTTTATTGTTAAATACTTCACTAGGTTAATATAGCAAGTGTTGTTGACATATCCTCTCAATAATACCCCTTTCAGACTAGCAGCAAAATACTGGGTTATTGCATGTGAATGCACAGCAACCCGGAATTTTGATCTGAAAGGGGTATTACTTACACCTATCAATGACTTAAGTTATGTGTCTGATAAGAGTCATTCTGTATCTTAATTTGATTAAATAGTTCACAGAATCAGTGTAAATCACATGGGTGATTTAACGTTTATACCATCCTGGACCATTCATACAATTCAAGCCATGTATTTGAAGAATTTACATTTATCTAGTCTCCAGCTTCAGAGAAAATTAAGAGTGTTGAATGAAAGGTAATTGCCAGTCAGAATAAGAGACAAATGGTAGATTGTAAGAGCTAATACAATACTTTAATTTATGCTGGTCTACTAATGCTGTGAGAGTTGTAGGGGGAGGGGGCAGTCTTCATAAGATACATACAACAATAGCTAAATGAAGTACAATGCAACATTTCAACTAGATAAGTTAATAAGTAAAATAGAATGTCAGTATTGGCAAGCAATTTTGAAATATTTTTTTAAAATATTATTTTTATTATTTATTTTATGCATAACTCTACCTTTCTTCTTGACATTAATATATATGAACGCTTGTGAGACAGTTGATGTGTTTAAACCAGTGTTTCCCAAACTCATTCCTCAGGGGGCACTAACAGTGCATGTTTTCCAGGTCTCCTCATAGAAGCGCAAGTGAAATAATTAGCTCCACTTGTGGATCTTTTAAAATGTGTCAGCCAGTAATGAATACACCTGTGCACCAACTAGGAAAAATGGAAACTATGCACTGTTAGTGCTCCCTGAAGAACGAGTTTGGGAAACACTGGTTTAAACATTAATATGTATATTGAATATACTGCGTGACCTATCATTTAGCAAAACTCACTAAGGTTTAGGGTGGAGGTGCTCCTTTAGCTTTGAATGTGACTATTGATTCAATAGATCTTAAAGTGACATTAATGCCCTTAAAAAAGTTTGCACTTTTGTATAATTTTAGTTTATTTGTATTATAATAAATAGGTTTAGAACAGTGTACTAAAAAGAAGGGATGTGACTTCTGTGGTCTGTAATGGATGAGGGAGGAGTTGCACAACACTTTACTTTTTAAAATGATAAGGTATCAAGATCATAATGTTATCCAAGTTATATTTTAAAGAAAACAATAAAATTAAACCATTTGTGTTGTTTATTTTCAATATATTTGATTATTTTCTATCTGTGTTGAATCATGGTGAATGTAAAAATGATAATGATTCTGCAACTAAAGCAGTTAATGTAAACAAGCATTAGGTGTGAATTTATGCAAGCACAGTAACAATTCAGGTAGGAGAAAACAAAATAAAATTAGCATATTCCCCATGGGTCTTAGATTAGAGATTGAGATAAATAGGTTAATGCATATTAGCAACCCAGCTCAATGAATCATTTGTATTGTCGTCATTTATTAACATTTATTTATATGGCGCCAGCATATTCTGCAACACTTTACAATTACAGTTTCTTCATACTAGAAACTTCAAATGTTTTTATATTCCATGCAATATCCTTGCTATTATTAAACCCAGGGATATTGCATTTTGTTTATCCAAAAGAGCCTGAGTGGTGAGAGAGGTAAGAAGCATTTGTAGAGAGCAAACATATATCTATTATGGACCAACCTTGATTCAGGAACCATAGCCAGATGGCTTTAGAACACTATACAGTATACTTTATTAGTATCTACAGAAGTTGATATTCAAATGATAGTCCACATTTAACTTACAGGATCATTACTATATATTTATCTGCTTATATAACCCTCAAACTATCAAACTGTCACTACTAAAGTTGTGTAATGTGGTCTCTATTCTGCCATTGAAACTTACTGGTACATGTGTATTACCTATACCCTCCCTACCCCACACACTAACCCTCCTGATAAGTGCCTAACACTATCCCTCCCCCTTCAATACCTAACCTTAACCTCCCCCCTGTGGTGCCTGAACCTAACCCCACCTGTTTAGAGCCTAACCCTAACCTCCCCCCTCCTGCAGCCGAACTCTAAGTCCCCACGGGGCGCCTAATCATAACACTCTCCTTACAATCGGGATGCCGACTGCCAGGATTCTGACGTCGGCATCCCATGTCATATCAGCCTCCCAATCAAGCAAAACTGAAGGGCACTCAACAGGACTTCCACAACCTAGGTAGATATGATCAAGAAACCAGGCAGAGCCAGATGTACTGTCAACGTTTCAGCAGAAGGTGCTTTTATCAAGACATGTTTCTTGATCATATCTACCTAGGTTGTGGAAGTCCTGTTGAGTGCCCTTCAGTTTTGCTTCCCTGTATTATACCTTCTTGGTTTGTTGTGGCACCGGGGCAATACTTATATCCTTTGGAGAGTGCCGGACTCCTACAGGTCTTATTTATGTATATATATATATATATATATATATACATACACACATATATATATATATATATATATATATATATATATATATATATCTATCCAAACTCCGGCACTCATGAGATCAAATGCATAATACAGTCCGGGTGCCATCCACGGTATGTATATACATACAAACCGATAACATGTCCCATCTGGCGGCACTCCGTAGTAGAGAAAAAATCACATCAGCCGTGCTTCATAGATCATAAGCAACGTTTCAGCGCTTTATTGATATATTATTTTATCAAGCTTAAAAAACATACATCAGGTACAAAACTTACCAACATTAAATAGCACATGGACATAGAAAACACTCCCCACGTGGGACGCCAGCAACCTCCTCCACGACCGGAAGTCACAGGAGCCGGAAGTGACGTCACCCCCTTCACATAGCGGAAACCATAGCAACCGCAATATACAAAACACATAACATAACAAACCTACAAACATTACATGCAATAAATCTACAATAGATAAAGCACCATATATATCACCACTAATACTATGTGGTAGTCAATTTACTATTTATACACAGCGTATGGCAAAAACACTATAAATAAATATATAATTAACTACATTTATATTGGCCTAATTATTTATATAAACAAAACAAATAAATATGTCTAACCCTATCAATACCCATATAGAACATTCCTATAATATACAGTTCTCAATCACATATGTATATCAAACTACAATACTGCATCTATAAAGAAAACACTTGCACATTACACCCCTCACTGGAGATTAAACAAACCTCCTTGTGTAAAGTTATATACAACCTAAAGCCCTAGTGATCCATATCCTTTCATCAAAATTAAACAAGCCTCCAGATGATTACGTGAAGCACTGTAGCCCCAGTGATTCATTCAATCCTCTAGGGGCTAATGAATCAAGCCTAATGATCCACTGAGACTCGCACTGTAATAATTTGCATTAGCGATTTCCTCCCCTAACCAACGGTGGTACGTGGTCAATTATTCTATAGCGCAAAGACGCTAAATTATGTTTATGGGTCGCAAGGTGCCTAGCCACTGGCTGTTCGCTGGAACCTGAAATAAGGGCAGCCCTGATGGCAGACCGATGCTGCGCCATCCGATCCCTCAATGTACATTCAGTCTTGCCTATATAAAGTTTAGAACACGGACAAGTAATAGCATACACCATGAATTTTGTGGTACAGGTCACAAAGTGGTTGATATTATATTTAATTCCAGAATATGGATGAAAAAACACCGATCCAGTTTGTAAGGAGCGACACGTTGTACAATTAGAACAACGAAAACAACCTACTTTAGAATTCCCAAAAAATTTCACTTTACGAGGTTTACCCAATAACGATATATTGTTATGAACTAAGTAATCTTTCTAATTTTTCCCTCTCTTATAGCAAGACATCAACTTAGAGTTCTGCAAAGGTTTTAGGCCCTTATCGGTGGTTATAATCGGCCACAACATTTTTGCCTGTTGATTGATATAACTACTCAAATGGTTATGTTTATTAACCCAAATATGTTTATCTTTGACCTTATCATTTCTTTTCTTATTTTTAAAGGTCAAAAGTTTCTCAACAGGTATAGCCAAGGCTTTTAATCGGGCTTTATCAATGTCTTTTTTATTATATCCTCTAGCGGTAAATTTATCAAACATCCTATCCAGTTGTTCAATACCCTCATCTCTATTTCTAGAGATTCTGAGTGCCCGCAAAAATTGAGAGAATGGTAAAGCATTTTTTAATGGGGCAGGATGGTCACTGCTTGCCAACAGAATGTTATTCCTGTCTGTTGATTTGGAGAATAATGATGGAACTAATTTACCATTAACCTTAAAAATTGTTACATCCAGGAAATTTACACAAGTAGTGTCAATAGTGTAAGTGAACTTGACGGGATTTGTATGCTGATTATGTCCCTCAATCACATCAATAAATGCTTATGCCGAACCTCCCCATACGATGAATAAATCATTGATGTACCGATAAAATGTTAGAATTTTGCTCGCTATATTGGGATCAGAAAAAAAGACATTGTGTTCCACTGCGAACATGAATGCATTGGTGTACGATGGGGCCACATTGGACCCCATCGCACACCCTGATAGCTGTAGAAAAAATGACCCATCAACCGAAAAATTATTTCTGGTCAAGATCAATTCCAGTAATTCACAAAATAATTCTATCAGAGGGTCTTTATAATGGGGATTCTCAGTAATTTAAGCTCTTGTAGCCTGAATTCCTTCCGCATGTGGTATACAAGTATATAAACTACATACGTCTACTGAACACAGCAAATAATCTACAGGTAAATCTGACAAATCAGCCAAAGACATCAACAAACTGTTGGTATCCTTGAGATAGGTAGGTCTATCCTGAACACATGGTTGGATCAATACATCAAGATATGTCGAAACAGTCTAATACAGCGAACCCCGGGCAGCTATAATAGGTCATCCCGGGGGCTTCACAGGATCCTTGTGTATCTTAGGAATAAGATACAGCAAAGGTCTAATAGGAAACTCAACCTCCAAAGCTTTCCTAATTGCTGGAGATATCCAACCACATGCACTAGCAGAGGCCAACACACCATCCAATTCTTTTTTAAAATCACCAGTGGGGTCATGAGGTAATTTTCTATAGATGTTACAATCACTCAACTGTTTGTATGCTTCCTCCCTGTAGTCACTCAAATTGAGGGCCACTAAGGCCCCACCCTTATCAGCCTGTCTAAACACCACATCATCATATTTAGATAGATTATTCAATGCCAATCTCTCGTTTTTATTCAAATTCCAATACTTCGGTTTATAAACAGAGGCATTGTCACATACAGCTTTATCCAATAACCACGAAAATGTCTTAATCGATGAATTACTACTAACTGG